>CM065700.1:7144439-7149439 GCA_017654935.2 Phymorhynchus buccinoides | reverse complement strand
TGCCAGAAACACGTCGAGATCACCGAAGTCGGAGTGTGGCTGCCCACGTGGCGAGGTGATCAAAGACGGTCACACGCGCAATGTTCTCATGACTAGCTGATACATTTGTACCATAGTGTTCAGGTACTTCGGCTGTTGGCCCTGGAGTCTTTAAGCCAGGGTACGACAACAACAACAATAACAACCAGGAAAACCCCTTTACAGAGATCGCGACCACTCACTTTGTTCTGGTTTCCTAGACACCAAACCGTCAAATCGGCGATTCCTCCTTGGCGGAGGTGCTGGAAGTCAGATTCTGGCTGCCTGAGTCGCTTAAGACCAAATCGTTTGACGAAAATTTCCACAATATAAGCCTTATTTTTTAAGCTATTTTATACAGTTTAATAATAATAATAATAATAATAATATTAATAATAATAATAATAATAATATAGCATAATAATAATAATAATAATGATAATTTCTATAGCGCCTAATCTCCCGTGGGGGCTCTAGGCGCTTCACAACAATAATATATCTTTCATGAACATGATGATGATACATTGCAACCAAACAAAAGGGAGTTTCGCTCAAATCACAGGAAATAGCTCCATCTTTGTTTTACTGCACTACAAAGAAGAAAAAGTTTGACACGGCATCACGTTGGGGCCCGGTTAGCGGGACCTGGCTGGCTGGGTCATTCTCTCGCTTGGTGCGGCATAATGTTGGGGACCGATCAGCGGGACCTGGCTGGCTGGGCCAAGCTTTCTATTTTCTTCTTTTTCTCCTGTTTTCACTTTCTTCTTCTTGATAGATTATTGTCTCGCGCATTCCCGTAGATCCTCCAAAAGTTTGTACAGCGGCATAATAGTCAAAAGTGACTGTGGTTGCTATAAGGAAATGAAAGGAAAGATTCAACCACACCCTGTTCAAAATGGATTCTGTCTCCGGCAACTCCGCCAAGGAGGAATCGCCGTTTTGACGGTTTGATTTCTATGAAACCTAAGCAAAGTGAGTGGTTCGATCCTTGAAAAGGCTGTCTTTCTGGTGATCTTGACGTGTTTCTTGCAAATTACTCAACCGTCAGGGTAACCCTTGAGTTGATACCAAGTAGCATTCCTTTTGAAGTCAGTTTCTTAGCAACGGCTAACCCACTCTCTCTCTCTCTCTCTCTCTGTCTCTCTTTCGCGTGCGTGAGACAAAAATAATAGATTTTTTGCCTTCAATTTGACCCAAAGAAGTTGTTGTTGTTGTTGTTGTTGTTGTTGTCGTACCCTGGCTTAATGACTCCAGGGATCATCCAAACAGTGTAAGCGCTTGAACACTATGGTACAAATGTACCAACTAGGAATGAGAACATTACATGAATAGGCAGCCACACTCCGACTACGGAGTTATGCTAGGTTCTTGCCATGGCTAAAGACAATCCCCGCATAACTATGCAGACCATAACAACATTTTGATGTAGCCTTGGTGTTCTAGCTTATACCAATGGGTCTCACACAGCCTTATGCCAAGGCGCAGCCAAGAGAAGTCAAATAAGCGACAAGAGTTATCTTCTGTATGCCCACCAGAAGTGCATTTTGTAATGGAAATAATTTTGCTTCAGCAATACAAAATACAAAATGTGATTTATTTTTCCTTATGATGACCACGTATCAATGGCTCTTGTGTGTGTGTATGTGTGTGTGTGTGTGTGTGTGTGTGTGTGTGTGTGTGTCTGATGCGATTATTATTGTTATTATTATTAACGGTGATGATGACCAAAAAATGTTGATGTCGATTGTATTAGGTATTAGGTACTTTATAGTCACAGAGGCGTCTCTGTGAAATTCGGGTTGCTCCTACACGGAGAGCGCGTCGCAGCCAGAGGCGCGCCACCCAATTTAAAAATAAAATAAATTTGCATGCGATTTTTGTGTGATTGGTGAGGAAGGAAAGGGGTGTGTGTGTGTGTAAATGTTGACCAAATGACAACTATTTCGTTGCCACTGGGTTTAACGTATGCTAAGTGCATGGGCACACGGGACCTCGGTTTATTGTCTCATCCGAAAGACACAACCATAACAATAGCGGTGAAGATGATAATACCTGCCATAAAAAAATGACTACACCAGCAGTAACAAAGAACAGAACGACAATAAATTAATGATAATGACTTACGGGGCGCAACTCTGGGTGCGACCAGCTGTCACTCGTTCTTCTTCTTTATATCGTAATGTTGTATTGTTCTACGTCTGTGTGTCTGGATAAGTGTGTCTGTGTTCGTCCTTTAACCCTTTCACTGCCAGCCATCTTTGAGGCAAACATGTTCGTCACACTTAGCTACAGAAAAGATTTCGTATGCAATATTGTGGGATTTCTCTGTGACGCATTTAGAATAGGGTCAAGCCTTACTATCCAAATTTAGGAACGCATTATCATTGAAATAACAGACCCTGATTTCAAGTGTTTTAATAACAATGGGTGCTAAATCATTGTGGTGCAAAACTGCGACATTGGTGGTGAAAGGGTTAATTTATCGTCTATCCACCTTACAGTGATCGTAGATAACAACAACCACAAAACCAAAAAATAAAAAAAATGAAATAAATAAATTGTATGAATCAGAATCAGAATCCATGTTTATTGCCCTTTAAAACCAATACAAGGTTTTATATGACACTAATAACAAGAGGCGAAGCCTTCAAGGCTCACGTCTAATTTTGATTACTATCTATAGAGAATGTAGAAGTGTCAATGTCACTAATTTAGCTATGCAAATCCAATGAGAGTAATTTGTGTTTTCCAATCAGTTTAGTAATAGTACAATGAAGATTTCCAATGGTTCCCTATAAAAGTTTGTGAATTGAAAATTTAAACCAAGGTTCAGACTATCAGAGTGTAATGCATACATTCTGTCTTAATTTTATGTAAAGGTGAATACTATTTGTATTACTATTTATTATTATGTTGGCATTGGTTAGAATATATAATGTTAATGCAGTTAGCGTTAATTACGCATACTATTTATTATTATGTTGGTTTGGTTAGAATAGATATACTGTTAATGCAGTTATACTAACACTGGAATGTTACAGGATATATGACTTGCTCAAATTAGGACATCAATAAAATCCTGCATACTAAGAAAAATATAACATAAGAAGTGATTCTGTTTATTGCACAAAAAGAGTCTCTGCAAGAGGCTATCTCAACAGCAGTCAGCATTTTTTTTTTAATTCTCCCTCTCCACCCCCCACCCGACCCCCACCCCCCTTCGACAACAACTAACCATAGGTAATGTTTGTGGGGAAACAAAAGAGTGGAAAGACGAGAGGAACTTAAAATGCTTTTTAATGGCAGTGAAGAATATGAGTGTCAGAGAAAGTTAGGTATGGAATTGGGAGTAGAAAGAAAAGTGAGATAACCAGGCTCTTATGATTCCTGCCAGGATTTGAACCTAGATCTCTGTCTGAAATTCAGACAGCGTGTTATCCTTAACACTACAGGAATTGGGTAATGGGAGCCAAAGGTCATCTCACTAATTAACACCACGTCCTAGGTATACTCCCATCCCTTTAAGCTATCATCACAATGGGCTTTTACTTTTAAAATAATAGAGTAGGGATTGGAGGAAAAGGTGTAAGGGTCAAAAATGGACTTAGAGCAAAAATAATAAAAATAACCAGGCCTAAGTAGAGCAGGCTAGGCCTAATGTTGCTTTGGTGAACTCACTCTCCCACCCTTTCCTGATATTGTCCATCCCGGTAACGGACAGTTTCAATTTTTTGGGCCCATTTTTGTTTACCAGTCAAGCACAGAATGTTCAGTTAACAGAACCCTGTGCGTGCAAATGTTAGTGCTCACTCACCTAACCAAATGAGAATCGCTGGATCTACAGCATACAGCTGTCTCTTGAAGCCTCATAGAGTCCCAGTCGCACTGATGTCCCACCTCCAGTCAGAGCTCCCCAGTCACCCATACTGTAAAAAAAATATGATGAAATTTATGTTTAACACTACAGTAGACTTAAACTCTAGTAGAGTTAAACTTTACTTATTAAAAACCAAACAAACTGTTTAATAATTAAAGCCTAAACCATTAACAAATGTACAATTAAGTACAATAGAACCTCCTTTATAACATTTCCCATTATAAGACTCCTTCCCACATATGACCTACTTAACTTCTGAAATATTGCCCTTCTTTCTAACTATTAAAAATACCTCCTTTGTAATAAAAAATACAAGACCCCTCCCTTAATTAAGACCCCATTTTGGATTATTTTTGAAGGAGGCAGATATTTTCTAGCAAAAAAGACCCGATCCCTGGGATCGGTTGTGTTCCCTCTTAAAAAACAGAGTGAGTCGTTGATCTTTCCTTGTCTTCTTCTTCACCATAGGCAGCCAACTTCATCACGTTGAAGATTCTGCTGCACTTTAGGGGTTAGTATGAAAAAGAAAGCAAATAAGTTCAGCAAGGATACTGTAAAAAGTGAACTGATGAGATATTATGGGGAGAAGAGAGATCCCAAAACAAACAATTAGGGATAATTTGAGTATTCTTAGACAGACTTTGCTATGCAGATGAATGTTTATGAGATTTTAAAAAAGGGGTGTGGGGGGGTAGGGTGTGGTAGAGGGAACTAGACGAGTTTAAAGTCATACACAACTGTTTAATGCCCAGGGGAGTAATTAATAGCGGCTATGTTGATTACGTCAGACGTTTGACCTCTATTCACAGGTCAGACGTCACCTTTGATTTCATACATTGTATCAGAACTAAGTACTTTGAAATCCCCCGATAATGCTGACATGTGTGCATGCGCTATACCTTCTTCCACGCGATGCAAAGGAAAGCAACCGGTGCGCGAGACGTCGATGGATGGACAGAGACTGCTAGGCCTAGCCTATGTGTTAGAGGCAGTGTGTGACTGTGAGTGTGTGTGTGTGTGTGTGTGTTGGAAAGGAATGTATGGCCTATAGTTAGGCCTACTTTTGCTTAGGCCTAGCAGTAGGCTTATAACTAAATATAAGATG
>CM065700.1:7131939-7139439 GCA_017654935.2 Phymorhynchus buccinoides | reverse complement strand
TTAATAAAAAAGGACAATAAATGTCACGAATGTGATTGCGTAATACTATACAAAGACTAACAACACTGATGATTATGACATTGGCGATAGGCGTAGAGTGGCACAGAGGTAACGCGTTCGCCTCGTGTCAAGTAAACCCGAGTTCGAACATGGGTACGGGGAATTTTTCCTCTCACTTTGCACTAGGCCTTACGGTCTGAACGTGGAGTCTTTCGGATGAGACGATAAACCGAGGTCCCGTGCGCCCATGCACTTAGCACACGCTAATCCTAGTGGCAACGAAAAAGTTGACATTCGGTCAAAATGTACCCACCCACCCCCACCCATTTTTCCTTCCTCATCAGTCACACAAAAATCGCATGCCCCCCCAAAAAATGGGTGGCGCGCCTCTGGCTGCGACGCGCTCTCCAGGTGGGAGCAACCCGAATTTCACAGAGACGCCTCTATGACTATAAAGTACCTAATACCTAATACGTAATAATGTCGGCAGAAAGTAAGTTTGGAGCCATGTTGGATCAGCTGATCGATCGCATCACGACCATGTGTCTGTGCGCTGCCCTCTGCTTCTTCTACCCTCGCTACATGCTCTTCTTCCAGTTTGCCATGGCCCTCGATATCTTCAGCCACTGGCTGCATCTGCATAGGTCAGTGCATCTGTCTGTCTGTCTATTTGTTGTTTGTCTGTCTGTCTGTCTGTCTGTGTGCTATTTCTACCCTCGCTACATGCTCTTCTTCCAGTTTGCCATGGCCCTCGATATCTTCAGCCACTGGCTGCATCTGCATAGGTCTGTGCATCTGTCTGTCTGTCTGTCTGTTGTTTGTCTGTCTGTCTGTCTGTGTTCTGCTTCTTCTACCCCCGTTACATGCTCTGCTTCCAGTTTGCCATGGCCCTCGATATCTTCAGCCACTGGCTGCATCTGCATAGGTCTGTGCATCTGTCTGTCTATTTGTTGTTTGTCTGTCAGTCTGTCTGTCTGTGTGCTATTTCTACCCTCGCTACATGCTCTGCTTCCAGTTTGCCATGGCCCTCGATATCTTCAGCCACTGGCTGCATCTGCATAGGTCTGTGCATCTGTCTGTCTATTTGTTGTTTTGTCTGTCAGTCTGTCTGTCTGTGTGCTATTTCTACCCTCGCTACATGCTCTGCTTCCAGTATGCCATGGCCCTCGATATCTTCAGCCACTGGCTGCATCTGCATAGGTCTGTGCATCTGTCTGTCTGTCTATTTGTTGTTTGTCTGTCTGTCTGTCTGTCTGTGTGCTATTTTTACCCTCGCTACATGCTCTTCTTCCAGTTTGCCATGGCCCTCGATATCTTCAGCCACTGGCTGCATCTGCATAGGTCTGTGCATCTGTCTGTCTGTCTGTCTGTTGTTTGTCTGTCTGTCTGTGTTCTGCTTCTTCTACCCCCGTTACATGCTCTGCTTCCAGTTTGCCATGGCCCTCGATATCTTCAGCCACTGGCTGTTGTTTGTCTGTCTGTCTGTGTTCTGCTTCTTCTACCCCCGTTACATGCTCTGCTTCCAGTTTGCCATGGCCCTCGATATCTTCAGCCACTGGCTGCATCTGCATAGGTCTGTGCATCTGTCTGTCTATTTGTTTGTTTGTCTGTCAGTCTGTCTGTCTGTGTGCTATTTCTACCCTCGCTACATGCTCTGCTTCCAGTTTGCCATGGCCCTCGATATCTTCAGCCACTGGCTGCATCTGCATAGGTCTGTGCATCTGTCTGTCTGTCTGTCTGTTGTTTGTCTGTCTGTCTGTCTGTGTTCTGCTTTTTCTACCCTCGCTACATGCTCTGCTTCCAGTTTGCCATGGCCCTCGATATCTTCAGCCACTGGCTGCATCTGCATAGGTCTGTGCATCTGTCTGTCTGTCTATTTGTTGTTTGTCTGTGTCTGTCTGTCTGTGTGCTATTTCTACCCTCGCTACATGCTCTGCTTCCAGTTTGCTATGGCCCTCGATATCGTCAGCCACTGGCTGCATCTGCATAGGTCTGTGCATCTGTCTGTCTATTTGTTGTTTGTCTGTCAGTCTGTCTGTCTGTGTGCTATTTCTACCCTCGCTACATGCTCTTCTTCCAGTTTGCCATGGCCCTCGATATCTTCAGCCACTGGCTGCATCTGCATAGGTCTGTGCATCTGTCTGTCTGTCTATTTGTTGTTTGTCTGTCTGTCTGTCTGTGTTGTGCTATTTCTACCCCCGTTACATGCTCTGCTTCCAGTTTGCTATGGCCCTCGATATCGTCAGCCACTGGCTGCATCTGCATAGGTCTGTGCATCTGTCTGTCTGTCTATTTGTTGTTTGTCTGTCTGTCTGTCTGTCTGTGTGCTATTTCTACCCTCGCTACATGCTCTGCTTCCAGTTTGCCATGGTCCTCGATATCTTCAGCCACTGGCTGCATCTGCATAGGTCTGTGCTTCTGTCTGTCTGTCTGTCTGTATGTCTGTTTGTTGTTTGTCTGTCTGTCAGTCTGTCTGTGTGCTATTTCAACCCCCGTTACATGCTCTTCTTCCAGTGTGCCATGGCGCTCAATATCTTCAGCCACTGGCTGCATCTGCATAGGTCTGTGCTTCTGTCTGTCTGTCTGTCTGTTGTTTGTCAGTCTGTCTGTCTGTGTTCTGCTTCTACCCTCGCTACATGCTCTTCTTCCAGTTTGCCATGGCCCTCGATATCTTCAGCCACTGGCTGCATCTGCACAGGTCTGGCCATATGTCTGTCTGGGTGTTAGGTGTCTGTCAGTCTTTCTGTCTGTGTTCTACCCTCCTTACATGCTTGTCCTTCAGGTTGCTATGGCTCTGGATATCTTCAGCCTTTGGCTGCGTCTGCATAGGTCTGTACATCTGTCTGTCTGTTTGTCTGTCTCTCTGTCTGTCTGTTTGTTGTTTGTCAGGCTGTCTGTCAGTCTGTCTGTGTGCTATTTCTACCCTCGCTACATGCTCTTCTTCCAATTCGCCATGGCTCTCCATATCTTCAGCCTTTGGCTGCAACTGCATAGGTCTGTGCTTCCGTCTGTGTTTGTCTACCTCTCTGTCTGTCTAGTTCTTCTACCCTCACCTTTCTTCCAGTTTGCCATGGCCGCCATAGATATCTTCAGCCTGTTTCTGCCTCTGAATAGATCTGTGCTTCGGTCTGTGTTTATCCACCTCTCTGTCTGTCTGCTCTGTGTGTTCTAGTTCTTCTGCCCTCACTTGTCTTCCAGTTTGCCGTGGCCGCCATATATATATATTCAGCCTTTGACTGCATTTGAATAGGTCTGTGCATCTGTCTGTCTGTGATTATCCATCTCTCTGTCTGTCTGCTCTGTGTGTTCTAGTTCTTCTGCCCTCACGTTTCTTTCAGTTTGCTATGTCCCTCGATATCGTCAGCCTTTGGCTGCATCTGCAAATGTCTGTGCATCTGTCTGTGTTTGTCCATCTCTCTGTCTGTCTGATCTGTATGTTATAGTTCTACTACCCTCACTTTTCTCAGTTCCTGTTTAGTGTTTGTCAAGGTCATCTGGCTTCATTTGCATAGGTTTTTCTTTTGCCTGTGCATCAATCGGTGTGGGTGTCTGTCTGTCTGTGTCTTGTACGTGTCTGTATGTTTGTCTGTCCGTCTGTTTCTGTCTGTGTGTGTGTGTGTCTGTGTGTGTGTGTCTGTGGTCTGGAATGACTCTCGCTACATCATGCACATCGCTACGTCGAGTTTGTCATGTCTCTGGTCATCTTCAGTCACTGGCTGCATAATTATGCGCGTAGGTTTGTGTGCCTGTGCGTCTGTCTGTCTGTCGGTCGGTCGGTTTATGTGTGTCTGTCTGCATATCAGTCTGTATGTCTTCGCAGCACTCTGATGAAGGGAGGGGAGAGCCACAAAAAGATCGACCTTTCGGCCAACCCCATCCTGAGACACTACTACCACAACGAGGTCAGTGCTTCTTACACTTCAGACCTTTCCATCTTGACTTACCAAATTTCCACCTTATGTAGGGTTTTCTTATTATGAGCCAGTTCATAGTTATGTGACCCAGCAACGCGAAAGGGACATTACGTGTCAAACGGACCATTCTGAGAAACTTATACATTCGAAAACTTCGGTCCATTCTCTTTCTAGAGTTGCGAGCATTTAAAGTTAGTAGATTGAGCGTCGACCATTTTGAGAAAACACAATCTAAAAGTCTAGCCTAGGTGCAAAACATGCCTACTCGTTTTATAACGCCTGTAAGACCATTTAGAGACCATATTAAATATCATCCTTTATAAATATGAAAGATCAGATGTTAGAGAACACAAAAATACCGATAACTCAAAATTGAAAAAAAAGAAGAGATTTTTGACTTTGTAAGCCTATTGTGAGAAACTAGCCCAGCGACTTAATGTCCCTTTCGTGGTGCTGGGTCACATATACACCCTCCAGCAGGATGTCGCATTTTGATTTCGAAATTACCGCATATGGCCTAGGAACGCAGAAGAAAAAGAAGAAGAAGAAGATTTTGAATGTTATGTAAGAATAGGCCATTTGCTGCGGGCAGGCAACCTTGAACTTTAAGGAAGGGCTTCAAGAAGAGAGTTCACACGACTACGGGCAGATCACCACGTGTGCGTCCTAAACATAATGAAACTTACATAATTGTTACATATTCAGGGCTCCCAGGGACCCCCATTTGGGGGTCTATGAAGTACTAAAATTCTAAAGGACCCTCTAAAATAATGTGCAGGGGGTCCCAGGGATGCACGAGAAAAAATCTTTTTAGCATTTGTAATGCCACTGGGACCCTCCATCCCGCCTCTAGGACCCTCTATACTGTAAGTGAAGGGAGTCCCTGGGACCCCTTGCTTTGCGGGACGATTGGGAGTCCTGATATATCCTCACAGTGATGCCCATTATTTCAGTTTGAAAGTTGGGTTTGTGTCATGGCAGACCATTCCGTTCACCATCATATTATGGCCTACGCATAGTGAAATAGACAGAATTGTTACATTATTTCCGCACAGTGATGCCCATTATTTCAGTTTGAAAGTTGGGTTTGTGTTATGGCAGACCGTTCTATTCACCATATGTGCGGCCTAAGCATAGTGCCATTGACAGAATTGCTACATATTGTTTTCCCTTTGATGCCCATTATTTCAGTTTGACGTATTGTGTTTGGGCAAACCATTCTCTTCACCATTATAGTTATGTGGCCCAAACATAGTGACATTGACAGAATTGTTACGTATTTCCGCCCATTGATGCCCATTATTTCAGTTTTTGACGCATTGTGTTATGGCAGACCTTTTGGGTTTTTTGGCTGTCCCATTTTCTGGGCCGTACAGTGGCGTTGATCCCACGCCGCTCATTCCGAGTCCCAACTCGCAGCCACACCTCCGCACGTTCAGGTCGCATAATCCGAGACCAGCAGTCCAAGAGGAGCGAATCTAGGTTAGGCCGTCAGGAGGCAACCAACCGAGGAGACACTGCACTGCTGCTGAGTCACTTCGGTGGAGTTCAGTAGAGCCTGTTCAGGATACCACATACTATGGCAGACCATTCGGTTCACCATCATATATATGGCCTAAGCATAGTGAAACTGACAGAATCGTTACATACGTTTTCCCAGTGTTGCCCATTATTTGAGTTTGACGTATTGTGTTATGGCAGACCATTCTGGTCATCATGTGTGCGGCCTAAGCATAATAACATTGACAGAATTGTTACGTATTGTTTTCACTTTGATGTCCATTATTTGAGGTTGACGTATTGTGTTTGTGCAAACCATTCTCTTCACCATTATAGTTATGTGGGCCAAACATAGTGACATTGACAGAATTGTTACGTATTTCCGCCCATTGATGCCCATTATTTCAGTTTGACGTATTGTGTTATGGCAGACCATTCTGTTCACCATTATAGTTATGTGGGCCAAACATAGTGACATTGACAGAATTGTTACATATTGTTTTCCCTGTGATGCCCATTATTTCAGTTTGACGTATTGTGTTTGGGCAAACCATTCTCTTCACCATTATAGTTATGTGGGCCAAACATAGTGACATTGACAGAATTGTTACGTATTTCCGCCCATTGATGCCCATTATTTCAGTTTGACGTATTGTGTTATGGCAGACCATTCTGTTCACCATATGTGCGGCCTAAGCATAATGCCATTGACAGTATTGTTACATATTGTTTTCCATTTGACGCTCATTATTTCAGTTTGAGGTATCCTGTTCACCATCATATATGGCCTAAGCATAGTGAAATGGACAGAATTGTTACACATTTTCGCACAGTGATGCCCATTATTTCAGTTTGAAAGTTGTGTTTGCGTTCTGTTCATCATGTATGCGGCCTAAACATAATAACATTGACAGAATTGTTGCATATTGTTTTCCCAGTGATGCCCATTATTTCAGTTTGACGTATTGTGTTTGTGCAAACCATTCTCTTCACCATTATAGTTATGTGGGCCAAACACTGTAAAATTGACAGAATTGTTGCATATGTTCGCACATCGATGCATGGTATTTCAGTTTGACATATTGTTTTATGGCAAACCATTCTGCTCACCATTATGATTATGTGGCCTAAGCATAATGAAACTGACAAAATTGTTATATATTTTCGCATATTGATACCCATTATTTCAGTTTGAAAGTTGGGTTTGTGTTACGGCAGATCGTTCTGTTCACCATCATATATGGCCCAAGCATAGTGAAATGGACAGAATTGTTACATATTTTTGCGCATCGATGCCCATTATGTCAGTTTGAAAGTTGTGTTTGCAGATCGTTCTGTCAGTCATGTGTGCGGCCAACGAGCTCTTCTTCTGCATGCTGTACCTCCTGCACTTCACCCCAGGACCCATGCGTAAGTCATCTTCCTTTTTTTAATTTATTTTTTTCCCCTGAGAACTCGATGGCTTGGAGTCAAAACGAACTATCTTTAGACAGTCCATTGACATATTATTGAACTTATTACGAAAACTAATAATTTATATAAAAAAAAGATTGTTGAAATATAAAAAGCCAAATCCCCTTTTTGTGTCATTGCCCTCATTATTACTATTCAACTTCAACTTCAAAATTCAATTCAAATTCAACTTCAAAATCACTTTATTAGCCTATCTCTCACGGAGAAATTTCGTCCAGGCTCCAGAATAAGGCCGTGTACACATATATGCGGAGATTCCGTGCGGAAACCCGTGCGCAATCCGTAAATAAGTAAAATAAAGAAGGGGGGGGGGGGGGGGGGAGTTTTGCGCACGCGTCCGAATTTCCCCAAATCCGTAAAATGTTTTACCCTTCTTTCTTTCACTTGCTTCTGGGTTTCCGTACGGAACCTACTGCGTCTACTGTGTACACGGCCTAACAGAGACATCAACATTCAGCATGCACGAATATAAACACATTTTGACTTAGGCCGTGTAGGCCTACACACATAAGCGGATATTCCATGCGGAAACCCGTGCGCAATCCATAAATAAGTGAAACGAAGAAGGGAAAAGATTTGCGCACGTGTCCGAATTTCCCCCTATATGCGTACA
>CM065700.1:7119439-7126939 GCA_017654935.2 Phymorhynchus buccinoides | reverse complement strand
ATGTGTGATGGTTAGGTTGTGGCAACCAAACATGTGTAATGATTATAAATGGGTGAGTTCTAAAAGATTCATTTATGAATTTTGTTATGATGTATAATCAGGGCGCCACATGTGTTTACAGTACACAGGCTGACCCCTGGGCAGTACATGGGTGTACTTGGAGGCCCTGACTGATGTCACCTAAGGAGAGGTGATGGGTGGACGCTGTCGCGAGTTCCATCCCCTGGAAGAGTTATTCCAGTGAATCCCGCCGAGATATCGCGGAGGAAAGAATTTAAGAAGAAAGAAGAACGAACACCCTGAAATTTGAAAACCACTAGAGAAAGATATCAAGCTTGAAAACTGAGGAATCGACGTCGCGAGAGAGAGAGAGAGAGAGAGAGAGAGAGAGAGAGAGAGAGAGAGAGAGAGATATTGTTTTGACAAACTGTTTTGTTTGGGGACTTATTATTTCGTTTGTTAACTTTGCATTTTGTGACTATTAATATTTATTTTGTATTTATAAATAAATTTATTCTCTTCTTTTGTCGTTAAGAAGAGGGGGTATTCCAAGATTGGTATTCCTTGACTATTATTTGTTCGCACTGGTTGAGAGGAGTGATAGCGTGTGCTTGCGGAGTTTGCTGTCTGCTTGCGGGGTTGTATGCGAGTAAAAGACAGTATGACACACACACACACACACACACACACACACACACACACACACACACACACACACACACAGAGTGAACAAAACCAGTAGGATTTCATTAGATTAACTTGACAGTATAAATCACACACACACACACACACACACACACACACACACACACACACACACAGAGTGAACAAAACCAGTAGGATTTCATTAGATTAACTTGACAGTATAAATCACACACACACACACACACACACACACACACACACACACACACACACACACAGAGTGAACAAAACCAGTAGGATTTCATTAGATTAACTTGACAGTATAAATCACACACACACACACACACACACACACACACACACACACACACACACACACAGTGAACATAACCAGTAGGCTTTCATTATATTCATTTGACAGTAGAATTCCACGAGAATCATGCCTCACAAAATGTCAAATTGCATCGCGCTGGGATCGAATCGTGTGTAGAGTAGAGGAACATTTAAAAAACATCAAAAAATGGGTGGCGCGCCTCTAGCTGCGACGCGCTCCAGGTGGGAGCAACCCGAATTTCACAGCGACGCCTCTGTGACTATAATGTACCTAACCTAACCTAACCTAACCTAATATCTTGACTCCATTTTATCGCAAGATTCCTGCTTTCAGTCCCGTACCATTCGCTGTGAAGCAGTGAATTCGTTTTGACTTCTGAGTTGAGTTCACAACACACCTCTCTCCATTTTAGACTCGGTGGTCTAACTTACCCTGCTAACTACTGAAAGAAGAAGGAAGGTACGGCAGCGTTCTCCGCACACGAAAACTTGAATTGTTATCTTCTGTTGTTTTGGCCTAAATGTCAACTTATGAACGCAAGTGAGTGTTTGTGTATGTAGTGCATTACCAAAATGTTTATAAGTTTTTAAGAAGCTATATGACTAATAATGCTTTATTAGGAAAAATGTATGCTGCATCAACCTTGACCGAAAGGAAACATTGACCAGAAAATACGTAAAAGATGGGTCTGTTTTAAAAAAACTTCACGGCTTGTTTGGTCCCTACCTACCTACCTACATTTTTATCAGTTGGATAAAAAGCAAATCGTGTAGCCTGCCGATAAATAACCCCCCAAATTTCATATATTTTTGTTTTTGTTTTTTTGTTTAGTTTGCGTGTAGACCATAGTGCTCTCCCCAGTTATTCCCCCGCTGGCGTTTATATCCCAGTTGGATTCTGCCAGCGTTTACCCATCAAGATCAAGACCTAGTGCACCTTTCAAAAATAATAATAGTTAATTTTCTCCCGCAGTCTTTAGTTCAGCATTAGTCCATTTTGTTTTCAACGGAGCAGCTAAGTATATCACAATTGGATGCATATTACAGGCAGGTCGGGGCAGACTTTAACGAGAGGTCGCTCTTCTTCTTCTTCTTCTTCTCCTTCTCCTTCTCCTTCTTCTTCTTCTTCTTCGCAGTACGTAGCAGCAGTCAACACACTGATTAGTATGCCACGGAACCGGGGAGGTTCATCCACATATGCCGGAAGAAAGGGCAATGAGGCCGAAGATTAAAGAAAGAGGAGAGAGGACGGACAATAGGAAAACGCCTAGCTTGATGAGAATCTGCAGGGGAGGGGGGGGGGAGAGTGGAGAGGGGGGGAAGGGAGGGGGGGCTTTTGCTTGGTTGTTAGACTGATGACCCCTGAGTGGGGCCACCAGCCGCAGCAGGCGAGTGTCCTTTGAGACTACGGCTGCGAAGCTCTCTGGAGTTCTGGCCTCCACTGCGGGTGTTGGCAGGTCGTTCCACTCCTTGATTGTTTGGGGGGGAAAAGGAGCTTTGACGGTACTGCGTCCGACACTGGGGGATGAGGAGCTGTTGTGAATGACCCCTACGTTGCCGCTGTGGCTGAGGTATGACTTTGCTCCTGTTCGCACTCACCATGCCATCTTAGCGCGCACACCGTTTGCCTGAAACGGGGTCTAAGAAACAAACATTACTTTATTAACCCTTTCATCACCAATGCTGCAATTTTGCACCACAATGGTTTACCACCCAGGTCACTAACAGGCATCAAGCCAGGGCCTGTTATCTGAAGACCATAGAATGAAATAGTGAGGCCAAGAGAGGAGATCGCGAAATTGAACAAAGGGTAAATACTCTCTTTTCTAATTAACTCCCCTCCACCATAGTTTCTTAAATTAATTGGGAGGTAAGGACAGGCCACATTGTATGCATGTCACAGACGAATTCCCAATATTGCAGATGACTTTTTATCTCTACCCAGTTAAGTTTCGTGATATGTTTTGGCTAAAAAATGGCTGGCGGGGAAAGGGTTAAACATTGGTTAATTTCGGATTACTCGAAAGTTTACTCTTCATTTCTGGAAAAAAAAGAAATGCGTTTCCATCGAAAGGGAGACCAATCATACATCTATGTCAGCTTATGATTCTATTCACGTCTATTTAGGCAGAAAATCTATCTACCGTGATGGAAATATAAGAAAGAGCACTCAAAACACATTTATGTAGAGCAGGAAAGAGGACCTGTTGCATGAAAATAGGTAGCTCGTACCACTGATCGCCTATGACAGTGTGTATTTGGGGGGGGGAGCATGAACCACAAATTTAACTTTTTTCTAGGGTTAGGGTTAGGGTTAGTTAAATGGTTAAAGTACCGAAAAAAAGAAATTTGTGGTTGTCGCAAATACAGACTCATACTAGCGAGATTTTTCGAGCTACCTATTTTTGCGACAGGATTCACTGATCCCTGGGGGGTTGGCTACTGGGATCGGATTCACATTGGCGGCGTTGTTGCAACACTCAGACCATGTTCAGGGATAGCAACTCTTCCTAGTCGAAGTTTTCGTCAGCAAATGCATATTCTTATTTCGTTTTTTGTATTTTTATCGCATCTTGGTAAGGAATAGAGTTAGGGATAGGGTTAGGAACATGTCAGAGTTAATGTTAGTAGTTTTTGAAGGCATTTGCGCACAATTTATGCATCCCTTAATTGGAGAATGTGAAATACGGGCCCGTACCCCGAGTCTCTGCCTTTCCGATTTGGCGCCGTCCACAACCACCGCTTGCTTCCTGTCCGTGAGGAAGTTGCTGATCCAGGAGTTGATCTACCCAGTGATGCCATAATGTCGGAGCTTGTAGACCAGCAGGGAGTGGTTGACTTTATCGAACGCCTTGGAGAAATCCATCACCAAGACGTCCGTCTGCTTGCCTCTCTCCATGTTGTAAGTGAGCTCGTCCTCAAGCCCGAGAATCTGGCTTTCACAAGCACGGCCTTTCCTGAAGCCACGCTGCTCCTCCCTCAGGATTTGGTTTGTCTTGGAGAAACCCATTATCTTGCTGACCAGGATGTATTTTACTTGTGGGTGAATATCAGGATAATTATACCCACAACTCTATGTGATTCGAACAAGTTGTGGTCTTCTCTTACTTCCCAGGGTCTTCTCTTACTTATAGTTATTGTATTCTCATTTCTTTATTTTTCATTAGTCATAATCATGTAACATTTTCCGTTTTCCGTTTTCTGTTTCCAGAAGCAGACATGAAGGAGAAGCAGTCTGGACGAAGATTACCCTGCCCTACCAGGTCAACGTTCGCCATGTCCCTGCCTTACCAGGTCAACTTTCGCCATGTCCCTGCCTTACCACGTCAACTTTCGCCATGTCCCTGCCTTGCCACGTCAACTTTCGCCATGTCCCTGCCTTACCACGTCAACATTCGCCATGTCCCTGCCTTACCACGTCAACTTTCGCCATGTCCCTGCCTTACCACGTCAACTTTCGCCATGTCCCTGCCTTACCACGTCAACTTTCGCCATGTCCCTGCCTTACCACGTCAACTTTCGCCATGTCCCTGCCTTACCACGTCAACTTTCGCCATGTCCCTGCCTTACCACGTCAACTTTCGCCATGTCCCTGCCTTACCACGTCAACTTTCGCCATGTCCCTGCCTTACCACGTCAACTTTCGCCATGTCCCTGCCTTACCACGTCAACTTTCGCCATGTCCCTGCCTTACCACGTCAACTTTCGCCATGTCCCTGCCTTGCCACATCAACTTTCACCATGTCCTTGCCCTGCCACGTCAGCTTTCGCCATATTCACAAGGCAAGTATTATTGTATTGCTTTTATTATATTGACAATATTGACCTGATGACCTTTCTTCTAAGCCATCCACAAAAAGTTAGGGAACACTTTCAAAGTACACATGTTTTGGTTATTTGCTCATACCATTCAAAACGCTTCGTATCTAGAACTTAATACGTGGCAGGCACATCCACAAGAGACATGGCCTTACAATGACAGCAAACATATTTCGCGGTCGTCATCGGTTACTATGGTAACGTGAGTTTTAAAAGGCGCCAAAATATAAAAAAAATGTAACATTTTCAATACTTCGGCATTTATTCCAGAATGTGAATTGAGTAAAATGGTACTCGGCACATGTTAGCAGGAAGCTTAAGTACAGATTTAAAAAACAGAAGATAATTTTAAAACAAAAGAGATAGTGCAATTAATTGCTGAGTCACGATGGCTGTGCAGTGAAAGTTGAGCCTTTTGGATCTAGGGAGAGCCCTGGAATGGCTACAGGAAGGTGTGCTTTGGAACCGCTGTCACAGCTTAATAATGACTGACACTTGAGTTGGTGACCACCTTCCTGCACAGCCACCCCCTCCTGTAGCTATGCCAGGGATCTCCCAAGTTCCAAAACACTCAACGTTCGCTGCACAACTCTCGTAACTAAGCGAATAATTTCACTATCTCTTCTGTTAAGAAAGGACCTTATTGAGAGTTGTGCTCATTCTTGAAGCTTTCGGCTAACATGTGATGAGCATCATGTTGCACAAATCACTCTATGGACAAAATACTGAAGCACTCAATTTTTTGCAGTTTGTTTTTAAATTTTGAGACGTTTTAAAATTCACGTTACCATGGAAACCAACGACGATCACGAAACAGTTTTGCATTCACTCTAAGGCCATGTATCTTGTGTATGTAACTGCCAAGTGTAAATGTCCAGACGCTAAGCGTTTTGAAGCTACAAGCAAATTATCTAAACATTGTGTACTTTGAAAGTGTTCCCGAACATTTTGTGGGCAGACTTATTTCAAGAAAGAGTGAGAAAGGCTTATTTCTTAATCGTTCTAGCAATAACATTTGAAATATGTCACTGGAATAACTTACCCATTGTGAAAATGGGAATTATTTATTCATTCAAACATCTTACTGACCAAGATCCCAAATTAACCCTTTCACCGCCAGCCATATTTCAGCCAAAATATTTCCATTAAATTTACCTGGGTAGAGAACAAAATCCATCTGCAGTATTGTGGATTCTTCTGTGACATACACTACTCACAAAAAGTTAAGGATCACTATGAGAAAACAGGTGCGCAATAAACTCCGTTCGCTCCTGTTATTTTTTTCTCAGTCAAGCCAAATTGTTATGAATTCTTGTTCAGCTGTAAGTGGGCGATGTTGTGTTAGTGGAAACATTGCACGTGATTTTCTATTACTGAGCTTGGCAGCAAAAGAAAAAGCGGAAACTTGCGAAAAAGGACCTTGTTTTGGATCGTTCTGCATGAACACATTGCACAAGCCAGATGGAAAAACCATTATGCACGTGCAAGCACTGCTGTTTATGTGTGAGATGCTGTCTCTTGCTTGGCTTTATAAGAAGACATACCACCAGTATTAGGCCTGATTTGACAATGCCTCCACGACGAAAATTGAGCGAGTTGGATAGGGGACGAGCTGTTGCATGGTTCCAAGATGGTGTTCCCAAGCGAGAAGTGGCCAGGCGACTTCAGGTGTCCATCTCGGTCATTGTCAGACTGATTCAACGCTTCACAGCCACTGGGAGGGTCCATGAAAGACGCAGATCTGGTCGACCGAAGAAAACTCCACGTGAAGATCGTCTCATTGAACGACAAGCCCTGCAGACAAGAACAGCCTCTAGCTGGTACTAAATCATAAGAAATCTTCCTAGCGTAAGAGGGAATGTGACACGTGACGTGGGGGGTCTTTTAAAGGAGCCACTACACTGCATACGATTCGATCCTAATGCGATCCGATTGTGACATTTGTGAAGCATGATTCTCGTGAAATTCTACTGTCTGGATGAATCTCTAAATGGAATCCTACTAATTTTGTTCACTAGGTAGCCTATATTTGTAGTCCATTTGATCCAATTGTGACATTTGTGAAGCATGATTCTCGTGAAATTCTACTGTCTGGATGAATCTCTAAATGGAATCCTACTAATTTTGTTCACTAGGTAGCCTATATTTGTAGTCATTTGATCCAATTGTGACATTTGTGAAGCATGATTCTCGTGAAATTCTACTGTCTGGATGAATCTCTAAATGGAATCCTACTAATTTTGTTCACTAGGTAGCCTATATTTGTAGTCATTTGATCCAATTGTGACATTTGTGAAGCATGATTCTCGTGAAATTCTACTGTCTAAATGAATCTGATGAAATCCTACTAGTTTTGTTCACTGTATTTGTAGTCCCCCGTACACGAATCTGATGAAATATCTCTGTATTTTTGATTCAGACATGTCTGCCGCTCAGCGACACGCTTGTTTTATGTTCTCTTATCGTTCTTACTACATGGCTCAACATAAATAAATACAATGGGGTCAATTGCTCCCGTGCGCGTTTGCCAAGCGAGTTTAGACCTAGCATGATTCATAGCTCAAAACTTCAATGGACATTTTCAAATTTTAACAAATGAATGACTTAGCTATTTTCTCAAAATAGATTGAAAACGTTAGCTCAAAACCTCAATGGACATCTTCAAATGTTAACAAATGAAGACCACTAATTTCTCAAAATGTA
>CM065700.1:7069439-7114439 GCA_017654935.2 Phymorhynchus buccinoides | reverse complement strand
GGCCAAGGCTACACAACTCTTACACAAAACGGGGATGTACCCTGGGCAAGGCTACACAACTCTTACACAAAACGGGCGTGTACCATGGGCAAGGCTACACAGCTCTTACACAAAATGGGGATGTACCCTGGGCAAGGCTACACAGCTCTGACACAAAACGGGGATGTACCCTGGGCAAGGCTACACAGCTCTGACACAAAACAGGGATGTACCCTGGGCAAGGCTACACAGCTCTGACACAAAACAGGGATGTACCCTGGGCAAGGCTACACAGCTCTGACACAAAACGGGGATGTACCCTGGGCAAGGCTACACAACTCTTACACAAAACGGGGGTGTACCCTGGGCAAGGCTACACAGCTCTTACACAAAACGGGGATGTACCCTGGGCAAGGCTACACAGCTCTGACACAAAACGGGGGTGTACCCTTGGCAAGGCTACACAACTCTTACACAAAACGGGGGTGTACCCTGGGCAAGGCTACACAACTCTTACACAAAACGGGGGTGTACCCTGGGCAAGGCTACACAGCTCTTACACAAAACGGGGATGTACCCTGGGCAAGGCTACACAGCTCTGACACAAAACAGGGATGTACCCTGGGCAAGGCTACACAGCTCTGACACAAAACAGGGATGTACCCTGGGCAAGGCTACACAGCTCTGACACAAAACAGGGATGTACCCTGGGCAAGGCTACACAGCTCTGACACAAAACGGGGATGTACCCTGGGCAAGGCTACACAACTCTTACACAAAACGGGGATGTACCCTGGGCAAGGCTACACAACTCTTACACAAAACTGGGATGTACCCTGGGCAAGGCTACACAGCTCTGACACAAAACGGGGATGTACCCTGGGCAAGGCTACACAGCTCTTACACAAAACAGGGATGTACCCTGGGCAAGGCTACACAACTCTTACACAAAACAGGGATGTACCCTGGGCAAGGCTACACAGCTCTGACACAAAACAGGGATGTACCCTGGGCAAGGCTACACAGCTCTGACACAAAACGGGGATGCACCCTGGGCAAGGCTACGCAGCTCTTACACCAAACTGGGATGTAAATTCGCTGTAAGAAATAAATATAATAGTTCGATCAAGGGACAAGCTAGTAATAATATTTGATTCCATGCGCGCGCGCGCGCGCGCGCGCGCGCGCGCGCGTGTGTGTGTGTGCGTGTGCGTGCGCGCGCGCGCGCGCGCGCGCGCGCGCGCGCGCGCGCGTGTGTGTGTGTGTGTGTGTGTGTGTGTGTGCGCGTGCGTGCGTGCGTGCGTGCGTGCGTGTGTGTGCGTGTTTGTGTGTGTCTGTGTGTGTCTGTGTGTGTGTGTGTGTGCGTGCGTGCGCGCGTGTGCGCGTGTGTGTCCAAGTTGTAAAAGACAGAAAAGAGAAGGAAGGAACAATCGAGCCAGCCAACTAACGAATAAAGTTATATTAAAGAAAAAAAGGCAACGTGCTGAGTATTAGAGAGAGAGAGAGACACTCACATACATACACACGCATCTCTCTCTCTCTCTCTCTCTCTCTCTCTCTCTGTCTCTCTCTCGCTCTTAATGTGTGTGTGTGTGTGAGCGTGCGTGCGTGTGTGTATGTATGTATGTGTGCGTGTGCGTGTGCGTGCGTGTGCGTACGTGCGCGTGCGTTCGTGCGTGTGTGTGTTTAATCATACAGAATATCGAACAGGTCTTTTCTGCAATAACGGTCTGCGTGATTTACAACCTTCACCAGGGAGTGATGTATCCATGCCGTATTCTTCTTTCCATTCTTTTACCAAACCTTTTTTTTTAATCCACACGTGTGATTTATAGTCGTGAAGCTCTTGTTTTAGGTTTTTGTTGGTGTATTTTGGAAAAGTAAAAAGGAAAACAGCCTCCAAACTTACTGTTTAAATACGCACATACATATATTATATAGATAGTATACTGAAATGTTTTCATACCTGGGCAAGGCTTATGCCTATGGCAAGCCAAACGGGTTTTTATTATCTACTCTATTTAAGCCTATTCAATACGAAAAAGAGCTATTGAATACACAAAAACCTATTTAATAGTGTCAATGTAAATATTAAATAGAAATAGTAAATAATCCAAAATATAGAACAACTTATTTCATTACTGCGCTTTTCTATTCAATACTGTTCTTGTTCTATTGAATAGAAAAGTGAAAAGTATTGAATAGAAAAGTGGAGTAGTGAATTAAGAGCTTGTATCTATTCCATACTTTGTGAAAAATATTCCATACTTTGTAAAAATATTCCATACTTTGTAGAAATATTCCATACTTTGTAAAAATATTCCATAATGTGCTTGTTCTATTGAATAGATTCAAACTCAGTAGAGTAGAAAATGAAACGCTAAAGTATAAAATGAATTCCAAACCATTCTTTATTCAATATCCCCAAAATCTATTAAATACTTCGAATATCTATTTAATACATCTTGTGGATATAGAGTAGATAATGCTCTTTTCATACCACCATCTCTTTCTATTCAACATTATCCGTCAAGTATTATTAAATAGTTTAAATAGTAAAGAATTGGTTTCGAATGCAAAACTCATTCTCTACTCTCTCGGCTAGCCAGCTGACGGTTATTGTCAGAGACGCCAAGACTACGTGAGGGCTTTATGCAAATTGTAAGGGTCAAAATAAAGGCGCGCGAAATTGAGAAGCAGACAGCCAGCGGTAGGCAAAGATACTGGAGGCCCACACAACATCAAAATGGCAGAAGAGGGAGATGCATCCTTAGGGATTGAGTTGGACAAGTGCCAACAAGAGCCTCGCCTCGGTTAAAATTAATTCAATTAAACTCTCTCTCTCTCTAAAACAGGATCCGATTTTTATTATACCCCAAACCTACCTCCCCCCCCCCCCCCCTGCCACCCCGTATACCCCTCTCTAACCTCCCCCTCCTGTGGCTGCAAGAGTTTATTACACGCGCACTGGGCCCACCGAGCGCGCGCGTGTCTTGGTGTTCACGTTTTGATGTAACGCATTGCTAAAGGATTGACTAATAATAGACTACTAGTAGGCCTAGCTCAAAAAGCTAGTAGAATAGGTGAAGTAGCTTCAGGCGGATTGAAGAAGAAGATAATTATGCTTTAAAAACAAAGCAAACGAAACAAAACAATTGAGTGACACTGAAAGACTTACATGCAACCTCATTAATTGTGGCGTTGAACTTGAAACAAGTCGAATGAAGTGGCAGGGGAGGCCAAGCTCGGAACGATGGTTGGACTCAGTGTTGACCTTCAAGATTTACATAAAGCCCTCACGTAGTCTTGGCGTCTCTGACAATAACCGTCAGCTGGCTAGCCGAGAGAGTAGAGAATGAGTTTTGCATTCGAAACCAATTCTTTACTATTTAAACTATTTAATAATACTTTACGGATAATATTGAATAGAAAGAGATGGTGGTATGAAAAGAGCATTATCTACTCTATATCCACAAGATGTATTGAATAGATATTGGAAGTATTTAATAGATTTTGGGGATATTGAATAAAGAATGGTTTGGAATTCATTTTATACTTTAGCGTTTCATTTTCTACTCTACTGAGTTTGAATCTATTCAATAGAACAAGCACATTATGGAATATTTTTACAAAGTATGGAATATTTCTACAAAGTATGGAATATGTTTTACAAAGTATGGAATATGTTTTACAAAGTATGGAATATTTTTACAAAGTAATTCATTACTCCACTTTTCTATTCAATACTTTTCACTTTTCTATTCAATAGAACAAGAACAGTATTGAATAGAAAAGCGCAGTAATGAAATAAGTTGTTCTATATTTTGGATTATTTACTATTTCTATTTAATATTTACATTGACACTATTAAATAGGTTTTTGTGTATTCAATAGCTCTTTTTCGTATTGAATAGGCTAAAATAGAGTAGATAATAAAACCCCATTTGGCTTGCCATATATGCCTACCCTCTCTGGTCGTGTCGCTTATTTTTTCATATTTTAAATTTTGGAACATTCTTATGTTCACACTTTTACTTAAGATTGTTTTCATTTCTAATTTACTTGAGTGCTGGTTTGGGTTTTTTGGAGCCTTTTACCAATATACAGGAAGAGACATTCCATTTGTGGAACAATCTTCTTGTTGAGGGGAGAGTAGTTCCACCTTGGTAGGTTAAGACCCCGACCAGTGCCGAGCTGATGAGACTCCCTAGAGTCGAAACAGCTGTCCTCGGCTGAGTTCTGCCATTGCCTCCCTAATAAGGAGGAGAAACTAAGCTAGCACTCTTTATGTTTTTTAGAACATAGATCAAAATACCAAGTTAGCATATAACTGGTTTTTGGTTTTAATGTTCGTTTCAAAGACATAGGGACAAAAAAGTGTTAAACAATTGTCCTATTATTGCATTTCAAATGCTCTACCTTTTGAGTCCTGTAGGATGGAGGAACGGTGCCAGCAGTAAACTGAAAATCCCTTTGGATACTATTTCGCTTATTTGTTCATATTGTTAATTTTGGAACATTCTTATGTAAACACTTTTATTAAGATTTCTATCATTTCTAATTTACTTGAGTGCTGGTTTTGTTTTAACCTTTTACCAATATACAGGAAGAGACATTCCATTTGTGGAACAATCTTCTTGTTGAGGGGAGAGTAGTTCCACCTTGGTAGGTTAAGACTCCATCCAGTGCCGAGCTGATGAGACTCCCTAGAGTCGAAACAGCTGTCCTCGGCTGGGTTCTGCCATTGCCTCCCTAATAAGGAGGAGAACCTAAGCTAGCACTCTTTATGTTTTTTAGAACATATACTGATGGAAAAAAGTTAGAGACCAGTCACACACACATGCACAACTTTCCAACCACGAATGGCAATGCAATGTTTTGGGCAAGCATTTAATTCATTATCTCGTCAGAGTACCAAATTTCATTCCGATTTGATTATCCGTTTGCTTTCCGCGAGCCCTCAAACAACATAGGGGTTCAAAACGAAAATTGCTTCCTTCGACATCATGTTCAGTAGTGTGTGTGTGTGTCCACCACGATTCCTTTGGCATTCATCACATCTGCGCCTCATGGAGTTCACCAGCTTCACGAAGAACTCCTGTGGGATGGCCTGCCACTCAGCACGAAGCATCTGGAGTAGGTGCTGGAGATTCCTGGGGTGAGGATGATTTGCCCTCACCCATCTATCAAGTTCATCCCATGCATGCTCTATGGGGTTGAGATCTGGGCTGCAGGCCGGCCAAACCAGCTTGACAACACCAGCCTGTTGGATGAAGTTGGTCACCACCCTGGCTCGGTGTGGGGTGGCGTTGTCATCTTGGAAGATGGCCTGGGGTCCCATCTGTTGGAGCATCGGCAGGACGAGTGGGGCCACAATTTCGTCTCTGTAGCGCAGGCCTGTAAGATTGCCAGCCACGTGGTACAGGGGTGTCCTATGGCGAAGACTGAAAGCTCCCCACCATACCATGATAGAGCCCCCACTAAAGGCCACCCTCTCCTGGATGGCGTTGTCCTGGTAGCGTTTCCCCTGCCGTCTCCAGACTCGCTCCCGCCCGTCAGAGTGGTGCAGATTGAACCTGGACTCGTCGCTGAAGAGCACCTGGGCCCAGTCTTGGCGATTCCACCTCGTGTGGCGGCGACATAAAGTTAGGCGAGCGTGCCGATGTGCCGCTGTCAGCCGTGGACGAACAGCTGGACGACGAGAACGGAGGCCAAACGCACGAAGGCGGTTTCCAACAGTCTTCTGGCTGACGTTGGTGTTAGTTGCCGTCCGCAGCTACGTTCTGATAGTGTTTGCCGAGACGTTTCGTTGCTGCAGAGCTTGTCGTTCAATGAAGCGATCCTCTCGTGGTGTTGTCTTCTTTTGCCGACCGGATCTGGGCCGCTCCATGACGCTGTGGGTGTCCTGGTAGCGCTGGTGCAGCCTCACAATGACTGAGTGGGAGACCTGAAGGCGTCTGGCCACTTCTCGCTTCGAAACGCCATCTTGCAGCCACGCAATGGCTCGGCTCCTGTTGAAGTTATCAAGCTTCTGTCTGGCAGGCATGGTGAGAAGACAGTGGGTAGCACATTGGCGGCAGGTTATAAAGGCAACCTGTTGACAACAGTTCACACTCAAACAACCACCCTTGCACGTGCATAACGAATTTTCCATTTTTACATGCCCTGGCTTGTCCTAGGCACGCTGGGAAAAGGTGCATTTTTCTGCAGTTTTGTTGTTTCTGACACGTGCCATAGATGAGTGAGGGAGAATCTCGTGCACGTTTCCTGCTGACACAGATTCGTTCAATCTTTTATGAGTAAAATTTGGCAACCATTTGGTTTCGCTAACAAATAAATAAGGAGATATACAAAAATTAAATTAACAGGTGGTTTCAGTGACTGGTCCCTAACTTTTGTTTTATAGATCAAGATACCAAGCTAACATATAACTGTTTTTGTTGTTTTAATATTCGTTTCAAAGACATAGGGACAAAAAGGTTTTAAACAATGTTCCTATATATACATATATATAGTTTGCTTTGATAAAGCTTTTCTGTGTCCAATGTCTTTATTTGTGAACCTCAGAAACAGTAAATCAGCACAATTTATATAATTTTTTTATTTTTTTATTTTATCTTTATTTTTTATTTTTTTTGTTTTGAACACGGAACATTACTCAAAGTTAACGTTAACTGGTTTTGTTTCTGAGGTTCACAAATAAAGACATTGGACACAGAAAAGCTTTATCAAAGCAAACTATTTTGCATTTCAAATGCACTAACTTTTCAGTCCTTCAGAGTAGGGGTACGGAGCTGGCTATTCACTGAGATTTTTCTTTCATGCTATACATATATATATGTATGTGTATGTGTATATTAAAACAGTAAGCTTGGAGGCTGTTTTCCTTCTTTCTTTTTTTTTGTTTAAAAAAAAAGAAAACCATCTATATTAGAGGTCACTAAAATGCAATGCATCAAACACAACCACGTGTTATTTAGCATAACGATGTTGAACTTATGTAATTAATAAGGTTTGTAATTGAATGATGCCAGCTGATAATCCAAAGAAAGCAAGTACAATACCCCCAGATTCAATTTGATCTGCCATCCAAGTGATCTTCGTTGTTTTCATTAATATTCTCTACAGGCTAACACCAGACTAGCACAAAACGGTTTTTTTACTATTTACTAACAGAGTAATAAATGTATGGAATAACCTTCCTGACAAAGTTGTTACTGCAAATTCATTACATTCGTTGAAAAACATCGTACACAAGGTTTTTATCCAAAACAAAATGTAATCATTTATTATACAGATTTAAATGAATAAAACACAGTTAGTCATCAGTGAATGAAGCCTAACCTAACAACAATCAAAAACATATTTAGAGGGCAAAATGCTAAAACAAAATAGCATATATTGCCATTTATGCTATGCTATGTTATGCTATGCTAAACTAAAACCTGACGATTCTTGAATTTTAAAATAATTTGAAAATGTTTTACCTTATGCATTTTGTTGCAACCCAAATATTTTACAAATATTATACAGACTATATCGTGATTTGGACACCCAACACGGTCCACCGATGAGTTTACATATAAAGCGTATGGTAAGCTTTGTTTGGTGTCCTATTTGCATTCATAACTACACTTTACACCAGTATCTTACAGAAGAACACGGATAATTTACACGCAACGGCTATCTGGCAAGATTGCCTTACATAATATATTTTCAGAGAGAGAGAGAGAGAGAGAGAGAGAGAGAGAGAGAGAGAGAGAGAGAGAGAGAGAGAGAGTCTGGTATTCATAATTATCGAAATGCATTGGTTTGCGCATTTAATCATTTTGATGCTGCTTTGAAACGTGCATTCTCTTTCTTGTGAAAATGTAAGATTTTCTATCCATAATAATGATGAGAACGTGAAACATGTAGGCCTATGTCTGAGAGGCAAAGGGAAAGAGATCGGCTGGTGTATTCATATTTCATTTAATAGTATTATACTAGTACATATGTTACTTGTAATAATTTTGAATGTCATTCTTTTTTAGAAATCTTGAGTTGTCACTACTGCCGTTACAAAGCACATATGTGGGTTTTTTTATATCTCGCTATGGAAATATGATCAATACATTACTATGATAACAATAAACTACGATACAAATTACAACAATACATTCCTGTGAGCCCATGATCAGTCTGTTGTCATGCCGTTAGTATATGACACCGAGCTGACATGATCACAGACAGAATCAGTCCACACTGAGCTGATATGGATCACACTGACAGAATCAGTCCACACTGAGCTAACATGGATCACACAGACAGAATCAGTCCACACTGAGCTGACATGGATCACACAAACATAATCAGTCCACACTGAGCTGACATGGATCACAGAAACAGAATCAGTCCACATTGAGCTGACATGGATCACACAGACAGAATCAGTCCACACTGAGCTGACATGGATCACACAGACAGAATCAGTCCACACTGAGCTGACATGGATCACACAGACAGAATCAGTCCACACTGAGCTGACATGGATCACACAGACAGAATCAGTCCACACTGAGCTAACATGGATCACACAGACAGAATCAGTCCACATTAAGCTGACATGGATCACACAGACAGAATCAGTCCACATTGAGCTGACATGGATCACACAGACAGAATCAGTCCACACACATTGAGCTGACATGGTTCACACAGACAGAATCAGTCCACATACTCCACACTGAGCTGACATGGATCACACAGACAGAATCAGTCCACATTGAGCTGACATGGTTCACACAGACAGAATCGGTCCACATACTCCACACTGAGCTGACATGGATCACACAGACAGAATCAGTCCACACTGAGCTGACATGGTTCACATAGACAGAATCAGTCCACATACTCCACACTGAACTGACATGGATCACATAGACAGAATCAGTCCACATACTCCACTCTGAGCTGACATGGTTCACACAGACAGAATCAGTCCACACTGAGCTGACATGGTTCACACAAACAGAATCAGTCCACATTGAGCTGACATGGATCACACAGACAGAATCAGTCCACACACTCCACACTGAGCTGACATGGATCACATAGACAGAATCAGTCCACATACTCCACTCTGAGCTGACATGGTTCACACAGACAGAATCAGTCCACATACTCCACACTGAGCTGACATGGATCACACAGACAGAATCAGTCCACACTGAGCTGACATGGATCACACAGACAGAATCAGTCCACACTGAGCTGACATGGATCACACAGACAGAATCAGTCCACTCTGAGCTGACATGGGTCACATAGACAGAATCAGTCCACATACTCCACGCTGAGCTGACATGGATCACACAGACATAATCAGTCCACATTGAGCTGACATGGATCACACAGACATAATCAGTCCACATTGAGCTGACATGATCACACAGACATAATCAGTCCCCACAGAGCTGACATGGATCACACAGACATAATCAGTCCCCACAGAGCTGACATGGATCACACAGACATAATCAGTCCACATTGAGCTGACATGGATCACACAGACATAATCAGTCCACATTGAGCTGACATGGTTCACACAGACAGAATCAGTCCACACTGAGCTGACATGGATCACACAGACAGAATCAGTCCACACTGAGCTGACATGGATCACACAGACATAATCAGTCCACACTGAGCTGACATGGATCACACAGACAGAATCAGTCCACACTGAGCTGACATGGATCACACAGACATAATCAGTCCACACTGAGCTGACATGGTTCACACAGACAGAATCAGTCCACACTGAGCTGACATGGATCACACAGACAGAATCAGTCCACACTGAGCTGACATGGATCACACAGACAGAATCAGTCCACACTGAGCTGACATGGATCACACTGACAGAATCAGTCCACATTGAGCTGACATGGATCACACTGACATAATCAGTCCACATTGAGCTGACATGGATCACACTGACAGAATCAGTCCACATTGAGCTGATATGGATCACACTGTCAGAATCAGTCCACACTGAGCTGACATGGATCACACAAACAGAATCAGTCCACACTGAGCTAACATGGATCACACAGACAGAATCATTCCCCATTGAGCTAACATGAATCACACACAGAGCTTTTTTCACGATTCCTCAATGCCATGCCTGATCAATATATAAATGATTACATAAACAAAATCTTGATTCCTCTTATATTTGAACAACCGTGTGTCTGTCTGTCTGTCTGTTTGTTCGCCCAGTCACTCACGAACCAGTGAACAGAATCCCTGGTGCAGGGAGGGTCCCATAGAAAATTCGTAACCGTGGTGACCTTGACCTTGGAGTTTGACCTTGAAAACAGGTCAGAAGTAGGAGTAGAAACTAATGGGTAGTAGTTAAAAAGCTAACATATTTTTGCTGCTACCATTTACTGCAGCCTTCATGACCTAAAAACATCCGCCATTTTCTCATCGGTGTCCTCTTAGAGGGCCGGAACTTACAGCTACCATTTTGGCCTCTTTTTTCTTCACTTTTATCGTTCTGTTTACATGTGTCCTGTAATGTTTTATCTTTATTTACCCATACCCTACTAATACACATGTCCCATATGTGCCTTCCCGGGTCGAGAGGACGTAAAACACCAAAATTACTACTACTTCTTCACTTTTATCAAAATTGCTTACAGTTGGTTTTATTTTTTCAACTAAACAACTTACTTACATTTTATCTAATTACATCATCAATAACTTTAATGGGGAATCTGTGCGTGGATCGGATCGGTACCCCCCCCCCCTCTTATGTTGGGGGGGGGGGGGGGGTACATGGTGCGGCCCACGTGCAGAATCTATGGTAGCTGCATAGCGGCGTCCCCCCCCCCCCCCTTTTTCTTTTCTGGAAGGAGGGGGGGGGGGGGGGCGTTGGCTGGGTGCCTCGGGCGGTAGACAGATAATATCTCTCACCCGCCCGAGGCACCTCCGGGTGGCCACCCCTATTGGTGCCGCACCCGTGGCAGCGCCCCTAACCGAAGGGAATCCTTAACCAGCCATGTCTTTAAATAACAAATAACTCCTATCAAAATCAAAATGGTGGGGGTGGAGTCCCCTTGGGCGGCGGGCCCGGCGCCCACTCACATTCCCCTTTCCCTTTCCCCCCTTCCCATTTTAATGTCACGTGCGCCTGTGGGCTGTAGTGACCCTTTTGGGTCCACTGTTTTTTATTCTCCCTCCCCCCCAGTTCGTGGGAGCCTGGGTCGTCGCCCCGGGGGTTCTATGGTAGCCGTCACGTTTTACGTTGTGACCCCCCCGCACAAGGATCACATAAGCGGCGCCTTTCCTCTGGATGAGGCGGGGAGGAGGGGTCCCTCTCCCTCCCTCCCCCCGCCCCCTCCATGAAAGAATCCTTAACCTCCCCCCCCATCAACATCATTATTATTACTCAAGCCATTACCTTTAAAGTATATATCATAAACAATAGTTGCTCGGGCTCCCATGCCAAAATACCACCTGATTATATTAAATATATTTAAATCATTAGATACCCATATCATGTCAACGTAGGCGGGGGGGATTTTGTGGCCACCCCCCTACGGGAATACATGGAAAATTGCAACATTCATCCACATCTAGCGTGGTCGCCACCGTTATTTAGTTTCTAAATCTCAATTAATCATACTCTTACATGTGAACTTTCAGGCCATTTTATTGGTCCCGTTTAATTACAAATAATAAATACATATATACACGTCCTGTGGTTTCGGTCGGTCGGGGACCTCCGTCGCGCACCTTAATATATTCTCATATAAAGTATAATAAAATAATTTTAATAGCAACTTTTAACCTACTGTCGTCACTTGCCGAATAGGCCATTGGCCCATTGATATACGATTTTAACTGTCTTAACAAGCAAATATTTCACCACTCCATAGCGGCTGATTGAGGATCTCGTTTACGAGGCCTCCCCTTCTTTTTGGCAGTGAATGCTTTTACACCTGCCCCAACTTTTAATTAAATAATATAGCTGGTTTTGCACGGGCCCGCAAGCACGGGGTCCTCCGGCACAGCTACAGTATTTTAAACTTTTATATTATGATATTCAAATCTTAACACCATTTTAATCACAATTTTATCTTCTAATATAATATGTTGTCTTCCTCCATCATAATCTAAGGGTTATACATTAAACCCATTTTAATATTCATTTTAACAATAGATAAAATACTTAGATGGTAGTACATGGTGCCCTACCAGTGGAAAAATAAAAATATAAAACATGTGTCTGTGTTGTATATAGTGAACTTAGTTGGGATCGTTTAAAGTAAATACACCCGAGTGGTGGTCCCCCTCTCGGGGAGGTGTCCCCGTCGTCGGTAGTTGACGCGAGGATGGCTCGCGTATCCTCCGGCGGCGGGGGCGGCTCCCCTCGATGGTTGAGGGCCCCCGGGTCCTTGTCCCTCCCCTTACCCCTACCCCAAGACCCGTGAGATGACCTCCCCCTTGATGGGGCGGGCCCGTCGTGGGTTGTTGACGCGAGGATGTCTCGCGTATCCTCCGGCGGCGGGGGCGGCTCCCCTCGATGGTTGAGGGCCCCCGGGTCCTTGTCCCTCCCCTTACCCCTACCCCAAGACCCGTGAGATGACCTCCCCCTTGATGGGGCGGGCCCGTTGTGGGTTGTTGACGCGAGGATGGCTCGCGTATCCTCCGGCGGCGGGGGCGGCTCCCCTCGATGGTTGAGGACCCCCGGGTCCTTGTCCCTCCCCTTACCCCTACCCCAAGACCCGTGAGATGACCTCCCCCTTGATGGGGCGGGCCCGTCGTGGGTTGTTGACGCGAGGATGGCTCGCGTATACCTCCCTCGGCCGGCCCGCCCCAACTCGGTGTGTTGAGGCCCTCCGGGATCCCCTCTTTCCCTCCCCCCTTCCCTATTTCATGATCCCTCCTGAGAATTCAAAATAATTTCCCTTTATATACTTTTTAAACCCTGCCCCCACTTCACAAAGTGATAGCCAGGACGGGAGTCTTCTCCCCTGGCGTTTTAACAAAAAGATTTCTATGTACAAATTTTTACGCTTGTAAATATATAAATTTATAAATAGATGTAAATATAAAGAAAATATCTGTAAATACATATCTTTTAAAAATAAATAAGGCCTCATTTGGTTTTTACTAATAAATATAAAGATTACATTTTTAACATTGTAGCCTTGAAATTTTAATACAACAGGGAGGGTTGTACTCGGGCCAGATACCAAACGAATTTTAAAACAATATTTTATATATCTATAGTTATTTAACAAACATCTAAAGTCTCTATAACTAATTTTATAATTTTTAACAGGTTATTCCTCATAATACATTAAAACTTGCGCTTTTAGAATTCCTCCCCCACATTTCAATGTTTTGTCTTCGTCTTTGTATTCGTCCTCTTACGTTTATGTATTGTCTTTTGTTTATTTTACAACTAACAAATGTCCCATATGTGCCTTCCCAGGTCGAGAGGACGTAAAATTCCAGAGTACTACTACGCGCGCACGCAGTTTAATATAAAAAAATCGGGACTTTACTGGTTTTGCACTGCCTCCGGGCATTGCCTCCAGTATTGTTCCCACCATATTTGTATTTACAAATGTCCCATATGTGTCTGATTCAGACCAAGAGGACGTAAAACTCCATTTTCTCTCTCTCTCTCGCGCGCACGCAGTTTACGATGCTCTAGAGAGTCATCTTATCACTTGTAGCGGTGCCATAGCCGATGAGGTTTAACCGAGGCGTGGTTACCGCTACACCTATCTGTATTGATAAAAAAAAATCGGGACTTTACTGGTTTCGTACTGCCTCCGGGCATTGCCTCCAGTATTGTTCCCACCATATTTGTATTTACAAATGTCCCATATGAGCGTTTTTCAAAAAAGGCCGAATTACAGAACTCGCAAATGATAAAAAAACGAAGTTTGTCAATTACACATTTTTACACTGTCTTATAATTTTACAGACCCTGAAATACCTTAAAGTGGATTATGCCGTTTTTTAGACATGCTTCTTAGCCGTTATGAATTTGTAACGAATTAAATCTTTTTAAAAAAGTAATTCGTGCAACAAGTTTCTTTGTTTTTTTTGTAAGGAAAGGAAAGGTTGTTCATTCGTTTAAAATATATTTTATTTCGCAGTAGACACTGCTCTTTTAAATACCAACTGCGAATTTAGTTCTTGATGAAAAACATGTCCGTTTTTCTAACAGAAATAACGAACTTTTTGAAAAAAAATGTGTTTTAGTAGGAATCAACACCTATGAAAAATAAATGCGTAGCACTATATTTACAAAAGATTTTTTACAGGTAACGTGGACAAATATGAAGTCAATCCAAACATAGAACGCATGACTTATAGAGTGTTTTGGGCGAAATATCTGATTTAGTTTCGTTGCATCGTGACATTCTATTCTACGTCACTGACGCTTATCGCGTCAAGATATTAAGCGAGTAAGGCGAAACATCTCAGATGTTAACAATTAGCAAAACTTCCTTTTGCCGTTTTACATTAATTTTATATTATAGCACAAAGTTTTCAAACGTTTCCTATGAAACAGATCTAAATGGGCATAATACAAACGGCATGTTGTAGTACTATAGAATACCTGTCACATGTTGTTACACTGACGTTCTTCGGATCTATTAAAGACGGGCGTTGACTTATTTTGCGGCTCTTTGGTCTGTACACTCCTTTTATTTGTTTTCTTTCTTTCTTTCCTTATGAGGAAATGGGTTGTAATATGCCCACGTGCGTGCTGAGAGAGAGAGAGAGAGAGAGAGAGAGAGAGAGAGAGAGAGAGAGAGAGAGAGTTGAATGAAACTCAAATGTTTTAATGGGGGTTAACAGTAGATATAAAACATCACACACACACACATACACGCGCGCGCGCACACACGCGCGCGCGCACTCACTGTGACGTAAGTGTCCCACACGACCCGCTTTCTTTATTTCTTGTCTACACCCCCCCCCCCTTCTCTCCCCTCCCCACCCCCCACCCTCTCTCCTTTTCATTTCTCGACCAACCGCCACGTTAATTGCCCGGCTGCTTCAAACGAACGCCGATTAAGGCAGTTATCTCTTTGAACCCCGATCTCCATTACCCATCACAAGAAAGTGACAACCATGGTCAGGCCCCTTTGAACCCTTCCTTTCCGAGCACGAGAAGGATTTGAATGTCGGCACGTGATAAGGATGTAACTGGTGCGTGATTATTCAGTACTAGTATGCATAAAATTATAGCATCATCTTGTGACGTGTCAATTGCTATAAACCAATGACAGGCTTTCATTGTTTGAAAGTGAAGGCTATAATTGGAGTAGTGAGAAAAAGTTTTTCACACAAGACGCTGAAACCTAGCTAGAGCAACATTGCAGACTCAACCCCTCTCCCAGCCAGTTACAATAGCCCATCTAGTGAGTATTATTGATTGCTGGTGATTGAGACTGGTTGTTTGTTTGATCCTATTATTGATCTAGATCCTATGTTCAATGATGAATAAGGAGTAGCTAGATATGTTATTGAAAAGAAGTGGTAAACATTCTGTTCTATTTATGCGCACTGATTATGTGTGTGTGTGTGTTTTTGACTTTAACTCTTTTGGTACCAGAACCGGAGTTTATGCCTACTAACCCTTTTGTCTATTTTTAGTAGGAAACCTATGGGCCGCAATCTTGCACTTTATGATACCATTCCTTTCCAGGTGTTGGATGGAGAGTGATGTTGTCTTGATCACCTTTTATGTTTTACTGATCTCAGTTTGTTAACTGAAATTCAGTTTATTTATTAACTAGTGCTATTGTACAAGGGAAGCCTTCTAGCCGGTTGGGATTCACTAATGCCCTGCCGACTGAAGCCCCTTGTCTCTAAGCCATAGAGATCTACATCCACCTTCTCCTGTGATTATCAGCAGGGCATCGTGGGCAGGAAGATCATCCCTGTCTCACAAGCACCAAGACGGGACCGCCGCCAAGACGACCCGCACCCAGAATCCGCGAGGAGACCACGCTTGAACCGTGCCATCCCGCGAAGCCGTAACCGGAACGACTGGGAGCTACTCTCATCTGACGAGCAAGCCCAGCCACCCCAGCACTCGCCGATCCCTACGGAGGAACTTCAGCACAGCCATGAGTTAAGTCCCCACGACAGTGCCAAAAATCATTTGAACTTTCCTCCGGACACTGAAAATAATTAGTGACCCTTCCTGCTTGGGGCTAACCTTCTAGAAAGACAAAAGTCTTGTAAATCCTTTCGGATTCCATTGTTTTTCATTCACATTTTGTTTTGGCGCCATTGAGCTGCTTTATTATTATTGTTGCATAATCTTATGCAGATTTTGGGAGTAAATAAAATACAAGTGTCAAATAATCCTGAACCCTTTGGTCAGACTGATGAGAGTGGGAGTCTTGTAATTTCATGTAAAACCCTACTTCTCTCTGTCTGCCATTTAGAGCAATTCAACCACTTGTATTTCTTACAACCATACGAGCCAGAACCCGGGCACAAATATAAATTTATTAGATGAAAAGGGGCCGGGAAAGTTGCTCATCTCCCATACCCTAGAGAAGTGGGTTAAAGGCAAATTTTCTACTTGAAAATTTAACACACTAAAAGTCTTCCCTAGAGGCTTAGCCTTTTAACCCATTACCTCGTCACACACGCACACGCACACGCACACGCACACACACACAATTATTGACGCCAACTCGTTCATACCCCATTAGCCACAGCAACCGAACCGCATGGACTGACCACATACACCAACACACAAACACCCTCACACACAACGTACGCACGCAGACAGACACACATGGGGAGAGAGAGGGGGGAGAGAGAGAGTGAGAGAGAGAGAGAGAGAGAGAGAGAGAGAGAGAGGGAGGGAGGGGGAAGCGAATGTGAGTGGTAGTTGAAGCGTTCTCTCTCTCTCTCTCTCTCTCTCTCTCTCTCTCTCTCTCTCTCTGCGTGGATGGATATGTGTGTGTGTGTGTGTGTGTGCATTGGTCATTATAAACAAATTCTAGCCCAGCCAGCCGGAATAGCATCTGCCGCCTCGGAGACGACCGACTTGGCACGCATTAGCAGACATGTTCTTGTTGGAGGTCCTTATCAGCTCAGCATTTGAGCAGGGGTGTGTATGTTGTGTGTGCTTCTCTCCCTCTCTGTCTCTCTGTCTGTCTCTCTGTGCGTCTCTCTCTCTCTCTCTCTCTCTCTCTCTCTCTCTCTCTCTCTCTCTCTCTCTCTCTCTCTCTCTGTGCGTGGATGGATGTGTGTGTGTGTGTGTGTGTGCATTGGTCATTATAAACAAATTCTAGCCCAGCCAGCCGGAATAGCATCTGCCGCCTCGGAGACGACCGACTTGGCACGCATTAGCAGACATGTTCTTGTTGGAGGTCCTTATCAGCTCAGCTTTTTCGTGGCCTCTTCTCATGACACACACTTGCTGAATTTGGTCGACTACTGCATGTGAACATTACTTGGTCTCATCCTTCTGCCACAGTTTATCGCTGCTTTTCCTTGCCACATACTAGCCGTTTATTTCCGTTGATCACTTTTCAGTCAATCAATCAATCAGTCATTCAATCAATCACATTTATTGTCCTCTTAAAAAGACAGGTTTTGTTACCTTTGCTGTTAGAAAATTATGTCTGTGAAGATCTATGTATGTGTCTGTGGGTGAGTCTGTATGTGTGTGTGTGTGTGTGTGTGTGTGTGTGTGTGTGTGTGAGAGAGAGAGAGAGAGAGAGAGAGAGAGAGAGAGAGAGAGAGAGAGAGAGAGAGGAGAAAGAGATTGTGTGATGTATGTGGTTTGTGTATGGTCGTGTATGTGTGTGTGCGCATGTTCACAAGTGTGTTTATGTGTGTGTGTTTTTGTGTTTGTGCATGTGTGCGTGCTCATGTGGTTTTGTGTGTGTGTGTGTGTGTGTGTGTGTGTGTGTGTGTGTGTGTGTGTGTGAGGTAGGGGATGGATGTACTAGGAAATGTTGATATCTTGAATTGAAGTGACTAACAGAAGATTGTGGAAGATTGTTTTAGTTTAGTGATTGAAAACAGATGTGAGCCATCAGGAGCTACCTCTTGGTTACAAAATCCAAGCTTCTTAACCCGTCAGTGCTTAGGACATATATAGGGAAGATGGGGTAAAACACCCACCCCAATTATCTCATGAAATGAAGCAAATTTCAGTCACATTTTGCCCATGAGACGAGTGTTAATGTTTAGCATTCGTCTCATGGGCAAATTTGACTTACATTTTCTTTATTTCATGAGATAATTTACATGGGCTTCTTACCTGCCCATGGGCTTTTTACCCTGTCTTCCCCTAATGAACTTCCGCAATCAAAATGCTGTTGACACTGAAGGGGTTAAAGGCTGAATTGAACATATCCCTACATCAAAAATGGATAAACACACCTTAAGAAACCACCATGTTAAATTTCACTCTTGTTACATGAAAATACCCAACACTACAATTTTGTTTAATTAAATATCTGTTCGCGATCAAAATGCCCCTGGCACTGAAGGGGTTAAAGGCTGAATTGCAAATGTCCCTATGTCAGAAATTGATAAACACACCATAAGAAATTATCATGCCAAATTTTATGCTTATTGCATGAAAATACACAACATTAGATTAAAAAAAAATATAGCTGTCATCGATCAAAATGCCCTTGGTACTGAAGGGGTTAAATGTCCCTACATCAGAAATTGATAAACACACCATAAGAAAATATCATGCCAATTTTTATACTTGTTTCTTGAAAATGCATACCACTAGAATTTTTATGTATTGATTTTTTTTTGATTTTTTTTTTGCTGTTCCATCTTCTGGGCATTCCGAGTCCCAATTCAGAATGTTATTTATTTATTACTGTTTGTGATCAAATGTCCTTAGCATTGAAAAGGTTAAAGGCTGAATTGCAAATGTTCCTACGTCAGAATTTAACGAAGACACCGTAAAGAAAATGATCATGGCAAATTTCATGCTTTTTATATGAAAATGATCAATTCTAGAATTTTTTGTTAAAATTCCGATATCAAAATGCCTTTGGCACCAAAATGGTTAAAGGCTGAATTGAAGATATCCCTCTGTCAGAAATGGATAAACACAAGGTAAGGAACCTCCATGCCCAGTTTTATGCTTGTTACATGAAAATGCCCACCACTATAAACAAAAAAATCAAATAAAATGCCTTTGGCACTGAAGGGGTTAAAGCCTGAATTGCAAATGTCCCTACATCAGAAATTGATAAACATACCATAATAAACAATCATAGCCAATTCCATGCTTATTACATGAAAATACACAACACTAGAATTTAAAAAAAATTGGAACTGCCCGTGATCAAAAGGTTCTTGGCATTGAAGGGTTAAAGGCTAAATATAAAATGTCCCTCTGTCAGAAATAGACAAACATGCCATAAGAACCTAGCATGTCAAATTTCATGAAAATGCATACCACTAAAAAAACTTTGAAATGTATTTTTGTGCCCCCAAAATACCCTTGGCACTGAAAGGGTTAAAGGCTGAATTGCAAATGTCTCTATGTCAGGAATTGATAAACACACCATAAGATCATAGATAACATCATGCCAAATGTTATGCTTGTTGCATGAAAATGCACAATTCTGCCATTCGGTCTTCCACTATAATTATACTGCCATTCACTGCTGTGACGTGTTGTTTTGAATAAAGATCGTTTTATAAAAATGAAAAAAACTAAATAGGCAGCATTTTGATAATTATTTTATGTTTTATCGATATTTTTATGGTAAGAACAGGCCCCCTAACTTTCCTACTTTCCACTATCGTTCTCTACGCCATACGGCCTGTTGACGTTTTATTGACTTATGTGTCATATTAATAATTGACGTCATTTTCTTCAAAGATTAGAACAGTGGGCATCAGGTGTGTTCATTTTGGTGTTCTGAAGTCATGTTAGAAACAAAACTGATAACACAGTAAGCCTAAGATCTGTGAAGAATCTTCATAGTCCATGAATTCGCCATTGTTTTGCTTTCACTTTCGGTGCCCAGGGGTGCCCAGGGGTGTCATGACTCAAGTTTGTCTCGTTTTTTTCACGCTTTCATCTCGTACGCGATATACTGCCGCAAACCTCCCGCTTGAAAGTAAAAAATCAAGTCGTTTTCGACTCAGGGGACTTGGATATAAAAATACTATAGCCAAGGCGGTTCAGAAAGGCAATTTATTTCAAATAAATACTTAATATAAAGCTGTTTAATACAGATAAGCAATTTAAAACGATTTTTCAGCCCAAACAGGGTTTATTTCTCCTTTAAGCCCTTCTACATCAATGTCAATGTATTTCCTCAATATAAGACCAGTTACACACAAATAAAACAATAAAAGGCCATATAACAAAACTAACGGCTTGGGTGGTACTAGTACCTTAGCTTTGACCTTGATCGTGATGAAAACACAATGTTTGGGATTATCATAAGACAATGCAACTACACAGCACGTTTGGAGATTGTAAGTCCAATTCCCCCCAACGATGTAAAACAAAAATTGGCCACAGCAGTTCATGAGATACGGGCAAGACAGGGTCAATGTCCTTGACCTTGACGGTATCAAATATTTGGAATAACCATACTCCAATGTGCCCATATACCAAGTTTGAACAATGCAAGTCCAATGATGTCAAAGATATGGCAACGAGAAGAAATGTCGTCAGTCGACATCCGTTACCATAAGCCAATGCACCTACATACCAAGTTTGAACATCATAAGACTAATGATTTCTTATATAATAATATGGCCCCAAGAAGAAATGTATTGGTAAAACGCACCAAAATGCAAACCAGCACTCAAGTAAAATAGATACGACAAAAATCCTAAGTGAAAGTATAAACATAAAAAATGTTCCAAAATACAAAAAATAGTAATAATTGATCGTTCAGGCGACTGCAGCCAAGTTCAAGCCAAGAACGTTTATTGGGAGCAGTAGGATGGAGAATTTTCGCCATCTTAAAAGAGACGCTTGGCCTGACTTAAATCACCCACTTCTAAACACGGCATTTTTTATAAAAGATATTGGCTACGCAGTTATGGCCACTTTCGGATTGTTTGGTAATGGTATGATCATTGTGATCATGCTTCGACTTCCTTCATCCACATCTTCTGTTTTCTTCGTAGTTCTGGCCGTGTGTGATATGTTTGCTCTGTCCTATCCAGTGGATTACTTTGTCGTACATTCGTTTCGTGTAAATTGGATGGTCAATCGGGGACTCTTACACTGCAAGATAATCAAGTCTTCGTGGCAAGCAGCAGCATCCATATCGTCATGGATGCTTGTGGCACTCACTACGTTAAGAGCTGCTTCTGTGCTGTGGCCACTTCGTGTCGGTGTCGTGTGGACGAAAAGGAAGTCAAGAATAACTACTTTTATAATTGTTACTATTGGATTTCTGAGCAATTTACCCTGTTTCATTGGATGCAGTCTTCATCGTGGATCTTGTGAAGACCCTGTTTCAGGAGTGTATGGAGGGTTTGTTTTCAAACATTTTCAGTGGATAAACTTGCTTGAGTATTCATTAGTACCATTCGTAGTTTTGTTAGTCAGCAACATTACTATTGTGTATACAGTAGTCGGATCTGTCAGGACAACCAGACTTCTTTCTGGACAACAAGCCACCCAGGCCTCAAGACAACAGAAAGTATCCTCTTTGACTGTCACCTTGATATGTGCAAGTGCTTGTTTTTTTCTTCTGACAACACCAAAAGCGAGCACCTTTGTCATATATTACTCTATAAATTTTGGTGACCCTCTTTCACATGGAAAGTTCAGAATATTCGAGGCAACCTCTCGCGTCCTCGCATACTCAAACTGTGCAATAAATTTCTACCTGTACTGTTTAGCTGGCAGTAAATTCAAGACAAAGTTTGGGGAAATTGCTGGGGAGATTTACGCTATTTTTGTAAGACCAAGAAAAGTGAGCATTGAGTAGATTCCCATCTTAAAATGAAAACTTAGTTTTGCTATAGATGTGTGAACTGAGCTATAATCATTAATAAAAACCAACATACTATACACTGGATGTGGCTGTGAGCTGGTACTCGGAATGTGTAGAGTGGGGACAGTGCCACTGCACAACCCATGAAGATTATGATATCAAGAAAATGATATACACAGTCTTTAGAAAAAATACATATTTCGATAATTGATTTCTGGGACAAATGCTTTGGAAGTATGTTCACAACTTGCTTCGCGACATGCACAACAATGACGGATCCAAAGTGTTGCAAAAGGAGAAATAAACCCTGTTTGGGCTGAATACTCGTTTTAAATCGCTTATTTGTATTAAACAGCTTTATATTAAGTATTTCTTTGAAAGAAATTGCCTTTCTGAACCGCCTTGGCTATAGTACTTTTATATCTCCAAGTCCCCTGAGTCGCAAATGACTTGATTTTTTACTTTCAAGCGGGAGGTTTGAGGCAGTATCTCGCATACGAGATGAAAGCGTGAAAAAAAGAGACAAAATTGAGTCATGACACCCCTGGGCACCCCTGGGCACCGAAAGTGAAAGCAAAACAATGGCGAATTCATGGACTAGGAAGCTTCTTCACAGATCTTAGGCTTACCGTGTTATCAGTTTTGTTTCTAACATGACTTCAGAACACCAAAGTGAACACACCTGATGCCCACTGTTCTAATCTTTGAAGAAAATGACGTCAATTATTAATATGACACATAAGTCATATAAAACGTCAACAGGCCGTATGGCGTAGAGAACGATAGCGGAAAGTAGGAAAATTAGGGGGCCTGTTCCTTACCATAAAAAGATCAATAAAACATAAAATAATGATCAAAATGCTGCTTTTTTCTGCTTTTTTTAAAAACGATCTTTATTCAAAACAACACGTCACAGAATTGTGCATTTTCATGCAACAAGCAAAACATTTGGCATGATGGTATCTTATGGCGTGTTTATCAATTCCTGACGTGTTTATCAATAGCCTTTAACCCTTCAGTGCCAAGAACCTTTTGATCACGGGCAGTTCTAATTTTTTTTAAAAATTCTAGTGTTGGGTATTTTCATGTAATAAACATTAAATTGGATATGATTGTTTCTTATGGTATGTTTATCAATTTCTGATGTAGGAACATTTGCAATTCAGGCTTTAACCCCTTCAGTGCCAAAGGCATTTTATTTAAAAAAAATGTGTTATAGTGTTGGGCATTTTGATGTAACAAGCATAAAATTGAGCATGGAGGTTCCTTACCTTGTGTTTATCCATTTCTGACAGAGGGATATCTTCAATTCAGCCTTTAACCATTTTGGTGCCAAAGGCATTTTGATATCGGAATTTCAATTTAACAAAAAATTCTAGAATTGATCATTTTCATATAAAAAGCATGAAATTGCCATTATAATTTTGTTATGGTGTCTTCGTTAAATTCTGACGCAGGAACATTTGCAATTCAGCCTTTAACCCCTTCAGTGCCAAGGGCATTTTGATCGCGAACATTTATTTAATTAAGCAAAATTGTAGTGTTGGGTATTTTCATGTAACAAGCGTGAAATTTAACATGGTGGTGGTTGGCTGGTTGGTTGGTTGGCTTACCCTGGCTAAAAGACTCCAGGGATCATCCCAACAGCGAGAAGCACTTGAACACTGAGGTACAAATGCATCAGCTAGGGATGAGAACATTACGTGTGTGACCGTTTTTGATTACCCCGCCATGTGAGCAGCCACACTCTGTCTTCGTGGGATTTTAGACTGATGATCTTATGCTGGGAGCTTGTCATGGCTTAAGACAATCCCCGCACAACCATTCAGAGCATAACAACATTTTTGATGTAGCCTTGGCGTTCTAGCTTATGTCAACTGGTCTGACACAGCCTTATGCCAAGGCATAACCCCTTCAGTGTCAACAGCATTTTGATTGTGGAACTTCATTAGGGGAAGACAGGGTAAAAAGCCCATGGGCAGGTAAGAAGCCCATGCCAATTATCTCTTGAAATAAAGAAAATTTAAGTCAAATTTGCCCATGAGACGAATGCTAAACATTAACACTCGTCTCATGGGCAAAATGTGACTGAAATTTGCTATATTTCATGAGATAATTGGCATGGGCTTCTTACCCGCCCATGGGCTTTTTACCCCATCTTCCCTATATATGTCCTAAGCACTGACGGGTTAAGAAGCTTGGATTTTGTAACCAAGAGGTAGCTCCTGATGACTCACATCTGTTTTCAATCACTAAACTAAAACAATCTTCCACAATCTTCTGTTAGTCACTTCAATTCAATATATCAACATTTCCTAGTACATCCATCCCCTACCTCTCTCTCTCACACACACACACACACACACACACACACACACACACACACACACAACCGCATGACACACACACACGCACACACACACATGAACACACACACATACACACACACAACACACACACACACACACACACACACACACTTGTGAACACACACACACACACACACACACACACACACACACAAACCACATACACAAACACACACGTGCGCGCGCGCGCACACACACACATGCGCGCACGCACACGCACACACACACACACACACACACACACACACATACACACGCTCATTTGCTTTTTACACAATCATTACTCTGTTTTTATTCCTTTTTAATGTGTGGTAAGATGTAACGTGGTTATAGCCCTGACATGGCCTTTGTTGTCAACGGGGCTATAATTTTAATCTTAATCTTTCAATTCAATCCGTTGAAGTCAAGGCCTAATCTTTCAGTGCACCCATTCCACATTATACACAAGCACAATCATAATACACTTACTTACTCACCTAAGTAATCGATTGGAATAAAAACTGTGTAACATAATACAATTAATGACTTGATTAGGAACAATGATATAAAATAACAGTGCCGTATTTTACAAAAATAAATGTAACAGAAACATAAGTATATACTTAATGTGTGTGCTAAGTTTATTTTTCTGAAACAAAAAATTGTATGTTGAAGAAGCATTATCTCCGACTTCGTTTTTCAATTGGGGCCCTCTATTTTCGTCTGCGTGCGAGCTCAGTAGTAGTATGTTTGTGTTTTACGTCCTCTCGACCTGGGAAGGCACATATGGGACATTTGTACTGGGTTAGTATGAGAAACTAAAAATAAAACAGGACAAAACGTAAAAAGACAAAACGAGGACGCAGACAATACATAAAGAATGAAAGGGGAATTCTAATATAAGGAGCGCGAGTCTATGATTGTTGTAAAAAAATGTAAAATTTATAAAATAGTTATTTGTGTCAGATGACACTGATTAAATTTACTACGTTTAGTTAAGATTTTAGTTTTAAAAATTCTTTTTGTTGTCTGTCACCCAACCGAAACCACATCTCCCCCCGATATTAAGATTCAAGGGCTACAGTGTTAAAAAATTCAAAATTGTATTTTATTCATAAAAAAACAAAGTTGGCCTTTATTTAATTTTAAAAGAATATATATACAAATATTTATTGAATATTTACGAGGTATGTAAATTTATGGATATTTACAAGGGGTGGAATAAAGTGAAAATGTTAATGTCCTACCAGGGGAAGATACTCCTGCCCCTGGGACTTCCCTGAAAAATAGGGGAAAATTTTACATCACGGACTTAATTATTTTAAAAGGTACAGAATATATATATTACAGGTTAAAAAGGTAGTAAATATAGGTTAAAAAAAATATATCTATTTTATTTTTATGTACAGTGTTAAAACATAGGGCACCATGATAAGTTAGATTATCATAAGTTTGTGTAGTTATAGTTTTATTGTAAAATGATTACCAGGGTGGCATCCGCATAGGAGACAATCCATGTTAATATGTTTGTGGTGTTGGGTTTGTAATGGTGTATGGTAATGGTTGAGGTGATGTGGTGATAAAATGTTTGTGCTGTTGATATGTTTGTGTCAAAATGTTTTTTTATGTTATGGTACTGTATATTAAAAGTTACTATTAAAAGTTATAAAATGATATGTATAGTGTTTCCGTAAACAGTGATGTAAATTATTATGGGGCGATAAAAGATTTGATAAAATATTACTTGCTGGATAAAAATAAGTGGTGCGCGCACGCACCCAGTGTAAGGGAGCTGTCGCGCGAAAGACCGACTGACATGCTAGTCGTAGCGAGGCACGGTCGGTTTTTATTAAATTATTATATTGTATTTGGCCAGGACCAATGAGGAGCTGAGGAATTTACTATGTGGAAGTAAGTATTAGGGAGAAAAAACGAAGGCAACCGTTCTGGTTTGTAAAAGTATTAAATTGTTCCATCTGTTCCCGAAGGGGGGTAGCAACAAAGTCTCCCCCGCCCTCGATGTTATGATGGAACATGTGGCTTTTATATTTTTGAGTATTCTATATTAATTAAATTATTTGGATTATTATTAATTATTACGTTGAGTGGCAAAACTGTGTCGAGAGACCCCTGACCGACCGACCGGAAGACCAACTATGTGCCCCTCCTGCCAACGTTTTTGATTGAACCGATAAGGTGGCTCTAAATATCCCGTGTGTAAGTAAATGATGTTTGTCTGTATATGAAAGCGACGACCATATTTGTGTGTGTCAACTTAAAAAGTCCCGAGGGGGGGAGGCTTCAAATACCCCCCCGCCCTTGTTATTTTGTTGTTGATTGTAACAGTTTTATATTTATACTCAATATTTTTTACATTATTTTTAATTACTTTGTAATTTAAGTATGGAAGCCCATGCATAAGTTGGTATGTTAGAGTGGGATAGTGTGTGGTGGAGGAGGTTAACGATTCTTTCGTACTCGAGGTGGGGGGAGGGAGGGAGAGGGACCCCTCCTCCCCAACCCGAGCAGTGGAAAGGCGCCGTGTACAGAGGTCCTGCACGAAGTGCGGGGGGACCCCAGACGCTATGACGTGACGCTGTGGCGTGACGGGTACGAGGGCACCCCTCCGAAGTTCGAGCCGCGCACCCATCTACGGGGGAAAGGGGTGTAAAAAGGTGACACTCAAAAGAGTCTGCACTATTTTTAAGCGTGCAGCGTGCTAAAAAATGAGGGGAGGGGGGAGGTGGGGAAGGGGGGAGGGGGGGTTGGAGTGTAGTCAAGTGCGCAGCTCGCGGTCCGGAGGGACCCCTCCCCCACTGGTGGAAAGAAATTATGTGAAAAAGTATTTGAATAACTATTATAAATGGCACTTTAACAATTCTTCGTTATTAGAATTGGTATTTAAATGAGGATTTGTGTATGGCTTCGGCCAGCCATGCTAGGGGGGACCATGCTTCGGGACCGTAAGTTAGAATTGAATTTTTTGTAAATGGAATTTCAACTTTTTTAAAAATTTTTGATTAGATCAGCGAATTCGTTTTGGATGTATGTACATGGATCGAACAAGTGTTCTAACTTCAAATTATTTTGGCACTCACAAATGATGTTTTTGTATTTACAGTAAAATGCTCTTGTTCTTATTCGAAAAATTAGGGCTAATAAGTGACGCGGAATGGAAAGGAAAAGTCCCCCTGTACTATATTGTGGTCCCAGGAGTGGGCTTTGGCGTAAACTTCCAATTCATTGGCCCACTCCCGGAATGCTGTGGCTTTTAATAAGGATTTGGCTTCACTTATAGATAGTCCTATATTATTAATTGTACCGGATTTATGTGTGGCGGCCATTTTGGCTTCTCGGTCCGCCTGATCGTTACCCCTAAGGCCACAGTGAAGGGGATCCATACTAGGGTAACATTGGTGCCTTTAAAGTGTAGTTGTTGGATTAGGGTTTTTATTTCATTTTTAATTTCTAAACGACTTTTACTTTCTCCTTGTAATGCAGTAATGGAGGAAAGTGAATCTGAAAAAATGACGATTTGAAGTGGTGGGTTGGGGAGGGAATGTATGTATGAGAGAGCTTCTAGAATGGCCCAAAGCTCAGCTGAGAAAATTGAAATGTGTTTGTTTAGTTGGACATTTTTTTAAATGTCTAGGTTTGGTTTGTATTTATTTTGGAACCGTCAGTGTAAATACTAAGTTGGTGTTTAAAATCGTATTTTTTTTTTTTTGCAGCTGCAGTTAATTGGTTAATGTCTTCTCCTTTGTTGTATTGTTGATGAAGAGTGATGTCATAATCAGGGGTATCCCAGTCCCAGTCCCAGTGTGGCACTGTGAGTTTAGGATACATTACTAAATGTTTCATCATTAGGTCGGATTTCTCTTACCCGCTCTTGGGTAAAGTCATATATATTAATATATTTCTTTTCTGTTTGTGTGATTGTTGCAAAATAATGATCTGAAAATTGTGAAAGGAATTCTTCGTTTGTGAAGTTGTTTGTGCTGTAAAGTCTAGTTAAAAATGAGGCACAATTTAATTTAATAAGGTGGTGTAAGGGGAGCCAGCCTATGTCTCTGTAAATCAGATAACCGACTGCGAAGACAGGGAGGCCCAGGGCGGTTTTGAGGGCTTTAAGTTCGATGGTTTGAAGTGACTTTATGTTGGCTTTAGATAGGTTGTAAAATGCCTCCATACCATATGTTAGGCGGCTACGGACTAGGGCTTTAACTAAATATATGAAAAATGTGGGGTCCTGGGCCCATTTCTGTTTTGATACTACTTTAATATAATTTAGGGCTTTTGTAGATTTATTAACTAAATGGGTTATGTGATGAGTCCAAGACAGATTTCTTGATAGATAGACTCCCAAAAATTTAACCTGTGGTGGTGGGCTTTTAATTTGATCTAAAATTGTAATTTTGAAGTTGTCGTTTTTAATTGAGCCTCTTGAAAAGACCATACATTCACACTTCTGGGGTGAAATGGTGAATCAGTTACAAGTTAAGTAGTGTAATACTAGGTTAGTATTATGTTGGTGAGCGTTGATTTCCGGATCGAGGGTAGTTTTTTTTCCTCTTGCAGTAGGATAAGACCAGATGGCAATGTCGTCCGCGTACAATGAAATGCGGCAACCATGACATTTTATTTTAGCTATGTCATGTATCATAATATTGAAAAGGGTCGGGGCGATGATGCTGCCCTGGGGCACTCACATGTTTATTTGGTGACTAGTTGAGAGTGACTGACCCACCCTCACTTTAAAACTTCTGTTCTGTAGGAAGGAATATATAAAATTATATGTGTTGCCCTCTATCCCGAGCTTGCTGATTTTTTCTAGTAGCCTCCCATGGCAGACGGAGTCATAAGCCCCTTTAATGTCAAAAAAGGTGGCAAAGACTTTCCTTCGTCTAGCGAATGCCTTTCTGACATGGGAGGTAAGCCTAACTATTTGTTCCATGCAGGATCTGTGTTTTCTGAAACCTGCCTCGATAGTGGGGATTATATTATTTTTCTCTAAGCGTGCGAGCGCGACGAAAATAGTGTTTTACGTCCTCTTGGTCCGAATCAGACACATATGGGACATTTGTAAATACAAAATATGGTGGGAACAATACTGGAGGCAATGCCCGGAGGCAGTACGAAACCAGTAAAGTCCCGATTTTGTATTTATTAATACAGATAGCTGTAGCGGTGACCACGCCTTGGTTAAACCTCATCCGCTATGGCACAGCGTGACGAAAATGGTGTTTTACGTCCTCTTGGTCTGAATCAGACACATATGGGACATTTGTAAATACAAATATGGTGGGAACAATACTGGAGGCAATGCCCGGAGGCAGTACGAAACCAGTAAAGTCCCGATTTAAAAAAAATTAATACAGATAGGTGTAGCGGTAACCACGCCTCGGTTAAACCTCATTGGCTATGGCACCGCTACAAGTATTTGTTGCATTTTTGAACTACTGGCACAGCGTGAATGAATGAATGAAAAATGGTGTTTTACGTCCTCTCGGTCATAGACACATATGGGACATTTGTAAATACAAAGATGGTGGGAACAATACTGGCTGCAATGCCCCGAGGCAGTGCAACGCCAGTAAAGTCCCGAGTTTTTAACAATATAGATATGTGTAGCGGTAACCACTCGGATAAACCTCATCGGCTATGGTACCGCCACATTCATTTTAGCGTGATGGTGGTAGCTAGTGTTTTACGTCCTCTCGACCCCTAAGGGCACATATGAGACATTTTTACTTGGATTTAGATTGAGGGACAGGACAAAATATAAAAACGTTACGGGGACAGGGACATAAACAAAAATAGTGAAAGGGGAAATATTTTTTAGAGGCGCAAGCCGTTTTTGGAATATTAGTCTGGCGAGATTTATTTTAGGCTATTTAAAGGAGTCTGGTAATACTTTGATAAAATTTGAGATATATTTTATTTTTTTTAAATTTTTAATAGATAAATGTTTCTTTTGTTATTTTAATCTTTTGTGACCCAGCCGAAAACCCTAACTCCCCCGGGATTAAAATTTCAGGGCTACAAATGTTAAAAGAAGATTTAACTTCAGTTTAATAATAAAAAACCATTAATGGCCCTTATTTATTTTTAAAATAAAGAATGTATTTACAAATATATGTTCAATATTTTCATTTTAGCGTGATGAATGAAAAATGGTGTTTTACGTCCTCTGGGTCATAGACACATATGGGACATTTGTAAATACAAAGATGGTGGGAACAATACTGGCTGCAATGCCCAGAGGCAGTGCAACACCAGTAAAGTCCCGAGTTTTTATCAATATAGATAGGTGTAGCGGTAACCACGCCTCGGATAAACCTCATCGGCTATGGTACCGCCACAATAATTGTTGTTAAGGCTGCAAAATTCCCGAAAAAAACAATGCCAACAGCACCTGGTGTTCCCAGGCGGTCACCCATCCAAGTACTGACCAGGCCCGACGTTGCTTAACTTCGGTGATCGGACGAGAACCGGTGTTTTCAACGTGGTATGGCCGTTGGCAATTTTAGCGTGATAAGCGATAAGTGTATAGACTAGTAATAACATTTTACTCTATGATAACGTTATGAACATTACCTTAACAGAAAATAGTTATTATAAAACAATACAAATGAGCTATTCCAAGTTAACTTAATTCTATACGTTATCTAGATATACAAACTTTATTTGTTGATAACAATATCATCCATAATTGCCATGTGATACAGAAAACAAATAAAACGAACTAAATACATTTATTATTGAAATGACAATTACCTCCCCTGAAACAAGGTGTACATATTGTTTTTAGCGTCCTAACTGTGCCTTTTAATATTGCATCTCTTAAAATTAACTTCCTGATTTTCTTCTTTCACTTACACGTTCAATGACTCGCCTCTAGATGAGTCTGCCCATTAATTGATTAAATCTTCATATCTTAGTGGACAACATCTAGACATAAGACTAGATCTAACTCCTGTCAAGTCCTGGATGACCTCCAATAAATTAAAACTCAATGAAGATAAGACTGAGGCAATGATTGTTTCCACTCAGAGAACTTCCACCTCTGTTCAGTTTCCTGACTCTCTTGTCATTGGCGATGCTACCGTCCCTTTCTGTCAATCAGATAAAAACCTTGGTGTAACCCGCAATTGTCGACTAACTATGATCACTCATGTCATGACTCTGATTCGTAATGTGAACTTTGAACTCCGTCGTATTAGTGCCATTCGTCACTATCTCACAGTTGAAGCCACCAAGACTCTAGTATCAGCTTTTGTACTGTCTTGCATCGATTATTGCAATTCCCTACTTGTAGGCTGTCCTCAAACCCTCCTCAACAAACTTCAGAAAGTTCAGAACAATGCAGCTCGATTAATCCTTAAAGTTCCAGTCGAGGCAAGAATAAAGTATAAAATTGCTTGCCTCTGTTTCAATGCTGTCCATTCATCTAGTCCTGCCTACCTCTCTGATCTCGTTCACCTGTACTCACCCTCCAGGTCTCTCCGTTCCTCTTCTGACAAACTTATCCTTTCTATTCCTCGTACAAACACTAAGACAAATGGTGAACGTTCATTTTCTTTCAGCGCCCCTTCTGTCTGGAACACCCTACCATATGAACTTCGTTCTGCTAAATCTTTCCAGTCTTTCAAAACCGCTCTTAAAACTCACCTCTTCCGGCAATACCTCTGATTTTTTCCCTGTCCTGTTTCCTGCCTTAAAATGATGTCCCCCACATTGTGGGTGGGTGGGTGTGCGCGCCTGTGTGGGTGTGGGCGTGTGCGTGCGTGCGTGTTGTGGCTGTGTGAATGTTTGTGATAGTTGATATTGTAGTAGCTTATTTATGATTTATGTATTTATTTAAACAATTGTGAAGCGCCGTGAGCTCAAGAGAGAAAGGGCGCTCTATAAATGTTATTTATTATTATTATTATTAACTAATGACTTCACCTGGTATTCTAATTCTGTCTCTTGTAATTTGTGTAACAAAAATATTGGCTACCGGGACATTTTTACAGGCGAACAGTATATTGGTGAGGAAACTAGTGAAATGTTTAATTCGTTTCAACTCTTTGTTGTTTAGAACATCCAACTGAAGCACAATATCGAGGCTTTTTCTTTGATGGACCCCTAACGCCTTCTTTCGTTTTCGTCATTTCCTGCAAGGCTATTTTTACATTGAAGCCTTCGGTGCCCAGGGGTGTCATAGCTGCCGAAAAGTTTAAGTTTTGCTACATTGACTTTATTAAAATATAAAGGCAATTCTAGAAAATCTTCATTTTTGCTTCATTTATAGCAATTTTTGGTGTTCATCAATACAACACAATCAAAGTCCAGTGTATCTCAGCATGTTTGCGACATGCTTACCACAGGGTTTTCATCTCCTTTAAAGGAATCATTTTGCTATTACACAAACTACCTACAGATTTTTCTTAGATTGTCGCAATTCACCCAAACACAGCAAACCACTGTTCTGGGCTTGTATTCACGTTGAGATAGCATGAGACTTAGCATGATGCTAACTTAGAAGCTCTTCCAAAAGTCCTATTAAATCCTATAGGACATTGGAAGAGCTTCTAAGTTAGCATCATGCTAAGTCTCATGCTATCTCAACGTGAATACAGGCCCTGGTTTACAACTTTCACACTGTTTCGTGGGTGGGATTATAATGAAAGTCAATATTTTGATTGGCACAAAATACATTAGCCAGAGCCATTACTTTGCTGAAAATGATTGCATTTTCTGTCTTTTTCTGTTTGTCTGTAACTAGAGTGCTTATGTTTGCCCCCTTTTTTTTATAGCAAACATGACAGGATTATCCCATCCACCAATCATATTTACGTCATATTAAACTTCAATCAATTATGTCAGTTTCTATTTTTTAAGCTTCTATCAATGACATCAGTGTCTTTTTTAGTTTGCATAATTGTGCTCTCTCTCTCTCTCTCTCTCTCTCTCTCTCTCTCTCTCTCTCTCTCTCTCTCTCTCTCTCTCTCTCTCCTCCTCCCTCCCTCGCTCCCTCTCTCTCCCTCCCTCTCTGTCTCTGTCTTTTCTCTCTCTCCTCTCTCTCTCTCTCACTCACTCTCTCTCTCTCTCTCTCTCTCTCTCTCTCTCTCTCTCTCTCTCTCTCTCTCTCTCTCCCTCTCTCTCTCTCTCTCTCTCTCTCTGTGTGTTTCCTTTCAAACAAGTACATTTTAAAGATGAGTGTGTAAAGAAAGAATGGGATTGGTTTTGTCATTGTTTGTGCACTTCTCAATTTGTGCATGTCAAAGAGGAGTAGGAAAAGTAGGATTGGAATTTATTTCCCCACATATATTATGTGCTTACTTCTGAATTTTTGCTGGTTAAAAATGAGTATAGTTAATAAGATTATGTTTGATTTTGTTATTGTTGTGTTACTATAATTTATATGGTTGTATTTTCCATGCTTTATATCGAGTGAGAGAGAGAGAGAGAGAGAGAGAGAGAGAGAGAGAGAGAGAGAGAGAGAGAGAGAGAGAGAGAGAGAGAGAGAGAGAGAGAGAGAGAGAGAGAGAGAGAACGAATAAACGAACGAACGAACGAACGAACATTATTTTATTTATAGAAGGTAATAGAATAAGCAATAACATGCTTTTGTACACCCTGCCCTCTGGTAAAACAACAACATATAATTATGAAAGTAGAAATGAAATATAAAAATGAACACATACAAAGCAATACAAAGAGAGAGAGAGAGAGAGAGAGAGAGAGAGAGAGAGAGAGAGAGAGAGAGAGAGAGAGAGAGATATATATATATATATATAGAGAGAGAGAACACTGAACAATTTTAATGAATAGGGCTTTGGCCCATGTCATTAGGGGTGGTTACCAAAACATATGGACTGATTATCATTGATTTCAAAGTACATGCACGTGCACAAATAAATAAACTACTCAAGCTATCTCGCGCATTTGATAGATGGATACAGGATTCACTAAAGCATTTTCACATAACGTACATTGAATTCCTTTATCTGAAAACACATCCTAACGTAAAACACAAATTTGCTTTCACGTGCTAACAATAAAGTCAGTCTAGAGATAGATGGACTATTGTAGTATTAAGCGGGGATACATTGTTGCCTTAGGGTATCATACATGGGTAATCGTAACACAAAATGGACCTCTGTTTCTCTTTGGGACTCACAAAATTGGCATGCTAATCTTCCTCTCTTACATTGATTCTGAAACGTAATTTGTGAATTTTAAGTTGTGAAATACGTACCAAGTCGAAACCGTATAAGACTGATTCTGGCTTGAATGTGTTTCAGACCCAACAAGAACTGTTCATATGAAAAAGTATGAGGTCACTTTCGAAAGTGCGTTAAAAGGAGAACCGTTCACTATCATGAAGTTGAGAACACCATTGTTCTTTAAATTCGTTTACTAGTCTTAAATGTAAGAGTGCAACAACAAAATCCTTTACATTTCCAACTCCATGATTCTCCTAGACTTCTTGAAAACCATATTTATGAAGCATAAAACAGACAGATGTTGCCCACGTGTTTCTATTCTGATGATGATGGAAAAGTAACATTTTATAAGCTTTTAATGTGATCACCCCACGATAAGTCATTATCAATAATAACCCCAAACACTTTATGGGAGGAAACGTCTTGGATTATTTTATCCTTGACAGAATTCATCTTTTTGTTGTCTCAATTAGCTGCACATTTTCTGTTAATTTAGAAGGATTGGTATTTTCAGATTGCAAATATCATTATGATCAGTATAAGGGGCTAGGACCCTAGCAGTCAACATCGGCCGTCACCTCAGAGGCATCCTTTGGAAGCGGCCACAGAAGACAGCGAGACGTCCTTCTCATCCACCACCCAGGGGGTTTCAGCATTTTCCCATGGACAGGCGGTTCGGTGGTCCATGGTCCAATGATTCAACATCCTCTATGAATATGATTGGTGACTCAATGATTCTATTCTCAGAATGTTGTGAAATGACATATCCATGCTGAAAGTGTTTTAAAACCTCAGTCTGCAGCTATTTTGTCTGCTAAATAATTTATTTTACCTCGTGTGGTTACCATATTATTCTTTGAATGTACTGATTGACTACCTTTAATTAATGTTGTTTTTCTTTCTTTATCTCTTTCTTAAAGAGTGACTTATTGCTCTTTTTGCGTTGTTACTGTTCATATAAACTTGTTAGCTAACTACATTGGTATAAATGTACGATGTTTTGATTTTACAATGGAATTGTAGATCTTTGAACACTAATGTAGTGTTTCTAGAACAGTTTTTGCAACAACGCTCATATTGTGTTTTGGCACTTCAATCGCTAAACGTACAAAGCCACAAGCTACCAAAGATACAAAACTTCTTTTATCCTCCATTGTTTCAGGGTTGTAGAACATCAAAGAAGGTACAGACTGCACTATTTTTAAGAACTATACTAAACTATCTACAACTCACACTTTGCTTGAAATAGAAGACGCGTATCAGACAGGAGCTATGATCAAAGTCAATAACCAACTGACTGTTAACGCTATGTCTATCTATCTTCCAAAATTAATGGTCCAAAAAATGATAACACTGATTGGATCAAACAATTGGATACACAGAATCAGAAATGGATTATTTGGGGCAATTTTAACGCTCATGCTCCGTTCTGGGAGAATAATTGTACAATGATGACTAGTAACTGTCTGATTGAAAGCGTATCAGATGCAAATCTGTATCTATTAAATGACGGTTCTGTCACAAGAATACCAGATGTTTCTACTCACAGAGCAACTGCGGTCGATTTATCTCTCATATCGCCGGAACTAGCAATAAATTGTACATGGACAGTGTGTGAGAATAGTTTAGGAAGTGATCACATTCCAATTGAGATAGTTTTGGAAGATAACGTTGGAAGATCTACTGTTAGTGAATGTGGAGACAAAGTACCAAAGTTTCAATATAAATTTGCTGATTAGTCGTCTTTTCAAAACATCTTAATGATATATGACACTGAATCTATTGCAAATGATAACATTGAAGCTTTTTATTCCAACCTAGTTGAAGCAATCTTAAAAGCTGCTGCTCAATCTATTCCCATGCTAAAAGTATCGTCAAATCCAAAACATAGTGGAAACGCATGGTGGACAAAGGAATGCGAAGAGGCTGTGGCACACAAAAAAGAAACTTTTAAAACATGGATAAAAGCTGTTATAGCAAAACAAAGATCAAAGAAGAAAGATCAGGTCAACAATTCTGTTAGTAATGCAGAAAACAGCATAGAAGAACTGTTTGAAAATATGAAGAAGGCTAAAATCGAAAGCAAAAATGTTGTGGCCCATGCCAAGAAAAACTTATCGGACTAATTTTTGCAATACTGAAGTGTCTGAATCAAAAGACCTACATAAAGTATGGGCAAAAGTTAAAGAAATGAAAAATGGCTACTCATTACCAGTCTATCCAATAAAGGTAGAGAATAAGCAATGTCCAACACTCCGAGAAAAAGCCGAACTATTTCTAGACGCATTTACTAACAAGAGTTTATCAAATAATTTGGATGCTGATAGTTTTCAAAATAGAAAAGAAGAAGAACGCAAAGGTACTTATACTGATCCAAAACCTGATAATATAATAGACATTATCTTAATGCTCCAATTCAATTTCATGAATTAACTGAATGTTTGGAATCTTTTTCTACAAACAAATCTTCCGTTGGTTTGGATGGCATATCTTATCAACTTCTGAATCACTTACCTTATACTTGGAAAGAATTACTATTCTCGTTTTACCAAAAATGTTGGTTAAATGAAGCTCTTCCAAAAATCTGGAAGCAGTCTATTATGATTCCTATTCCAAAACAAGTTAAACCACGAGCATCAGTAAATAGTTATAGACCAATAGCTTTGACTTCTCATGCAAGTAAAGATTTAGAGAAAATTATACAGAAAAGATTATTCCATCATTGTGAAAATAATAATATCATTCCCAATTGTCAAGCTGGGTTTAGAAAACGACGTTGTGCAGCAGATAACCTAGTTAAGCTTACTACTCAAATTAAGAAACAATTTTCAAAAAGAAAAAAGAAACACTCGCCACATTATTTGATGTACGGAAAGCTTACGACAGTGTTTGGCATGAAATACTTTTACATAAATTAAGTAACAATGGTGTAACAGGTATAATGTATCATTATATACAAAATATGCTATTAGACAGGTTAATATGCGTAAGATGGGGAACGTCTACTCTTCAGCCGAAAAGATCGACACAGGGATTCCCCAAGGATCTGTAATAGCGCCATTATTATTCAGTATCTTGATTCATGATTTACCAAAATGTCTATCCAAGACAACAAATGTTGTGCAATATGCAGATGATATAGCTATATGGGTCAATACATCTTTAAGGAAACATACTAATAAAAGATCTGTTAATTATGTTCAGAACATATATCAAAGAGAACTTGATAATCTAAATCAATATATGAAAAAAATGGATTGATGTTATCAAATGAAAAGACTTACTTAATGCTTTTTAATAATGGTGAAAATCCTAAAACTTTGCCTCAGTTAGTATTGGATGGAAGCCCTCTTGTTTATAAGCATTCTGTGAAGGTCTTAGGTGCATATTTGACATCAAAATTACATTGGAAAGTTCATATTGAATATTTGATTTCAAAGGCGAGAAAAATACTTAACTTTTTAAAATCATAAATAAACAATAATGGAGTCAAAATACCAAAACATTGCTTCATCTTGCAATATCTCTAGTTCGATTAGTACTATCCTGTGGGCAAGAGGTTTATTTCAGTGCCTCACATACTCTTTTAAATAAGTTACAAAGCATAGGCAGTAAAGCTATCAAAATAGCACTTGGTGTCCCTATGCATTCGAACACGCTTAGAACATACAAAGAGAGCAATATATTTTCATTAGCGGAACATCGGAAATTAGCAGTTTCAAAATTTATAGTCAGAGGCCTTTCTGTTGACAATAATACAAAGGATGAAATATTCTTAAATTCAGAGACAGATTTTCCGAAAAGAGCAAAAAATATAACATTTCTGCAGCCAATCAAGAATTATACTGAAGGCATTGTCACAATGTGGCCCGTGCGTCCCCACTCTCTCATCTACGCTCCCCCCCCCCTTCTCTATTTCACCCCACCACATTAATTACAATTCAGGAATTTCACACAGTCGTCGATTCTTAGGCGCTATCTGTTTGAACCCCAGTTTTCCCTCTGGGCGTTTAGCTTGTGACACCGACATTCACGTTTAATCCCCTTCCCTGTCCCGATCACGATAGGAAGAGGAATGTTGACACGTGCCAGTGATGTAACAGGCGCGTGAGCGTTCATACTAATATGCATAATTTGTACTGTCGTCTCCTGACTTGTCGGCTGCTACTGCTAGCCAATCATAGGCCCTCGGGTGTTTAAAATTAAAGGGGGATTTGAATAGTGGAGGAAAGCCGCCTAAACATTCTCTTGCTCACAAGACTCCCTAAACCTGGCTGAAGCAACATTGCAGAATCAACCTCTCTCCCAGCCAGTCATATTAGCCCCACTCGTGAGTATTATAGAACGTGACAGGGGTGTAAAATAAGTGATTGAGATTTGTTTTTGTTTGATTCTATTTTTGATCTAGATCCTATGTTCCATGATGAATAAGGAGTAGATGTGTCAGTGAAAAGAATTGGTAAACATGCTGTTTTAAATATGTGCACTGATTATTATTTGTGTGTGTTTTTGACTTTAACTCTTTTGGTACAAGAACCGGATTCTATGCCTACTAGCACCTTTGTTTATTTTTAATAGGGGATCCCTGGGTTGCAACCTTGCAACTTTTGATAACATTCCTTTCCAAGTGTTGGATTGAGAGTGATGTTTGCTGACTTGTGTTACTGAATCATAACAGTTGATTCCAGTACACATGTCATGTGTTATTTCAGTTTGACAACTGAAATTCAGGTTATTGGTATTAGTGCTATTGTATAAGGGCAGCCTTTAGCCAGTTGGGATCCACTAATTCCCTGCCGGCTGAAGCCTCTTGTCTCTAAGCCATAGAGATCTACAACCACCTTCTCCTGTGATTATCAGCAGGGCATCGTGGTCAGGACGCTTATCCCTGACTCACAAGCAACAAGACGGGACCGCCGCAAAGACGCCCCGCACCCAGAATCCGCGAGGAGACCACGCCTGAACCGTGCCATCCCGCGAAGCCGCAACCGGAACGACTGGGAGCTACTCTCACCTGAGAGCAAGCCTAGTCAACCCAGCACTCGCCGATCCCTACAGAGGAACTTCAACACAGCTAAGTCCCTAAGACAGTGCAAAGAACAATAACTGGAAACCAGGACACCTAAGAATATTAGTGACCCTTCCGGCTTGGGGCCTAACCTTCTAGAAAGACAAAAGTCTTGTAAATCCTTTCGGATTTCATTGTTTTTCATTCATATTTTGTTTTGGCGCCATTGAGCTGCTTTATTCTTATTGCTGCATAATCTTATGCAGATTTGTGAGTAAATAGAATACAAGTGTACAAATAATTCTGAACCCTTTGGTCAGACTGATGAGAGTGAAGTTTTGTAATTTTCATGTAAAAACCTACTTCTCTCTGTACTGTCTGCCATGTAGAGCAAACTACCTCTTGTATTTCTTACAATCATACGAGCCAGAACCCGAGCACAAATATAAATTTATTAGATGAAAAGGGGCCGGGACAGTTGCTCACCTCCCACACCCTAGAGAAGTGAGCTAAAGGAAAATGTTCTAAGTGAAATTTAACACACTAAAGTTTCCCTAGAGACTTCTCCTTTAACCCATTCCCTCGTCACAGGCATTAAGAGTAAAAGTAAGGTAAATATCCATGATATCCCATTCATGCCTATTACACCACTAGTGCCACCATGGGAACAAAGAAAGGCAACCTTTGATATAGAATATACCAGTTACAACAAAGATGAAGATGAAGAGGTTAATCTATTAGTTTCTGACGTTCGACGCCATTTAGATTCAAAATATTCAAATCATTTTTAAAAAAATCACTGATGGTTCAGTCTTAGATACGTCAGACAGTGGGGCAGGTTTTGCTACATAATACTATGTATTATTATTATTATTATTAATATATTCATCGAAACCTTGGAAGATACCTGCATTGTAATTTTTGTTAGTAAAACATTTATGTCACGAATCAGCAATGCACATATCGATCACGGCAAGGGACGCTAGTAATTAGTGGTGGGAAAAAAACCCGGTTTGAACCGAAAAAACCAGTGCTAAAATTGTGCGGTTCGAAAAACTGGTTTGAGTTGATGTGAACCGTTTCTTTAACTACAAAATGAAAGTAAGTATTTCTTAGAATAGCGCATTCTTTTTTTAAGAACAACACTGAATCTCAACGCAGATTGGGTGTTTGTAAACTGAAAGCAGCTGTTTCTAGTTGTCTGGTGGTGTAAGGTGCAAGTATGGCTGATGATTACACTACGATACAGAACCCGAAGTAAAAGGGCAAGTCACACATTTGGAGCCATTTTGTCCTGAATAAAATAAAGAGTGATTGAATGATTGAACATGCGAGCGCGAGCGCAACACACATACACATGCTCTCTCTCTCTCTCTCTCTCTCTCTCTCTCTCTCTCTCTCTCTCTCTCTCTCTCTCTCTCTGTGTTTGTCTGTCTCTCTCTGTGTGTCTCTGTCTGTCCTCTCTGTGTGTGTCGGTCTTTCTTTCTTCTCTCTCTCTCTCTCTCTCTCTCTCTCTCTCTCTCTCTCTCCTCTCTCTCTCTCTCTCTCTCTCTCTCTCTCTCTCTCAAACACGACACACACACACGAACGTGCGCATGCTCGCTTTTTCTTATCAATAAATAAATATGACCTTGCCATGATAATTGCACTGTATTTTATTCATATGTAAATGTGCATGCATACTCTCTCTCTCCCTCTCTCTGTCCTGTCTGTCTGTCTGTCTGTCTGTCTGTCTCTCTGCTCTCTCTCTCTCTCTCTCTCTCTCTCTCTCTCTCTCTCTCTCTCTCCTCTCTCTCGTCTCTCTCTCTCTCTCTCTCTCTCCCTCTCTCTCTACTGAACAAAGCTTAAAAGCATTAAACATCCGTTCATTCGTTCGTTCTCTCTGTACTGGCCATTACAAATAATAATGTACGATTTTGTCTAACTTTTGATTTGTTTTTGCGGGTTTCTTTTGGAGGAGGGTTAGGTCATTGTTATATCTGGGATTGGGAGTAGTGGCTTCATAAACTGCTTAATGTACAATCAGTAACTCCTTTTTTAATTAAAAATAAATGCGTGCACTGACGCTATTGTCAAAAAGCAGAATATGTCGTAGGAGAGAATGTGTGTGTGTGTGTGTGTGTGTGTGGTGTGTGTGTGTGTGTGTGTGTGCGCGTGCGTGCGCGTGCGTGCGTGTGAACATTCTGACAAATCAATATGTGTTGCCATAGGTGAAACTACTGATGTGAGTACTGATAAAAAAAAAGGTTAAAAAAACCGGTTCAAAGCCAAAAACCGGTTTATAAACAGGTTCGGAATTTTGAACCGGTTCTCAACTCTACTTGTAATAGCCACACATTATAATACCTTGGTCTTTGTTTTGCTATTTGAAGGAGATGAGAATAGGAGTTAACACTGGTAATGACAACCGCCTTGAAAATGTGACCTGAGAATTTAAACGTAAGGTTTAGTTTGCAACATTTTATAGCATTTTAACCCTACGTCATTTCATTCGACCTTTTGTTCAACTAAGCCAGCGAATAAATTACGAGAATAGGTGACGTGAAAGTGAACTGTAAACGCCAATGTTAGTTTTTAGACAACACTGAAATGGAAGCCAAGAATAAATATGCAATGAAAAGAGAGAAAAAAATTAACAGAGGTAACATAAACAATGAAAGAATGACGCCAATACCCTGGGGTGTTGCAGCAATGTTTGCTCTTCCCGTGCAATGCAGCCCATTGTGTGACCAGATGGTATGTGCTCTTACCTCATTCAGAAGTCCACTTTAGGCACTTTATTTATACCCATATCCGAATGGATGTCTATTCATATAACAGTGGATTCAAGGGCACAAACTTTGTTCACTACGGTTTTTTTCTGTCCTGTCAGTTACCCAAGTGTCCTGTCAGTTACGTTGTTTTCACAAAGCACAGCAGCCAGAATCCAATATAATTTACCACATGAACAAACGTGGTATGTTAACGCAAAATACGAAATTTGACCAAAATCGGATCAGGCATGCTGGTATAATTAAAACTGTTCCCTCAAAACGTAACTGACAGGACAACATTTCTAACCAAACTTGTTTTTAATATAGTACTTAACGGGAATTGTGAGTCAACCGTTTTAGCATCAAAGTGAGCTTTGGACCTTCTTACAAGAATCCTACCTAAAATACTTATCAGTCAAATCCTATTTATTTTGTTAAATCACCATTAAACAGTGCATAGTAAAGAGGCGGGGCCTTCCCTACAAGTTTGTCTGAAATTCAAAATGGCCGCCAGGTCACATGGTGTTGAAAAACAATGTCGCTTAGTTTATTTCATGACTTCCAGTCATGTCTCTGTCAAGTACAATTCTTACAGTTATCCAAATATAAAAAATATAAATTGATTTTAAGGCAACTTTTCTGCTGGAACGGTCCTTATACCATCACTTACAATAGAAAAGTCTTATTATTTAGGCAAAGACATATCAATATTTACTTCTGAATTATACGCAATAATGCGAGCTTTAGAATTTGTTTATGCTCTACCATATTCAATTTATAACATCTTATTTTGTGTGGATTCAAAATCAGTTTTACAAACTCTGAAGCAAAATAACAGTAAAATTCGTAACGATGTTGTCTTTGAAATTAAGCATTTAATTCATTGTATTATTACAAAAGGTATTGATATTGATTTTTGCTGGGTGCCATCTCAATGTGGGCTCTTTTGGAATGAGGTTGCTGAAAGAGCTGCTAAAAGAGGGGCCTTCAATAACACTAACACATTTTTAGATGATAAATTGGTATTGTCAACACATGAAATTTACTATTTGTTGGAAAAATCCTTTTGTATCAATCCATCTGACTTTAGACCTAATATTTTGATGCATATCAGATCCATAGTTAGCTTAGTGTACAAGATACGTCTAAATTCATGGAAAACTAAATACATAGAAAAACTAATTGTCTGTGCACCCAGAGATTATCAATTCATCATTTACTATTAGAATGCCCAATGTTGCTCTCTAAATACCGAATGTTCAATAATGGACTTTTTTCATAAGTATAATAATACCAAGGATATTTTAAGTGACGCAGAAATTGACATTGCTTCAATTGCAAAATAATGCTGTCCACGCCTATTGGAAGCTTACCGTATATGTTTGGCTTGGGTGTGGTGTTATAAATGTTGTTTTTGTTTGTTTGTTTGTTTTGTTGTTGTTTCAAGCTGGCATGGTTGATCTTCTTCGTGATGTTTTATTGTCTTCTTTTCTCCTCTAATTAGTTCAATGTTTTGCATGCTGTCTAAAAGCACTACTCTTATGTGAAAAGACATTTAAGTAAAGAATTCATGCATTCATACAATCACTACCCCACACATACACACCACTCACGCACACGCAAACCCACACACACCACACACACACACACACATAAAACACCACCCACACACACACACACCTGCAACAAAACACACACACACACAAAAAAACAAAAACAAAAATAACAAAGAGAAGGAAAGGGAAGAAAGAAGGAAGGAAAAGATTATTTCCAGACATAAGAACAAACAATGCATATATACATCCCAATAATGACACAATACAATTTATCTCCCAGGTGCATGTTCATAGTCTTTTTAAAAGCTGGTATAGATGGACATGATTTCAAGAATGATGGCGAGTTGTTCCATGTGTTTCCCCCAGAGTCAAGCTGGATTTGAACAGATCTTATGGGTTTAGGAAATGAAAGCTTATGAGTATATAGATTTTCATTTAATGTAAAGGATAAAGCCCCTTACTATTGCATTTTAACCTTTCACCGCTAGCATCTTTGAGCCCAACAATTCCATTACTTACTTGGCTACAGAAACGATTTTTGTCTGCAATATTTTGGGATTTCTTTGTGACACATTTGGAATATGGTTAATCCTTTCACTCCTTTCTGCTCAAATTTAGGAACACAATATAATTGAATAATAGACCCTGATTTCAAGAGTTTTAATGACATGGGTGTTAAATCATTGTGGTGCAAAAAAATGCGACATTGGCGGTGAAAGGGTTAAATTCAATAGTGTGTGTATGTGTGTGCGTGAGAGAGAGAGTTAGAGAGGGAGAGAGAGAGAGAGAGAAAGAGGAGGAAGAGAGAGAGAGAGAGAGAGAGAGAGAGAGAGAGATCGGAACAAAATGGACGCAACATGGGTAGAACACTGCGAGACTGGCGTCATTCATTGAAGTTTAAGATAACGTAAATATGGTTGGTGTAGGGGAGAATCCTGTCCTGTTTGCTCAGAAAGGCAAACATAAGCCCTCTAGTTAGTATTATTTCCCTTAGGGAGAATACTAATGGTCGACTTATGGCGATTTTTTTCATGCCAGAGGGCAGTCAATGCACTAGGGCTTATTCACGCGATTTTCTTACTTGGGCGTAGTGGGCGTATTGGGCTCGAGGGGGACTGAAGAAGGGGGAGGAGGCGTCGTGTGGAGT
>CM065700.1:7043001-7068939 GCA_017654935.2 Phymorhynchus buccinoides | reverse complement strand
TGAGGAGTGTAGTGGGACGTGCTACTGAAAAAACCCAATGAGGATTTGTTAAAGAATGAATATCCACAGTCGTTAGAAAAAATACATATTTCGATAATTGATTTCTGCAATGCTTTGGAAGTATTTCCAACTTGCTTCGCGACATGCACACAATGATCGGATCCAAATGTTTGCAAGGAAAATAAACCCGTTTGGGCTGAGACTTCGTTTTAAATAGGGGCTATTTTGTATTACAGCTTTAATTAAGTATTTCTTTGAAGAACTTGCTTTCTGAACCGCCTTGGCTATAGTACTTTTATATCTCCAAGTCCCTGTCGCAAATGAACTTGATTTTTACTTTCAAGCGGAAGGTTGAGGCAGTATCTCCATACGGGATGAAAGCGTGAAAAAGAGACAAAATTGATCTGACACCCTGGTCACCCCTGGGCACGAAGGAAGCAAACAATGGGCGAATTCATGGCTAGAAGATTCTTCACAGAATTCTAGCTTACCGTGTTATCAGTTTTGTTTCTAACATGACTTCAGAACACCAAAGTGAACACACCTGATGCCCACTGTTCTAATCTTTGAAGAAAATGACGTCAATTTTAATTATGACACATAGTCATATAAACGTCAACAGCCCGTATGGCGTAGGACGATAGCGGAAAGTAGGAAATTAGGGGGCCTGTTCCTTCCCATAAAAGGATCAATAAACATAAAATAATGATCAAATGCTGCGTTTTTCTGCTTTTTTTAAAACGATCTTTATTCAAAACACACGTCACGAATTGTCATTTTCATGCACCAGCAAAACTTTGGCATGATGGTATCTTATGGCGTGTTTTCAATTTCTGCGTGTTATCATAGCCTTTAACCTTCAGTCCCAGAACCTTTTGATCACGGGCAGTTCTAAAATTTTTTTTTAAATTCTAGTGTTGGGTATTTCATGTATAACCTTAAATGGATATGAATTGTTTCTTATGGTATGTTTTATCATTTCTGATGTAGGAACATTTGGCAATTCAGGCTTTAACCCCTTCAGTGCCAAAGGCATTTATTTAAAAAAATGTTTTATAGTGTTGGGCATTTTTGATGTAACAAGCATAAAATTGAGCATGGAGGTTCCTTAACCTTGTGTTTATATCCATTTCTGACAGAGGGTATCATTCCCAATCAGCTTTAACCAGTTTGGTGCAAAGGCATTTTGAATATCGAATTTCAATTTTTAACAACCAATTCTAGAATTGGATTCATGTTCTATAAAAAGCCATGAAATTGCCATTATAATTTTGTTATGGTGTCTTCGTAAATTCTGACGCAGAGAAATTTTGCATTCAAGCTTAACCCTTCAGTGCCAAGGGCATTTTGATCGCGAACATTTATTTAATTAAAGGCAAAATGTAGTGTTGGGTATTTCATGTAACAGCCGTGAATTTAACAGGGTGGGGTTGGCTGGTTGTTGGTTGGCCTTACCCCTGCTAAAAGACCTCCAGGGATCATCCAACCGCGAGAAGCACTTGGAACAAACTGAGGTTACAATTGCATCAGCTAGGGATGATAACATTACGTGTGTACCGTTTTGATTACCCCGCCATGTGAGCAGCCACAACTCTGTCTTCGTGTGGGATTTTAGACTGATGATCTTATGCTGGGAGCTTGTCATGGCTTAAGACAGTCCCCGCACAACCACGCATAACATAACAACATTTTGATGTAGCCGTGGCGTTCTAGCTATTCCAACTGGTCTGACACGCCTTATGCCAGGCATACCCCTTCCAGTTCAACGCATTTTGATTGTGGGAACTTCAATTAGGGGAAGACGGGGTAAAATGTCCATGGGCGGGTAAGAAGCCCATGTAAATTATCTCTTGAAATAAAGAACATGTAAGTCAAATTTGCCCATGAGACGAATGCTAACATTAACACTCGTCTCATGCGCAAAATGTGACTGAATTTTGCTATATTTCATGAGATAATTGGTATGGGCGTCTTACCCGCCCATGGGCTTATTACCCCATCTTCCCTATATATGTCCTAAGCACTGACGGGTTAAGAAGCTTGGATTTTGTAACCAAGAGGTAGCTCCTGATGACTCACATCTGTTTTCAATCACTAAACTAAAACAATCTTCCACAATCTTCTGTTAGTCACTTCAATTCAAGATATCAACATTTTCCTAGTACATCCATCCCCTACCTCTTCTCTCTCACACACGACACACACACACACACACACCCACACACACACACACACACACACACAAAAAACACACACACACTCACACACAGCACAAAGCACGCACACACGCAACACACAAAAACACACACACATACACACTTGTGAACATGCACACACACACACACACACACACACACACACACAAACCACATACACAAGACAACACCGTGCGCGCGCGCACACACAGCACAGGCGCGCACACACACGCACACCATCACACACACACACACACACACACACACACACACCTTCATTTGCCTTTTTACACAATCATTACTCTGTTTTTATTCCTTTTTAATGTGTGGTAAGATTTAACGTGGTTATAGCCCTGACATGGCCTTTGTTGTCAACGGGGCTATAATTTTCATCTTAATCTTTCAATTCATTCCGTTGAAGTCAAGGCCTAATCTTTCAGTGCACCCATTCCACATTAAGCACAAGCACAATCATAATACACTTACTTACTCACCTAAGTAATCGATTGGAATAAAAACTGTGTAACATAATACAATTAATGACTTGATTAGGAACAATGATATAAAATAACAGTGCCGTATTTTACAAAAATAAATGTAACAGAAACATAAGTATATACTTAATGTGTGTGCTAAGTTTATTTTTCTGAAACAAAAAATTGTATGTTGAAGCATTATCTCCGACTTCGTTTTTCAATTGGGGCCCTCTATTTTCGTCTGCGTGCGAGCTCAGTAGTAGTATGTTTGTGTTTTACGTCCTCTCGACCTGGGAAGGCACATATGGGACATTAGTACTGGGTTAGTATGAGAAACTAAAATTAAAACAGGACAAAACGTAAAAAGACAAAACGAGGACGCAGACAATACATAAAGAATGAAAGGGGAATTCTAATATAAGGAGCGCGAGTCTATGATTGTTGTACAAAAATGTAAAATTTATAAAATAGTTATTTGTGTCAGATGACACTGATTAAATTTACTACGTTTAGTTAAGATTTTAGTTTTAAAAATTATTTTTGTTGTCTGTCACCCAACCGAAACCACATCTCCCCCCGATATTAAGATTCAAGGGCTACAGTGTTAAAAAATTCAAAATTGTATTTTATTCATAAAAAAACAAAGTTGGCCTTTATTTAATTTTAAAAGAATATATATACAAATATTTATTGAATATTTACGAGGTATGTAAATTTATGGATATTTACAAGGGGTGGAATAAAGTGAAAATGTTAATGTCCTACCAGGGGAAGGTACTCCTGCCCCTGGGACTTCCCTGAAAAATAGGGGGAAAATTTACATCACGGACTTAATTATTTTAAAAGGTACAGAATATATATATTACAGGTTAAAAAGGTAGTAAATATAGGTTAAAAAAAATATATCTATTTTATTTTTATGTACAGTGTTAAAACATAGGGCACCATGATAAGTTAGATTATCATAAGTTTGTGTAGTTATAGTTTTATTGTAAAATGATTACCAGGGTGGCATCCGCATAGGAGACAATCCATGTTAATATGTTTGTGGTGTTGGGTTTGTAATGGTGTATGGTAATGGTTGAGGTGATGTGGTGATAAAATGTTTGTGCTGTTGATATGTTTGTGTCAAAATGTTTTTTTATGTTATGGTACTGTATATTAAAAGTTACTATTAAAAGTTATAAAATGATATGTATAGTGTTTCCGTAAACAGTGATGTAAATTATTATGGGGCGATAAAAGATTTGATAAAATATTACTTGCTGGATAAAAATAAGTGGTGCGCGCACGCACCCAGTGTAAGGGAGCTGTCGCGCGAAAGACCGACTGACATGCTAGTCGTAGCGAGGCACGGTCGGTTTTTATTAAATTATTATATTGTATTTGGCCAGGACCAATGAGGAGCTGAGGAATTTACTATGTGGAAGTAAGTATTAGGGAGAAAAAACGAAGGCAACCGTTCTGGTTTGTAAAAGTATTAAATTGTTCCATCTGTTCCCGAAGGGGGGTAGCAACAAAGTCTCCCCCGCCCTCGATGTTATGATGGAACATGTGGCTTTTATATTTTCGAGTATTCTATATTAATTAAATTATTTGGATTATTATTAATTATTACGTTGAGTGGCAAAACTGTGTCGAGAGACCCCTGACCGACCGACCGGAAGACCAACTATGTGCCCCTCCTGCCAACGTTTTTGATTGAACCGATAAGGTGGCTCTAAATATCCCGTGTGTAAGTAAATGATGTTTGTCTGTATATGAAAGCGACGACCATATTTGTGTGTGTCAACTTAAAAAGTCCCGAGGGGGGGAGGCTTCAAATACCCCCCCGCCCTTGTTATTTTGTTGTTGATTGTAACAGTTTTATATTTATGCTCAATATTTTTTACATTATTTTTAATTACTTTGTAATTTAAGTATGGAAGCCCATGCATAAGTTGGTATGTTAGAGTGGGATAGTGTGTGGTGGAGGAGGTTAACGATTCTTTCGTACTCGAGGTGGGGGGAGGGAGGGAGAGGGACCCCTCCTCCCCAACCCGAGCAGTGGAAAGGCGCCGTGTACAGAGGTCCTGCACGAAGTGCGGGGGGACCCCAGACGCTATGACGTGACGCTGTGGCGTGACGGGTACGAGGGCACCCCTCCGAAGTTCGAGCCGCGCACCCATCTACGGGGGAAAGGGGTGTAAAAAGGTGACACTCAAAAGAGTCTGCACTATTTTTAAGCGTGCAGCGTGCTAAAAAATGAGGGGAGGGGGGGGGAGGGGAAGGGGGGAGGGGGGGGGGGGTTGGAGTGTAGTCAAGTGCGCAGCTCGCGGTCCGGAGGGACCCCTCCCCCACTGGTGGAAAGAAATTATGTGAAAAAGTATTTGAATAACTATTATAAATGGCACTTTAACAATTCTTCGTTATTAGAATTGGTATTTAAATGAGGATTTGTGTATGGCTTCGGCCAGCCATGCTAGGGGGGACCATGCTTCGGGACCGTAAGTTAGAATTGAATTTTTTGTAAATGGAATTTCAACTTTTTTTAAATTTTTTGATTAGATCAGCGAATTCGTTTTGGATGTATGTACATGGATCGAACAAGTGTTCTAACTTCAAATTATTTTGGCACTCACAAATGATGTTTTTGTATTTACAGTAAAATGCTCTTGTTCTTATTCGAAAAATTAGGGCTAATAAGTGACGCGGAATGGAAAGGAAAAGTCCCCCTGTACTATATTGTGGTCCCAGGAGTGGGCTTTGGCGTAAACTTCCAATTCATTGGCCCACTCCCGGAATGCTGTGGCTTTTAATAAGGATTTGGCTTCACTTATAGATAGTCCTATATTATTAATTGTACCGGATTTATGTGTGGCGGCCATTTTGGCTTCTCGGTCCGCCTGATCGTTACCCCTAAGGCCACAGTGAAGGGGATCCATACTAGGGTAACATTGGTGCCTTTAAAGTGTAGTTGTTGGATTAGGGTTTTTATTTCATTTTTAATTTCTAAACGACTTTTACTTTCTCCTTGTAATGCAGTAATGGAGGAAAGTGAATCTGAAAAAATGACGATTTGAAGTGGTGGGTTGGGGAGGTAATGTATGTATGAGAGAGCTTCTAGAATGGCCCAAAGCTCAGCTGAGAAAATTGAAATGTGTTTGTTTAGTTGGACATTTTTTTAAATGTCTAGGTTTGGGATTGTGAAAGCACAACCTATTTGGTTTGTATTTATTTTGGAACCGTCAGTGTAAATACTAAGTTGGTGTTTAAAATCGTATTTTTTTTTTTTGGCAGCTGCAGTTAATTGGTTAATGTCTTCTCCTTTGTTGTATTGTTGATGAAGAGTGATGTCATAATCAGGGGTATCCCAGTCCCAGTCCCAGTGTGGCACTGTGAGTTTAGGATACATTACTAAATGTTTCATCATTAGGTCGGATTTCTCAAATAGGTCTTGGGTAAAGTCATATATATTAATATATTTCTTTTCTGTTTGTGTGATTGTTGCAAAATAATGATCTGAAAATTGTGAAAGGAATTCTTCGTTTGTGAAGTTGTTTGTGCTGTAAAGTCTAGTTAAAAATGAGGCACAATTTAATTTAATAAGGTGGTGTAAGGGGAGCCAGCCTATGTCTCTGTAAATCAGATAACCGACTGCGAAGACAGGGAGGCCCAGGGCGGTTTTGAGGGCTTTAAGTTCGATGGTTTGAAGTGACTTTATGTTGGCTTTAGATAGGTTGTAAAATGCCTCCATACCATATGTTAGGCGGCTACGGACTAGGGCTTTAACTAAATATATGAAAAATGTGGGGTCCTGGGCCCATTTCTGTTTTGATACTACTTTAATATAATTTAGGGCTTTTGTAGATTTATTAACTAAATGGGTTATGTGATGAGTCCAAGACAGATTTCTTGATAGATAGACTCCCAAAAATTTAACCTGTGGTGGTGGGCTTTTAATTTGATCTAAAATTGTAATTTTGAAGTTGTCGTTTTTAATTGAGCCTCTTGAAAAGACCATACATTCACACTTCTGGGGTGAAATGGTGAATCAGTTACAAGTTAAGTAGTGTAATACTAGGTTAGTATTATGTTGGTGAGCGTTGATTTCCGGATCGAGGGTAGTTTTTTTTCCTCTTGCAGTAGGATAAGACCAGATGGCAATGTCGTCCGCGTACAATGAAATGCGGCAACCATGACATTTTATTTTAGCTATGTCATGTATCATAATATTGAAAAGGGTCGGGGCGATGATGCTGCCCTGGGGCACTCACATGTTTATTTGGTGACTAGTTGAGAGTGACTGACCCACCCTCACTTTAAAACTTCTGTTCTGTAGGAAGGAATATATAAAATTATATGTGTTGCCCTCTATCCCGAGCTTGCTGATTTTTTCTAGTAGCCTCCCATGGCAGACGGAGTCATAAGCCCCTTTAATGTCAAAAAAGGTGGCAAAGACTTTCCTTCGTCTAGCGAATGCCTTTCTGACATGGGAGGTAAGCCTAACTATTTGTTCCATGCAGGATCTGTGTTTTCTGAAACCTGCCTCGATAGTGGGGATTATATTATTTTTCTCTAAGCGTGCGAGCGCGACGAAAATAGTGTTTTACGTCCTCTTGGTCCGAATCAGACACATATGGGACATTTGTAAATACAAATATATGGTGGGAACAATACTGGAGGCAATGCCCGGAGGCAGTACGAAACCAGTAAAGTCCCGATTTTGTATTTATTAATACAGATAGCTGTAGCGGTGACCACGCCTTGGTTAAACCTCATCCGCTATGGCACAGCGTGACGAAAATGGTGTTTTACGTCCTCTTGGTCTGAATCAGACACATATGGGACATTTGTAAATACAAATATGGTGGGAACAATACTGGAGGCAATGCCCGGAGGCAGTACGAAACCAGTAAAGTCCCGATTTAAAAAAAATTAATACAGATAGGTGTAGCGGTAACCACGCCTCGGTTAAACCTCATTGGCTATGGCACCGCTACAAGTATTTGTTGCATTTTTGAACTACTGGCACAGCGTGAATGAATGAATGAAAAATGGTGTTTTTACGTCCTCTCGGTCATAGACACATATGGGACATTTGTAAATACAAAGATGGTGGGAACAATACTGGCTGCAATGCCCGGAGGCAGTGCAACACCAGTAAAGTCCCGAGTTTTTAACAATATAGATATGTGTAGCGGTAACCACGCCTCGGATAAACCTCATCGGCTATGGTACCGCCACATTCATTTTAGCGTGATGGTGGTAGCTAGTGTTTTACGTCCTCTCGACCCCTAAGGGCACATATGAGACATTTTTACTTGGATTTAGATTGAGGGACAGGACAAAATATAAAAACGTTACGGGGACAGGGACATAAACAAAAATAGTGAAAGGGGAAATATTTTTTAGAGGCGCAAGCCGTTTTTGGAATATTAGTCTGGCGAGATTTATTTTAGGCTATTTAAAGGAGTCTGGTAATACTTTGATAAAATTTGAGATATATTTTATTTTTTTTAAAATTTTTAATAGATAAAAGTTTCTTTTGTTATTTTAATCTTTTGTGACCCAGCCGAAAACCCTAACTCCCCCGGGATTAAAATTTCAGGGCTACAAATGTTAAAAGAAGATTTAACTTCAGTTTAATAATAAAAAACCATTAATGGCCCTTATTTATTTTTAAAATAAAGAATGTATTTACAAATATATGTTCAATATTTTCATTTTAGCGTGATGAATGAAAAATGGTGTTTTACGTCCTCTCGGTCATAGACACATATGGGACATTTGTAAATACAAAGATGGTGGGAACAATACTGGCTGCAATGCCCGGAGGCAGTGCAACACCAGTAAAGTCCCGAGTTTTTATCAATATAGATAGGTGTAGCGGTAACCACGCCTCGGATAAACCTCATCGGCTATGGTACCGCCACAATAATTGTTGTTAAGGCTGCAAAATTCCCGAAAAAAACAATGCCAACAGCACCTGGTGTTCCCAGGCGGTCACCCATCCAAGTACTGACCAGGCCCGACGTTGCTTAACTTCGGTGATCGGACGAGAACCGGTGTTTTCAACGTGGTATGGCCGTTGGCAATTTTAGCGTGATAAGCGATAAGTGTATAGACTAGTAATAACATTTTACTCTATGATAACGTTATGAACATTACCTTAACAGAAAATAGTTATTATAAAACAATACAAATGAGCTATTCCAAGTTAACTTAATTTTATACGTTATCTAGATATACAAACTTTATTTGTTGATAACAATATCATCCATAATTGCCATGTGATACAGAAAACAAATAAAACGAACTAAATACATTTATTATTGAAATGACAATTACCTCCCCTGAAACAAGGTGTACATATTGTTTTTAACGTCCTAACTGTGCCTTTTAATATTGCATCTCTTAAAATTAACTTCCTGATTTTCTTCTTTCACTTACACGTTCAATGACTCGCCTCTAGATGAGTCTGCCCATTAATTGATTAAATCTTCATATCTTAGTGGACAACATCTAGACATAAGACTAGATCTAACTCCTGTCAAGTCCTGGATGACCTCCAATAAATTAAAACTCAATGAAGATAAGACTGAGGCAATGATTGTTTCCACTCAGAGAACTTCCACCTCTGTTCAGTTTCCTGACTCTCTTGTCATTGGCGATGCTACCGTCCCTTTCTGTCAATCAGATAAAAACCTTGGTGTAACCCGCAATTGTCGACTAACTATGATCACTCATGTCATGACTCTGATTCGTAATGTGAACTTTGAACTCCGTCGTATTAGTGCCATTCGTCACTATCTCACAGTTGAAGCCACCAAGACTCTAGTATCAGCTTTTGTACTGTCTTGCATCGATTATTGCAATTCCCTACTTGTAGGCTGTCCTCAAACCCTCCTCAACAAACTTCAGAAAGTTCAGAACAATGCAGCTCGATTAATCCTTAAAGTTCCAGTCGAGGCAAGAATAAAGTATAAAAGTGCTTGCCTCTGTTTCAATGCTGTCCATTCATCTAGTCCTGCCTACCTCTCTGATCTCTTTCCCCTGTACTCACCCTCCAGGTCTCTCCGTTCCTCTTCTGACAAACTTATCCTTTCTATTCCTCGTACAAACACTAAGACAAATGGTGAACGTTCATTTTCTTTCAGCGCCCCTTCTGTCTGGAACACCCTACCATATGAACTTCGTTCTGCTAAATCTTTCCAGTCTTTCAAAACCGCTCTTAAAACTCACCTCTTCCGGCAATACCTCTGATTTTTTCCCTGTCCTGTTTCCTGCCTTAAAATGATGTCCCCCACATTGTGGGTGGGTGGGTGTGCGCGCCTGTGTGGGTGTGGGCGTGTGCGTGCGTGCGTGTTGTGGCTGTGTGAATGTTTGTGATAGTTGATATTGTAGTAGCTTATTTATGATTTATGTATTTATTTAAACAATTGTGAAGCGCCGTGAGCTCAAGAGAGAAAGGGCGCTCTATAAATGTTATTTATTATTATTATTATTAACTAATGACTTCACCTGGTATTCTAATTCTGTCTCTTGTAATTTGTGTAACAAAAATATTGGCTACCGGGACATTTTTACAGGCGAACAGTATATTGGTGAGGAAACTAGTGAAATGTTTAATTCGTTTCAACTCTTTGTTGTTTAGAACATCCAACCCAACTGAAGCACAATATCGAGGCTTTTTCTTTGATGGACCCCTAACGCCTTCTTTCGTTTTCGTCATTTCCTGCAAGGCTATTTTTACATTGAAGCCTTCGGTGCCCAGGGGTGTCATAGCTGCCGAAAAGTTAAAGTTTTGCTACATTGACTTTATTAAAATATAAAGGCAATTCTAGAAAATCTTCATCTTTGCTTCATTTATAGCAATTTTTGGTGTTCATCAATACAACACAATCAAAGTCCAGTGTATCTCAGCATGTTTGCGACATGCTTACCACAGGGTTTTCATCTCCTTTAAAGGAATCATTTTGCTATTACACAAACTACCTACAGATTTTTCTTAGATTGTCGCAATTCACCCAAACACAGCAAACCACTGTTCTGGGCTTGTATTCACGTTGAGATAGCATGAGACTTAGCATGATGCTAACTTAGAAGCTCTTCCAAAAGTCCTATTAAATCCTATAGGACTTTTGGAAGAGCTTCTAAGTTAGCATCATGCTAAGTCTCATGCTATCTCAACGTGAATACAGGCCCTGGTTTACAACTTTCACACTGTTTCGTGGGTGGGATTATAATGAAAGTCAATATTTTGATTGGCACAAAATACATTAGCCAGAGCCATTACTTTGCTGAAAATGATTGCATTTTCTGTCTTTTTCTGTTTGTCTGTAACTAGAGTGCTTATGTTTGCCCCCTTTTTTTTATAGCAAACATGACAGGATTATCCCATCCACCAATCATATTTACGTCATATTAAACTTCAATCAATTATGTCAGTTTCTATTTTTTAAGCTTCTATCAATGACATCAGTGTCTTTTTTAGTTTGCATAATTGTGCTCTCTCTCTCTCTCTCTCTCTCCTCTCTCTCTCTCTCTCTCTCTCTCTCTCTCTCTCTCTCTCTCTCTCCTCCTCCCTCCCTCGCTCCCTCTCTCTCCCTCCCTCTCTGTCTCTGTCTTTTTCTCTCTCCTTTCTCTCTCTCACTCACTCTCTCTCTCTCTCTCTCTCTCTCTCTCTCTCTCTCTCTCTCTCTCTCTCTCTCTCTCTCTCTCTCTCTCTCTCTCTCTCTCTCTCTCTGTGTGTTTCCTTTCAAACAAGTACATTTTAAAGATGAGTGTGTAAAGAAAGAATGGGATTGGTTTTGTCATTGTTTGTGCACTTCTCAATTTGTGCATGTCAAAGAGGAGTAGGAAAAGTAGGATTGGAATTTATTTCCCCACATATATTATGTGCTTACTTCTGAATTTTTGCTGGTTAAAAATGAGTATAGTTAATAAGATTATGTTTGATTTTGTTATTGTTGTGTTACTATAATTTATATGGTTGTATTTTCCATGCTTTATATCGAGTGAGAGAGAGAGAGAGAGAGAGAGAGAGAGACAGAGAGAGAGAGAGAGAGAGAGAGAGAGAGAGAGAGAGAGAGAGAGAGAGAGAGAGAGAGAGAGAGAGAGAGAACGAATAAACGAACGAACGAACGAACGAACATTATTTTATTTATAGAAGGTAATAGAATAAGCAATAACATGCTTTTGTACACCCTGCCCTCTGGTAAAACAACAACATATAATTATGAAAGTAGAAATGAAATATAAAAATGAACACATACAAAGCAATACAAAGAGAGAGAGAGAGAGAGAGAGAGAGAGAGAGAGAGAGAGAGAGAGAGAGAGAGAGATATATATATATATATAGAGAGAGAGAACACTGAACAATTTTAATGAATAGGGCTTTGGCCCATGTCATTAGGGGTGGTTACCAAAACATATGGACTGATTATCATTGATTTCAAAGTACATGCACGTGCACAAATAAATAAACTACTCAAGCTATCTCGCGCATTTGATAGATGGATACAGGATTCACTAAAGCATTTTCACATAACGTACATTGAATTCCTTTATCTGAAAACACATCCTAACGTAAAACACAAATTTGCTTTCACGTGCTAACAATAAAGTCAGTCTAGAGATAGATGGACTATTGTAGTATTAAGCGGGGATACATTGTTGCCTTAGGGTATCATACATGGGTAATCGTAACACAAAATGGACCTCTGTTTCTCTTTGGGACTCACAAAATTGGCATGCTAATCTTCCTCTCTTACATTGATTCTGAAACGTAATTTGTGAATTTTAAGTTGTGAAATACGTACCAAGTCGAAACCGTATAAGACTGATTCTGGCTTGAATGTGTTTCAGACCCAACAAGAACTGTTCATATGAAAAAGTATGAGGTCACTTTCGAAAGTGCGTTAAAAGGAGAACCGTTCACTATCATGAAGTTGAGAACACCATTGTTCTTTAAATTCGTTTACTAGTCTTAAATGTGAGAAAACAACAACAAAATCCTTTACATTTCCAACTCCATGATTCTCCTAGACTTCTTGAAAACCATATTTATGAAGCATAAAACAGACAGATGTTGCCCACGTGTTTCTATTCTGATGATGATGGAAAAGTAACATTTTATAAGCTTTTAATGTGATCACCCCACGATAAGTCATTATCAATAATAACCCCAAACACTTTATGGGAGGAAACGTCTTGGATTATTTTATCCTTGACAGAATTCATCTTTTTGTTGTCTCAATTAGCTGCACATTTTCTGTTAATTTAGAAGGATTGGTATTTTCAGATTGCAAATATCATTATGATCAGTATAAGGGGCTAGGACCCTAGCAGTCAACATCGGCCGTCACCTCAGAGGCATCCTTTGGAAGCGGCCACAGAAGACAGCGAGACGTCCTTCTCATCCACCACCCAGGGGGTTTCAGCATTTTCCCATGGACAGGCGGTTCGGTGGTCCATGGTCCAATGATTCAACATCCTCTATGAATATGATTGGTGACTCAATGATTCTATTCTCAGAATGTTGTGAAATGACATATCCATGCTGAAAGTGTTTTAAAACCTCAGTCTGCAGCTATTTTGTCTGCTAAATAATTTATTTTACCTCGTGTGGTTACCATATTATTCTTTGAATGTACTGATTGACTACCTTTAATTAATGTTGTTTTTCTTTCTTTATCTCTTTCTTAAAGAGTGACTTATTGCTCTTTTTGCGTTGTTACTGTTCATATAAACTTGTTAGCTAACTACATTGGTATAAATGTACGATGTTTTGATTTTACAATGGAATTGTAGATCTTTGAACACTAATGTAGTGTTTCTAGAACAGTTTTTGCAACAACGCTCATATTGTGTTTTGGCACTTCAATCGCTAAACGTACAAAGCCACAAGCTACCAAAGATACAAAACTTCTTTTATCCTCCATTGTTTCAGGGTTGTAGAACATCAAAGAAGGTACAGACTGCACTATTTTTAAGAACTATACTAAACTATCTACAACTCACACTTTGCTTGAAATAGAAGACGCGTATCAGACAGGAGCTATGATCAAAGTCAATAACCAACTGACTGTTAACGCTATGTCTATCTATCTTCCAAAATTAATGGTCCAAAAAATGATAACACTGATTGGATCAAACAATTGGATACACAGAATCAGAAATGGATTATTTGGGGCAATTTTAACGCTCATGCTCCGTTCTGGGAGAATAATTGTACAATGATGACTAGTAACTGTCTGATTGAAAGCGTATCAGATGCAAATCTGTATCTATTAAATGACGGTTCTGTCACAAGAATACCAGATGTTTCTACTCACAGAGCAACTGCGGTCGATTTATCTCTCATATCGCCGGAACTAGCAATAAATTGTACATGGACAGTGTGTGAGAATAGTTTAGGAAGTGATCACATTCCAATTGAGATAGTTTTGGAAGATAACGTTGGAAGATCTACTGTTAGTGAATGTGGAGACAAAGTACCAAAGTTTCAATATAAATTTGCTGATTAGTCGTCTTTTCAAAACATCTTAATGATATATGACACTGAATCTATTGCAAATGATAACATTGAAGCTTTTTATTCCAACCTAGTTGAAGCAATCTTAAAAGCTGCTGCTCAATCTATTCCCATGCTAAAAGTATCGTCAAATCCAAAACATAGTGGAAACGCATGGTGGACAAAGGAATGCGAAGAGGCTGTGGCACACAAAAAAGAAACTTTTAAAACATGGATAAAAGCTGTTATAGCAAAACAAAGATCAAAGAAGAAAGATCAGGTCAACAATTCTGTTAGTAATGCAGAAAACAGCATAGAAGAACTGTTTGAAAATATGAAGAAGGCTAAAATCGAAAGCAAAAATGTTGTGGCCCATGCCAAGAAAAACTTATCGGACTAATTTTTGCAATACTGAAGTGTCTGAATCAAAAGACCTACATAAAGTATGGGCAAAAGTTAAAGAAATGAAAAATGGCTACTCATTACCAGTCTATCCAATAAAGGTAGAGAATAAGCAATGTCCAACACTCCGAGAAAAAGCCGAACTATTTCTAGACGCATTTACTAACAAGAGTTTATCAAATAATTTGGATGCTGATAGTTTTCAAAATAGAAAAGAAGAAGAACGCAAAGGTACTTATACTGATCCAAAACCTGATAATATAATAGACATTATCTTAATGCTCCAATTCAATTTCATGAATTAACTGAATGTTTGGAATCTTTTTCTACAAACAAATCTTCCGTTGGTTTGGATGGCATATCTTATCAACTTCTGAATCACTTACCTTATACTTGGAAAGAATTACTATTCTCGTTTTACCAAAAATGTTGGTTAAATGAAGCTCTTCCAAAAATCTGGAAGCAGTCTATTATGATTCCTATTCCAAAACAAGTTAAACCACGAGCATCAGTAAATAGTTATAGACCAATAGCTTTGACTTCTCATGCAAGTAAAGATTTAGAGAAAATTATACAGAAAAGATTATTCCATCATTGTGAAAATAATAATATCATTCCCAATTGTCAAGCTGGGTTTAGAAAACGACGTTGTGCAGCAGATAACCTAGTTAAGCTTACTACTCAAATTAAGAAACAATTTTCAAAAAGAAAAAAGAAACACTCGCCACATTATTTGATGTACGGAAAGCTTACGACAGTGTTTGGCATGAAATACTTTTACATAAATTAAGTAACAATGGTGTAACAGGTATAATGTATCATTATATACAAAATATGCTATTAGACAGGTTAATATGCGTAAGATGGGGAACGTCTACTCTTCAGCCGAAAAGATCGACACAGGGATTCCCCAAGGATCTGTAATAGCGCCATTATTATTCAGTATCTTGATTCATGATTTACCAAAATGTCTATCCAAGACAACAAATGTTGTGCAATATGCAGATGATATAGCTATATGGGTCAATACATCTTTAAGGAAACATACTAATAAAAGATCTGTTAATTATGTTCAGAACATATATCAAAGAGAACTTGATAATCTAAATCAATATATGAAAAAAATGGATTGATGTTATCAAATGAAAAGACTTACTTAATGCTTTTTAATAATGGTGAAAATCCTAAAACTTTGCCTCAGTTAGTATTGGATGGAAGCCCTCTTGTTTATAAGCATTCTGTTAAGTTTTTAGGTGTATATTTGACATCAAAATTAAATTGGAAAGTTCATATTGAATATTTGATTTCAAAGGCGAGAAAAATACTTAACTTTTTAAAATCATAAATAAACAATAATGGAGTCAAAATACCAAAACATTGCTTCATCTTGCAATATCTCTAGTTCGATTAGTACTATCCTGTGGGCAAGAGGTTTATTTCAGTGCCTCACATACTCTTTTAAATAAGTTACAAAGCATAGGCAGTAAAGCTATCAAACTAGCACTTGGTGTCCCTATGCATTCTAACACGCTTAGAACATACAAAGAGAGCAATATATTTTCATTAGCGGAACATCGGAAATTAGCAGTTTCAAAATATATAGTCAGAGGCCTTTCTGTTGACAATAATACAAAGGATGAAATATTCTTAAATTCAGAGACAGATTTTCCGAAAAGAGCAAAAAATATAACATTTCTGCAGCCAATCAAGAATTATACTGAAGGCATTGTCACAATGTGGCCCGTGCGTCCCCACTCTCTCATCTACGCTCCCCCCCCCCTTCTCTATTTCACCCCACCACATTAATTACAATTCAGGAATTTCACACAGTCGTCGATTCTTAGGCGCTATCTGTTTGAACCCCAGTTTTCCCTCTGGGCGTTTAGCTTGTGACACCGACATTCACGTTTAATCCCCTTCCCTGTCCCGATCACGATAGGAAGAGGAATGTTGACACGTGCCAGTGATGTAACAGGCGCGTGAGCGTTCGTACTAATATGCATAATTTGTAGCGTCATCTCCGTGACTTGTCGGCTGCTACTGCTAGCCAATCATAGGCCCTCGGGTGTTTAAAATTAAAGGGGGATTTGAATAGTGGAGGAAAGCCGCCTAAACATTCTCTTGCTCACAAGACTCCCTAAACCTGGCTGAAGCAACATTGCAGAATCAACCTCTCTCCCAGCCAGTCATATTAGCCCCACTCGTGAGTATTATAGAACGTGACAGGGGTGTAAAATAAGTGATTGAGATTTGTTTTTGTTTGATTCTATTTTTGATCTAGATCCTATGTTCCATGATGAATAAGGAGTAGATGTGTCAGTGAAAAGAATTGGTAAACATGCTGTTCTAATTATGTGCACTGATTATTATTTGTGTGTGAGTTTTTGACTTTAACTCTTTTGGTACAAGAACCGGATTCTATGCCTACTAGCACCTTTGTTTATTTTTAGTAGGGGATCCCTGGGTTGCAACCTTGCAACTTTTGATAACATTCCTTTCCAAGTGTTGGATTGAGAGTGATGTTTGTGGACTTGTGTTACTGAATCATAACAGTTGATTCCAGTACACATGTCATGTGTTATTTCAGTTTGACAACTGAAATTCAGGTTATTGGTATTAGTGCTATTGTACAAGGGCAGCCTTCTAGCCGGTTGGGATCCACTAATTCCCTGCCGGCTGAAGCCCCTTGTCTCTAAGCCATAGAGATCTACAACCACCTTCTCCTGTGATTATCAGCAGGGCATCGTGGTCAGGACGCTTATCCCTGACTCACAAGCAACAAGACGGGACCGCCGCAAAGACGCCCCGCACCCAGAATCCGCGAGGAGACCACGCCTGAGCCGTGCCATCCCGCGACGCTGCAACCGGAACGACTGGGAGCTACTCTACACCAGAGCAAGCCTAGTCAACCCAGCACTCGCCGATCCCTACCGAGGAACTTCAACACAGCTAAGTCCCTAAGACAGTGCAAAGAACAATAACTGGAAACCAGGACACCTAAGAATATTAGTGACCCTTCCGGCTTGGGGCTAACCTTCTAGAAAGACAAAAGTCTTGTTTAATCCTTTTGGATTTCATTGTATTTCATTCATATTTTGTTTTGGCGCCATTGAGCTGCTTTATTCTTATTGCTGCATAATCTTATGCAGATTTTGTGAGTAAATAAAATACAAGTGTACAAATAATTCTGAACCCTTTGGTCAGACTGATGAGAGTGGAAGTTTTGTAATTTTTCATGTAAAAACCTACTTCTCTCTGTCTGCCATTTAGAGCAAACTACCACTTGTATTTCTTACAATCATACGAGCCAGAACCCGGGCACAAATATAAATTTATTAGATGAAAAGGGGCCGGGAAAGTTGCTCACCTCCCACACCCTAGAGAAGTGAGCTAAAGGAAAATGTTCTAAGTGAAATTTAACACACTAAAGTTTCCCTAGAGACTTCTCCTTTAACCCATTCCCTCGTCACAGGCATTAAGAGTAAAAGTAAGGTAAATATCCATAATATCCCATCATGCCTATTACACCACTAATGCCACCATGGGAACAAAGAAAGGCAACCTTTGATATAGAATATACCAGTTACAACAAAGATGAAGATGAAGAGGCTAATCTATTAGTTTCTAACGTCCGACGCCATTTAGACTCAAAATATTCAAATCATTTTTAAAAAAATCACTGATGGTTCAGTCTTAGATACGTCAGACAGTGGGGCAGGTTTTGCTACATAATACTATGTATTATTATTATTATTATTAATATATTCATCGAAACCTTGGAAGATACCTGCATTGTAATTTTTGTTAGTAAAACATTTATGTCACGAATCAGCAATGCACATATCGATCACGGTAAGGGACGCTAGTAATTAGTGGTGGGAAAAAACCCGGTTTGAACCGAAAAAACCAGTGCTAAAATTGTGCGGTTCGAAAAACTGGTTTGAGTTGATGTGAACCGTTTCTTTAACTACAAAATGAAAGTAAGTATTTCTTAGAATAGCGCATTCTTTTTTTAAAGAACAACACTGAATCTCAACGCAGATTGGGTGTTTGTAAACTGAAAGCAGCTGTTTCTAGTTGTCTGGTGGTGTAAGGTGCAAGTATGGCTGATGATTACACTACGATACAGAACCCGAAGTAAAAGGGCAAGTCACACATTTGGAGCCATTTTGTCCTGAATAAAATAAAGAGTGATTGAATGATTGAACATGCGAGCGCGAGCGCACACACACATACACATGCTCTCTCTCTCTCTCTCTCTCTCTCTCTCTCTCTCTCTCTCTCTCTCTCTCTCTCTGTGTTTGTCTGTCTCTCTCTTTGTGTCTGTCTGTCTCTCTGTGTATGTCGGTCTCTTTCTCTCTCTCTCTCTCTCTCTCTCTCTCTCTCTCTCTCTCTCTCTCTCTCTCTCTCTCTCTCTCTCTCTCTCTCTCACACACTCTCACACACACACACACACGCGCGCGAACGTGCGCATGCTCGCTTTTTCTTATCAATAAATAAACATGACCTTGCCATGATATTTGCACTGTATTTTATTCATATGTAAATGTGCATGCATACTCTCTCTCTCCCTCTCTCTGTGTCTGTCTGTCTGTCTGTCTGTCTCTCGCTCTCTCTCTCTCTCTCTCTCTCTCTCTCTCTCTCTCTCTCTCTCTCTCTCTCTCTCTCTCTCTCTCTCTCTCTCTCTCTCTCTCCCTCTCTCTCTACTGAACAAAGCTTAAAAGCATTAAACATCCGTTCATTCGTTCGTTCTCTCTGTACTGGCCATTACAAATAATAATGTACGATTTTGTCTAACTTTTGATTTGTTTGCGGGTTTCTTTTGGAGGAGGGTTAGGTCATTGTTATATCTGGGATTGGGAGTAGTGGCTTCATAAACTGCTGAATGTACAATCAGTAACTCCTTTTTTAATTAAAAATAAATGCGTGCACTGACGCTATTGTCAAAAAGCAGAATATGTCGTAGGAGAGAATGTGTGTGTGTGTGTGTGTGTGTGTGTGTGTGTGTGTGTGTACGTGTGCGCGTGCGCGTGTGCGTGTGAACATTCTGACAAATCAATATGTGTTGCCATAGGTGAAACTACTGATGTGAGTACTGGTAAAAAAAAAGGTTAAAAAAACCGGTTCAAAGCCAAAAAACGGTTTATAAACAGGTTCGGAATTTTGAACCGGTTCTCAACTCTACTAGTAATAGCCACACATTATAATACCTTGGTCTTTGTTTTACTGAAGGAGATGAGAATAGGAGTTAACACTGGTAATGACAACCGCCTTGAAAATGTGACCTGAGAATTTAAACGTAAGGTTTAGTTTGCAACATTTTATAGCATTTTAACCCTACGTCATTTCATTCGACCTTTTGTTCAACTAAGCAAGCGAATAAATTACGAGAATAGGTGACGTGAAAGTGAACTGTAAACGCCAATGTTAGTTTTTAGACAACACTGAAATGGAAGCCAAGAATAAATATGCAATGAAAAGAGAGAAAAAAATTAACAGAGGTAACATAAACAATGAAAGAATGACGCCAATACCCTGGGGTGTTGCAGCAATGTTTGCTCTTCCCGTGCAATGCAGCCCATTGTGTGACCAGATGGTATGTGCTCTTACCTCATTCAGAAGTCCACTTTAGGCACTGTATTTGTACCCATATCCGAATGGATGTCTATTCATATAACAGTGGATTCAAGGACACAAACTTTGTTCACTACGGTGTGCTTTTTCTGTCCTGTCAGTTACCCAAGTGTCCTGTCAGTTACGTTGTTTTCACAAAGCACAGCAGCCAGAATCCAATATAATTTACCACATGAACAAACGTGGTATGTTAACGCAAAATACGAAATTTGACCAAAATCGGATCAGGCATGCTGGTATAATTAAAACTGTTCCCTCAAAACGTAACTGACAGGACAACATTTCTAACCAAATTTGTTTTTAATATAGTACTTAACGGGAATTGTGAGTCAACTGTTTTAGCATCAAAGTGAGCTTTGGACCTTCTTACAAGAATCCTACCTAAAATACTTATCAGTCAAATCCTATTTGTTTTGTTAAATCACCATTAAACAGTGCATAGTAAAGAGGCGTGGCCTTCCCTACAAGTTTGTCTGAAATTCAAAATGGCCACCAGGTCACATGGTGTTGAAAAACAATGTCGCTTAGTTTATTTCATGACTTCCAGTCATTTCTCTATCAAGTACAATTATTACAGTTATCCAAATATAAAAAATATAAATTGATTTTAAGGCAACTTTTCTGCTGGAACGGTCCTTATACCATCACTTACAATATAAAAGTCTTATTATTTAGGCAAAGACATATCAATACTTACTTCTGAATTATACGCAATAATGCGAGCTTTAGAATTTGTTTATGCTCTACCATATTCAATTTATATAATCTTATTTTGTGTGGATTCAAAATCAGTTTTACAAACTCTGAAGCAAAATAACAGTACAATTCGTACCTATGTTTTTTTAAATTAAATTAAGCATTTAATTCATTGTATTATTACAAAAGGTATTGATATTGATTTTTGCTGGGTGCCATCTCATTGCGGGCTCTTTTGGAACGAGGTTGCTGATAGAACTGCTAAAAGAGGAGCTTTCAATAACACTAACACATTTGTAGATGATCAATTGGTATTGTCAACACATGACATTTACTCTTTGTTGGAAAAATCCATTTGTATCAATCCATCTGACTTTTGACCTAATATTTTGATGCATAGCAGATCCATAGTTAGCTTAGTGTACAAGATACGTCTAAATTCATGGAAAACTAAATACATAGAAACTAATTGTCTCTGCACTCAGAGATTATCAATTCATCATTTACTATTAGAATGCCCAATGTTGCTCTCTAAATACCGAATGTTCAATATGGACTCTTATCATAAGTATAATAATACCAAGGATATTGTAAGTGACGCACAAATTGACATTGCTTTAATTGCAAAAGTAATGCTGTCCACGCCGATTGGAAGCTTACTGTAGATGTTTTGCTTTGTGTGCTGTTATAATTGTGGTTTTTGTTTGTTTGTTTGTTTGTTTTGTTTTTTAAGCTTGCATGGTGTCTTTTTGTCTGTTTTATTTTTCTTTGTTTTCTCCTCTAATTGGTTCAATGTTTGCATGTTGTCTAAAATCACTACTTGCGTGAAAAGACGTTAAATTAAAGATTCATTCATTCATTCATACAATCACTCACACACACACACACACACACACGCACACACACACACACACACACACACACACACACACACACACACACACACACACACACCCACATACACAAAAATTGAAAAACAAAAACAAAAACAACAAACAGAAGGAAAGGAAAGAAAGAAGGAAGAAAAGAAAAAATATTTCCAGACATATGAACATGCAATGCATATATACATCCCAATAATGTCACAATACAATTTATCTCCCAATTGCTTGTTCATAGTCTTTTTAAAAGCGGGTTTAGATGGACATGATTTCAAGAACGATGGCAAGTTGTTCCATGTGTTTCCCCCAGAGTATGTCAAGCTGGATTTGAACAGATCGTTATGGGTTTTAGGAAATGAAAGCTTATGAGTATGTCAATTTTCATTTAATGTAATGGAGCTTACTATTTCATTTTAACCCTTTCACCGCTAGCCATCTTTGAGCCCAACAATTCCATTTTACTTACGTGGCTACAGAAACGTTTTCATCTACAATATTGTGGGATTTCTTTGTGACACATTTAGAATATGGTTAATCCTTACTGCTCAAATTTAGGAACACAATATCATTGAATAATAGACCCTGATTTCAAGGGTTTTAATGACATGGGTGTTAAATCATTGTGGTGCAAAAATGCGACATTGGCGGTGAAAGGGTTAAATTAATAGTGTGTGTATGTGTGTGCGTGAGAGAGAGAGGGGGAGGGAGAGAGAGAGAGAGAGAGAGAGAGAGAGAGAGAGAGAGAGAGAGAGAGAGAGAGAGAGAGAGAGAGAGAGAGAGAGAACAAAATGATGCAACATAGACACTGGCGTCATTCATTGAAGTTTAAGATAACGTAAATATGGTTGGTGTAGGGGAGAATCCTGTCCTGTTTGCTCGGAAAGGCAAACATAAGCCCTCTTGGTAGGATTCTTCCCCTTAGGGAGAATACTATGGTCAACCTATGGCGATATTTTTCACGCCAGAGGGCAGTCAATGCACTAGGGGCTTATCACGCGATTTTCTTACTTGGGCGTAGTGAGAGAGAGAGTGATGGTAGGACCACTCACTGTCTCTCTCTCTTTCTTTATCCCCAACTAATAATATAGAGAGGATTAGCCCCACACGAGCGTCATGCCCTCTGGCGTGAGAAAAATCGCACTAAGTCTCTCATTGTATTTGTAAGAAACCTTCGTGTGTGTTTTTGCTTCCCTTTTTTTTGTCCGATTTGGCTGACATTTTCAGAAAAGTTGTATTAAGGGATAGCGAAAGTTGCAATATTAAATGATTTTGGCAACAATTCGGCGAACAATTGCCGAAAAACCGCGAAACCGGCAACATTTCAATCTTGAATATCTCCAAAACGGCTAGACTGAATGCATTCATATTTTCAGTAATGACTAGAAATTTATTTCCAACACTTCCGGTATATTTCCCAGCCGGAAGTGCTCTGGCTGGGAACCTACTGATACATTTGTGTTCACGGAATAGCCGAAACCGGAAGTGACGTCACAAAAATAACTATTGGATATTATAGCCCTTATGTTAGCCCAGGTCTGAAAGGAGTTTGTTGATGGTATGTTAAATAGTGTGGAAGTTATTTAAATTTATGTAAATTTGGTTGTGTGACATTCACTTACTTTCCATTTGTGGGATTTCTTGATTTTTAACCGATTTTGCTGAAATTTACATGAAAGTTGGAGGACACTATTCTAATGCCATATTTACAATATTAAACGGATTGGTGAGATTTTGGCAGACATTTTGCCCCCCAAATGGAAAACTTTTGCCAAATTTTAAACTTGAATATCTCACAAACGGCTGGGCCGAATGGATTCATATTTTTCAGTATTTTTTAAAGAGCGGCTTTGCAACACTTCCAGTATAAATCCAAACCGGAAGTGGGGACGAAAATGGCCAAATATGGCATCTTAAAAAACCCACAATATTGAATAACTTGCAAATGGCTGTTTAGGGGGATAATCATGTCATGTTTGTTCTCAAAGGCAAACATAAGCCCCCCTGGGTATCATTGCCATTGTTGCTGTTGATAGCTAGTTACCCAGGGCAGTAGTGGAACTATTGTTTCTGTTTGGTCCACCTGTTCAGGCCTCTGCACAACTGCTTTTTTCTGTCTATCCATGCTGCCTCGCACCACCACTCTCGTATGAGCAGTGGAGAAGACGCAGATACTACTACTACTACTACTACTACTACTAATAACTACTACTACTACTACTACTACTACTACTACTACAACTACTACAACAACAACAACAATAATAATAATGAGGGGGGGAGGGGGGGGGTGGGGCAATCGAGAAGTAACGTGTCCTAAAGGTTGTGATGTAGCTTGAATAGGTGGATCTTAAGAGCTGATTTAAAATATGGCAAGGGCTGGATATGGCGAATTTCGCGTGGTAAGGAGTTCCAAACTGATGGGCCTGAAAAGGACAAAGAACGCTCACCAAACATGTTTGTTCGTGTACTAGGAACACAGAGATGCAATGGTATCACTCAAGGAGTGGCATCACCTATAAGGAACAAAGAGTGGAACGACCCAGCCAAGGTATATAGATCGTGTAGTATGTCATGCACTCACACGAGGGATCTGACAACCGAATCAGGTCAACAATGTTTTGGGGTCTATTCTGAGAACTATGTTGCAGAGCATGTTGGTATTTCTTAATATGAAAACCGACTATATTTTTGTTGTTGTTGCTTAGCAAGCTTTTATTACAAAGGAAGGCAAGGCGAAGGAGATTGGATAGGAAAGTCCTCCCATGTTTGCACACATAAGCTCTCTAGTTATTGTTGCTATTATTATGATTATGATTATTATGATTTTCTTTTTCAAAACACAATGGGTTTCTCCATCAACGACAGCAGAGGGCAAAAGTAAATGAGCATGTGTTTTCTTTCAATCAAAATACCACGCCAGACTCCGATCCACAATGACGTCCACGCAGAATAAACCCACCTGGCAGGAACTCAACGGGCCTTATATAAAGGCGTGCAATCTCATCATGGACATTGGTGACCCGGTTCTGTTTGCTTTTGGCTTCTTAGGAAATTGTTTCGCATTTCTGATCGTGCACCGTCTCCCTTCAACCACGTCCAGTGTCTTCTTCAAAGTTCTAACGGCGTCTGGTCAGCTGATGCTGCTAGCAAAGCCTTTGCAACTGTTGCTGAACAGAAAGTTTCGCGTGTTCCATCTCAACACTCGTAGCAAACTTGAGGGAACCTTAGTTTTTACAGCAGAGCCCCTTTCTTCTTGGATGCTAGTGATACTCTCCATGCTCAGCGCTGCTTCTGTGTTATGGCCACTTCGTGTGAAGGCTGCTTGGACGAAGGGAAATTCACGAGTTACGGCAGGTGTAGTCATCATTGTTTTCGTTATGGTCAATTGGATCCTCGTGACTTACAACCCTAATCGGAGATTTCTTTGCAAACGGAGGGGGCCAACACAATGCTTGCAGTGGGTACGCCAGCTACATGCTCGGATCCTGCCTTTCATATGTTTGATGGTCAGCAATAGCATCATTTTGTGGTCGCTGGTCAGAACCGTCACAACGGAGAAACGAGCTCCTGGGAAACGAGCCACCCACGATTCCAGACCTCAGAAAATGTCTTCGTTGACTTTCACTTTGATTGCTGCCAGTGTTCGGTTTTTACTGCTGTCACCGCCTTTAACAATCTTTTTAATGTTGAGATATTATGTACACTGGAATGACCCGATTACAAACGGGCAATACCTTGTGTTCAGAAATGCCAGCCTTTCTCTGTGGTATTTAAACGGTGCTGTTAACTTCTACTTGTTCTGTTGCACATATAGAAAGTTTGGGGCAGAGTTTCGAAAAATACTTGTTGAATTGATCGGGTTATGTCGTGGGAACTAAAGCGTCTAATTCAAGAAGGTATGAAAAATACTTGTTGAACTGATCGGGTTATGTCGTGGAAACTAAAGTGTCTAATTCATAAAGAGGAAGGTATGAAAAAAAGTTGTTGAATTGATCGGGTTATGTCGTGGAAACTAAATGCGTCTAATTCATAAAGAAGGTATGAAAAATACTTGTTGAATTGATTGGGCTATGTCGTGGAAACTAAATGCGTCTAATTCATAAAGAGGAAGGTATGAAAAATACTTGTTGAATTGATCGGGCTATGTCGTGGAAACT
>CM065700.1:7028001-7038001 GCA_017654935.2 Phymorhynchus buccinoides | reverse complement strand
CTCTCTCTCTAATCTCTCTCTCTCTCTACTCTCTCTACTCTCTCTCTGATTCTCTCTCTCTCTCTCTCTAAATAGAGTTTATTTCAATGCGGGCTTATATTTATCTGGCTATATGGTTATAGTAATGTTTGAGCGAGTTAACACTGTAGATTATAAGCATATGTTGCAGTTATTTCTTCGAGTTGCGTTCGTAATCTACTTGTCATTCTGAGTCGACATGGATTAAAACAATAATAGCCCAATTATACTCCTTTACTCCTCAACTAACTCCTTTCATCCTCAATGCAGATGAGCTATGACTGGATTTGCCCTGTTGCGCCGTCCACCTCTCAATATCAATATAGTAAGCTCTGCGCCGGGCTAATGCATATATCACAACAGGTATAAGACATTGTTTAAACACAGGCCCATAGTAACTATGGCCAATTTGAGATGATAAATTACTAAGATATATCGTCATCGCATATCTTAGATGCCCTTCTAAGGCTCATGTTATATCCTACTACTTTAGAACGCCTTCTAGGATACCATGATGATAAGTCTCATACTGATACTATCCCAATGTGAATACAGCCCCAGAACTTTAACCTTACTTCGCTGAAAACGTTTTTGGAAGAGCTGCAGACAAACAGTCTCTTGTGCTTACTATTATGAATTTCTACTAAAGCTTAACTATTTCAGACCGCCAGCCACATTTCAACCAAAAAAATCCAATGAAATTTACCGACTTGCAGGGTAGGAGTAATATAATCCATCTGGCAGTAATGGGGAACTTTGCATCTGCTGACATGATATCAAAACAGAATCTATCCTTACTTCTCCCAAAACTAAGTATAATAAATGAAGGAACGTCTATTAGCACGATTAATAGACCCCCACTTGGATGCATTTTTATAGTAGACATAGGTGTTAAATCACTGCCATGGTGCCTAAAATAGCGACTTTGGCGACACGTGAAGGTTAAGATAAGTGGAAACTAAACGTTGTTATTTGTACTGTAGATTCTAAGTAAAATCGGGTTACTGAATTGAATCAGAAAGTAACGCTTACAGTTTCCCCACTTTAATGCTCTTAGTAGAACTTCACAAAAAATTAAGGGCAGGTAACACCGCGTCAACGCCTTTACATGGGCTAACGCGACTATCTCATATGCTAAGCTGCCCACCTATCTAATAAAAAATCAAAGTGCACCATCCATTACAAACTTATGCCAGACAACTTATCTAGCGCCTCTGCTACACACGCCATCCAACTCAAGAGTCTCCCTGCTACATTCTACTGCTCACCAATTACAACCTTCGACACAGATACATTATCAAGATAAACCGAAATCACCGTGAAATAGAATGAGCCACTTTACCCTCATAAGCGCGACATTCTTTCACTGATGGAAGCGCTCTAATAAGCTGTCGTATCTTAACTCGCTGACATATATAGTAAGCCTTTACTGGGGAGGTTTGCTTAGAAGTCACACCGTGAATAGAATGCAGCCCACTTCCCCATGAGAGACGCTTTTCACGAAGGATGAAGCTCAATCCTTGTCTAGTAGTAACGTATACTAACTACCTGCAAGCAGAGTGTATAGTAAGCTTTACTTGGGAGGTTATACCGAAATCACCGTAGAATAGATGCAGCACTCTCCCCATGGCGACGCTATTCACGGGGTCACTCTTCTTTTGTAGCGTATCTAACGCCTGACAATATAGTCAAGCGCTCTCTGTGAGGTTTGCCAGCAACTGTCAATGTATACGCAGATCTCGTTAGTTAATTTGAAGATGTGACTTTACCTCTTCTAAGAGGCTTTTTCATAGATGATCGTTCCTTTGTTCATGCGTTTTTGTTTGTTAATACACCAAGTGAAGTAGATGAGCACCATCTCCGCCCCAGACGGGACGCTTATCACGAGGACTCTTTTTCATATCGATAATCATAAACTGCCCCTCTCACCTAGAGCCATAAGAGCATCTCATGCCTGACTAGCCCAGAGAAGCGCTTTAGTGCCGAATGTCCACCTGCCCTCATCGCCTTCACTCTTAGCTAACTAACATAACATCGGGCTTCCGGGCTGGCCACCGGGCTTGATGACGGAGCTTGGGCCAGTGGACGTAGAATGCCTTGTTGCCCTAACCCAATAAGCGCGGAGCCTGCGGACTGACACTCGTCCCATCCACGAGGTCCCTCTCCCCCGTGGGAATACCGGGCTGTCTGTTGGCCTGCTGTAGAGTCGCGGTGGGAGGATGAATTATACCCCCACCTTCTTGAAGTTTCATGTAGATTGCCATACTTTACTCTCAAATAAACTGCCCCTCTCTGACTTGACTTGGTGCTTTTTCTCCTTTGCTTTCTATCGTTTTCTGATTTATTGGCCCACTCTCCTGCCTTTTTTGTAAAAAAACAACAACAAATCTTCGAAATAATTTTTCTCATTTGAGCTCCGCAGAAAATCTGGTGATAGCTGTCGGATGTACACAGACAGCAAGAGGAGACCAGTGCCGAAACTGAAAAACCGGACACATAAGCCCTATCCGATAGCTTACCCATAATTGCCCATATGGTGACTGAAGAACGCTAGAAGACAATAAGAAGAGTAAGAATAAGAAACGTGCTGAAGGGTAGTTATCTCGTGTAGGTAGCGGCAGTGGGGGCTGGATCAGCTGTATCTCTGGTAGAGTCCCCCCACCCCTCGAGTTGGAAACCTTACGATGCATCTTTTTTCTCTCTCAAGAAATCATTGTGCAATAATCAATTTAATTATTAGCGCACCTTTAAACATCACACGCACATGACCGCACCTTTTAAACACCCATGCCGAATAGGATTGTCCTATACTCGCGGATAACTTTTTGACTGGAATTTATACTGGCCTAGAGAATCCTACTCGTGTCAACGCCTCAGCAGTTAATGGGCCGTACTCTGATTCGTTCAGGGAAGCGTTATAAAAGGCAGCGCATGGAGAGAGAGGACGGCTAGGGCCTCGTCCTTTCCATGATTAGCCGTGCCCTTGACACAGTGAACCTCTGAAACAGTATCACTGGCCTATCGTACGGCAGATAGGCCCTATATGGCCGACACAGTTACACACGGCCACCCAACCCATTGAGCCTCCCAGGTCCCCTCCCCCCTTCGCCCCCCGCCCTCCACCACCGTTCAACACTGATCGAGTGTACTAAGCATGGGGCCTTGCCAAGGAAATTATTGGGAACTTGTTGTTCTGGTACGCCGCTTCTGCAGTTTCAACCATCAGACTTTTATCCTTCATTCAGCAGATCACTTCTATCCTTCATTCAGCAGATAACGTATTAGACGAGCTACACACGTATCCAACGAAAGTCTCCTTGGTACATTATTTTTCCTTTGTCTCATGATTCCACCCTGACGAGTGTAGCTAGAAGCTATGAGTCTCAGCGACTATGCTATGAAAATTATTCAGGGAAGACTGCTTATATTAACTTAATTTCATGCAGTTGTATAACATACGCAACATTTTTATCCTATTCTATCAGCAAGAGATAACTTATAGAAAACGGCAGCGTCTCATTACACACGCAGTCCAAACGAAAGATAACTACAATAGCCGTAGTCTATTTTTGCTGCAGTTCACCCAAGCCACGATTACGCCATCATAGATAGTTACGTCATACCGGCCTTGCACAGAAAAGGGAAAATGAATTATTGGGAACTATTATTTTTACTGCAGTAAATTTTAAGCATCAAAAGTTGTATCCTTCATTCAGCAGATAACTTTTGAGACGAGCTACACAAGAACCCAACGAAAGCCTCCTGGAACATTTTTTCTCCCGTTCACTCTGACGATGTTGTAAGCATGGGGCTTTGCAGAAAATTATTGGGAACTTGTTTCGGCAATTTTAAACATCAAAAGTGTTATCCTTCTTTCATAGTACAGCTAAAAGTCAGTTTGACGAGCTCTACAGCACGCCATCCTCTTCTTCCTCCTCTCCTCTCTCTTCTTCCAAACTCTATACTAGACGTACATATCTTGCTCCTCCAGTTCCAACCTGACGACTTGCCCTAGCGTAAAGCATGACTGCAGACCCTTGCCAGAAAGTTATTGGCACACTATCTTCTGACTGCCTCACGTGTGTTAGAACATCCAAAAGTCTTCTAATCTTTCAATCAGCCAGATAACTTTTGAGACGAGCTACAGACGCATCCCACGAAAGTTTCCTGGTACAATTTTCTCGGGTTCACTCTGACGACTGTAGTCAGCATGGGACTTTGCAGAAATTATTGGGCCCTTTTTTCTGCATTTTTAATAAACATCAAAAGTGTTATCCTTCATTCAGCAGAAAACTTTTGAGACGAGCTACACACGCATCCAACGAAAGTTTCCTGGTACATTTTTCTCCCGTTCACTCTGACTCTGTTTTTAAGCCCTTATATAATATATTGTGTTCTATTTTTTGTAATCCTGTGTTTGCACCCGAATGCAATTTCTCTGTATAGAGATAATACAGATTTTTTGACTTGACTTGACTTGACTTTGACGATGTAGATTCATGCGGCTTTGCAGAAAAGTATTGGAACTTTTTGTTTACTGCAGTAAGTTGAACATTCAAACAGTTTCTCCATTTCATTTCAGCAGATAACGCTTTGAGACGAGCTACACACGCATCCAACGAAAGGTTCCTGGAAAACAATGTTATGTCCAGTTTCAACTCTGGACGATTGTAGTAAGCATGGGGCTTGCAAAAACAATGATTGTAAAACGTTTTTTCGGCAGTTTTTAAACATCAAAAGTTGCTATCCTTCATTCATTTGAGACGAGCCTGCAGACGGAGCCAACGAAAAGTTTCCGGGTACATCAATTTTCACTTCCGGTTACTCTAAGCATGGGACATTGCAGAAAAGAAAAATATGGGAATTTTTTCTGCGGTTAAACATCAAAAGGTTATTCCTCATTCAGCAAGATAACGTTGTAGACGAGCTACAAACAACATCAACGAAAGTCTCCTGGTACATTTCTCCGGTTCACTCTGACGATGTCTGTAGCTGGACCTGCAGACACATTATTGTAACGTTTTTCTGCAAAGTTTTTAAACATCAAACGCGTTGTATCCTTCATTCATTTGAGACGAGCTACAGGAACCGGATCCACGAAAGGTTCCGAGTGACAAAATCTTCCGGTTGTTTACTCTAAGCAGGGGACATTTGCAGAAAATTATTTGGAAAAACTATTTTACTGCAGTTATACACAATCAAAAGTATTTTATTCTTCATTCAGCAGAGAACCTTTTAGACGAGCTACAGACGCATCCAAATGAGTCTACTGGTACATTTATTTCTTCCCGTTCAATCTGAACGATGGATAGTATAGCCTTCTGGGGCTCGCATGGACATCAGTTTGTGGTTCTTCGGGCCCCAGCGTACCGTGCACGCCGCACCGCCAGGAGCATCGCACGTGCCGATGAAAAACATGACTGGGGTCACGGATCATGCGCGAGGTGAGGTAGGTCAGCTGTGGCACGCACGACATTGTCCTACGTGGTCACTTGGAACATGTTTCATGGGTTTTCTAAATAATAATAATAATAATTTAATTTATTTTATTAAAAGTGACGCCAGGTCCATCGCGAGGGAAAACTTAGACAATATCTTTGTACTGATACAAAAACCACTCTAGTAACTTTTTCTGTTCCAGAGTTAGTGAGCAACTTTTGAATTAGGTAGGGTGGAGGCATTGCATTCTGAGAAAACACTGTCTAAATCATAGCCTAGCTGAGAAACATGCACTGACCTACCTCGTTTGTAAAACACTTACAAGACCATTAGAAAGGACCCATATTGAAGATGTTCTTTATAAATATAAAGATAAGATGGTAGAGACCACAAAATCTACCCATAACTCAAAAATGACAAAAACTGAGATTTTTGAATTTCCAAGCCTACTTGTGAGAAACTAGCACAGCGACCATAATGCCCTCCGTGGGTGCTGAGTCAAATATTTGTTCCTAAGATGAGAGAAGGTCTTTATTCTGTTTTATTATCAAAATTTGAATAAATAAAAGTCCGTAAAGGACCCACCACATCACGTTTCGAAATCAACCGGTTTTTACCCTGTTTCCCTCTATTTTATGAGCTGGGCATAAGAGGGAACAATAGACACGAAACGTGGCGGGGTCTTTTAAAGATCAACACAGATCACGTTTTCAAAACGCAAGGTTTTCACGGGTTTTCCCTCTTATAAACTGGAAACAATCTTGTTTTGACCAAGTCGACCCCATATAAATGGACAGGATTCAACCGAAAACATCGAGTTTAAAGAGTCAGCCTCAATTTCACGTTGGGGGGAATTGTATCGGGTACAGATACCCAGACCAACGAAAAGTGGACTTAATAATGGTGCGTTCACGGGTCCTCTTAACGACCCCCTGAGCCGGCTGGAGTTAAAGTCCCTTGTTATCGTTTTGGGTCGGTGTGGCCCCAACATTCAGACTTCCTCGTATACGATCGAGGCTTGCTCTTTAAAGTGATGTCTCGTTTTCGTGCATGATTGCAATTTGCATGGGAGAACACACTTGGTCAAAATAAGATTTCTACAGCTAAAAGCGTGAAAACACGTGAAAACCGTGATTTTTGGAACAAGTTGACAACTTGGTCTTTAAACAAACCTTTAACGCCAAACCAGCGTCTGCAAACAATTCCAACCCCCATACTAAAGAGTAAAAAAAAACCAAGGATAGCCAGCCTGCGCAAGGCAGCATTTATCACGGGGCCCAGTTGACCCTTGCCCTTTTACCAACGACCCCACGTTCAGAAAACTTGGCCATTAGACACCTAGCTACCAACATCGCGCGTTCAACAATGAAAGTCCTTGAGGATCACCTCCTTTCAAAAGGGACTTTAAGATTTATCAACAAAAAAAGGAATGGTTCCAGCAAAAAATAGTATAAGTGCATGGCCTTTTGTACACGATTTACGAGCAAATATGTAGATTACACCCTCCTGCTCTATTCTTAGTTCTTTCCAGGGTTAGGGATAGGGTTAGGGTAGGTGATAGGTTTAGGGTTAGATGGCCTTTTCTTTTGGCCACAGCATCTGTTTTTTTTTGTCAAAAAATCATATTTTTTTGTAGCATTTAACCGCTGCCTATTTCAAAAAGCTACCGTTGGTGAACATAGATAGTCATCCACTATAGTCAGCCAAGAACAAACAATAAGGATATTAAGCTAAATCCACACCTGAAAACATTAGCCAAGCTATCGCCTCGCTCCTTTGCCGGCTAAAAAACGAAGAACCCACCAAAAAAGCACTGAATATACAAAGAGATTTCTTCCGCAGCCGAACTGAAGACGGGCTTTAAAACTCCACACTGTTACATACACTACAGGTGGAGGATCATTGCGAAATCACTCACTTCACTCAACGGCTACTGTTACCATGGCTATAAAGACCCAGTTAACGTCACGTGTCAAAAATCACGGTTTTTATACGTGTTTCCCTTTTATGCCTTGTAAGAAATTTATTTTGACCAAATGTGGGCTCCCATTACAAAATTTCCTTATGCACGAAAACGAGACATCATTTAAAGAGCGGGCCTCGATCGAATGGAATCAAGCACAACGAAAGGGACATAAAAGTCACTGGGCTAGGGTTTCATCACCAAAAACAGGCTTACAAGTCACAATTATTATATTGAAAAAAAAACGATTTTGAGTTCACGTTATGGGTATTTTTTCGTGTTCTCAACGATCTCATCTTTCATATTTATAAAGGACAATCCTTGTTATGGTTCTAAACACTCCAAAAAAAGCGCTTCTTAAATGAATAGGTTGATACATTTTCTTCAGCTAGGCTAGACTTCAGACTGATGTTTCTAAAAATGGCGACAGTACACCTACCGAAAATTAACCCTAAACGGAAAAACAACAACGCTCAAGAATCATTTTAAAGATAAATTGTTTGAAGTTGTAGCTGTACCGTTATCCCAGAACGGGTCATTTGGACCACTAGTGTCCCTTTTCGTGTGGTGTGCTACGTCACGCATGTATGAGGGAAAGTGGGGGTCGTAGTGTGGGAAGCCCACAGCCGGACAGAAAAAAACAAGGGACTTAATCGTGCGGTCTAGTGGGTCTGTAATTCACTTCCCACTTCCTTCCAACCTTTCCACCTTTCCCAGGGGGGAGGGGGGGTAGAGAAGTGTGGGCTCAGTTTTTATGCTTGGCAGAGGTTGGTGGGGGTGAGAGCTATGACTTGGAGGTGAAAACACTCTGTTTGGGTGACGCTGAAGTTGTAGGCTTTGGGTGGAATAAGCGACACCGGGTATGTGGGTCTTGTCGCAGATTCGTGGCTGGGCGCAAGAAATCCAGTCGAAAGTCTGGAGGACGCGTGTCGCGGTAAGATTAAACCCTTCTTTTATCCTTTTCCAGAACTCCTGGAGAATAGCAGGAAGAGTAGGAGACAACGAGTTTTCTCGACTGATGATGATGATGAGGAGGATGGATTTGTTGATTTATTGACTGATAGGTGAGCATGGCGTTTCCGAGCAAGACCGCTCGAGGGCAACGATCGTCGTGGATATCAGCCTCATCATGATCGCGATCGGTTTTTTTCAGCATCGTTCATTGTAGCTGGGGTCGCTTGATGTTGATGTTGTTGGCGTGGTGATTGGTGTGTAGCGGCATCATTGGGGGTGGGAAGGTGGAGTGTTCGTTTCTTGGTTGGGATCAATAAAAGAGCGAGTTCCTAGGACGCGAGCACCCGCATCCAAACGCAACTATGCACAACACAGAAAGCATTACGAACAGGTCAGGCACGACACACGCACACACGGGACACGAACGAGGGACACACATGCAACACACACGAGCACGCGGGGTGTCGCTACCGAGGCGGGCTTGTGGCGCGGGGGTTGGGGCACACGGGGGGGGCGGCGGCTGAGTCGCGACGTTGTGCAGGCGGGAACGTACACACAGAGCACACAAACCCACAAACACGTAACTAGATGAATAATTAGTTAATACTACTACTACTCACTACTACTAACTAATAACTGGGGACGGTGATTGGCTGGGGCTGTACTTGAGCTATACTAATACTAATACTACTACTACTACCATAGTATGCTATAATGTTCAGGTGCATAATGCATAATATGGGCTGACTTCAACACACGACGCACGACGAGCTTACACATGGGACAGACACACAGCACAAAGAGCACTAACACACAGCCAACAACACACAACACACATCACGGAGAACAGTGTTGACACAGGCACACACACACGCACGGCGCACATCGCAGGAACCGACGACACTGCGCGCAACTAGAACACACAGTACACAAAAACTCACACGACACAGCGAAACTAGCGTATGGGGCACGACAGCACCGACATACACACGGGACACACCGCACACACACAGATACGACAGCACACACACACGGACATCGACGGGGCTGTAAGCACGAACCGACAACATCACACAACAAACCACCGACGACGGACATCACGCGGAGCATTACTACACACACTACACCGCTACGACACACAGCCACACACGACACACCGCATAAACTACACTACACAGCACACGGACACGCACACAGCACACCTCACAGAACACTACATACATCCACATCGCACGCACACACACGCACACGCATGCACGCACGCGCGCAAGCACGACACGCAGCACACGCACCCGCACACGCACAACACACAACCACACCACTTTTCTGAAAATAAAACTCCTGAATTGATACTGACCCTTTTTTTATTTTTTTTTTAACTGACCTGTTGTTTCTAAAGCATGAAATCGAATCAGGAGACAGGATTACACTATAACATCAAAAACTAAACGATGGAGGGGTAGTTTTGGAGGAAGTATGTATAAGCGGTTGTGCGATCGTTCAGGGCCGATTTGTAGCAAGGGGCGTGTTCATAGAGCTTCCAAGCGCAAGGGGGTCGTGGCAGTGGAAAGAGAGGGAACAGAGATGAGGGAGTCTGAGGTATGATATCCTGTATAAACACCTCTA
>CM065700.1:6957822-7027501 GCA_017654935.2 Phymorhynchus buccinoides | reverse complement strand
ATAAAATGTTGTGCTGTTGATATGTTTGTGTCAAAATGTTTTTTATGTTATGGTACTGTATATTAAAAGTTACTATTAAAAGTTATAAAATGATATGTATAGTGTTTCCGTAAACAGTGATGTAAATTATTATGGGGCGATAAAAGATTTGATAAAATATTACTTGCTGGATAAAAATAAGTGGTGCGCGCACGCACCCAGTGTAAGGGAGCTGTCGCGCGAAAGACCGACTGACATGCTAGTCGTAGCGAGGCACGGTCGGTTTTTATTAAATTATTATATTGTATTTGGCCAGGACCAATGAGGAGCTGAGGAATTTACTATGTGGAAGTAAGTATTAGGGAGAAAAAACGAAGGCAACCGTTCTGGTTTGTAAAAGTATTAAATTGTTCCATCTGTTCCCGAAGGGGGGTAGCAACAAAGTCTCCCCCGCCCTCGATGTTATGATGGAACATGTGGCTTTTATATTTTTGAGTATTCTATATTAATTAAATTATTTGGATTATTATTAATTATTACGTTGAGTGGCAAAACTGTGTCGAGAGATCCCTGACCGACCGACCGGAAGACCAACTATGTGCCCCTCCTGCCAACGTTTTTGATTGAACCGATAAGGTGGCTCTAAATATCCCGTGTGTAAGTAAATGATGTTTGTCTGTATATGAAAGCGACGACCATATTTGTGTGTGTCAACTTAAAAAGTCCCGAGGGGGGGAGGCTTCAAATACCCCCCCGCCCTTGTTATTTTGTTGTTGATTGTAACAGTTTTATATTTATGCTCAATATTTTTTACATTATTTTTAATTACTTTGTAATTTAAGTATGGAAGCCCATGCATAAGTTGGTATGTTAGAGTGGGATAGTGTGTGGTGGAGGAGGTTAACGATTCTTTCGTACTCGAGGTGGGGGGAGGGAGGGAGAGGGACCCCTCCTCCCCAACCCGAGCAGTGGAAAGGCGCCGTGTACAGAGGTCCTGCACGAAGTGCGGGGGGACCCCAGACGCTATGACGTGACGCTGTGGCGTGACGGGTACGAGGGCACCCCTCCGAAGTTCGAGCCGCGCACCCATCTACGGGGGAAAGGGGTGTAAAAAGGTGACACTCAAAAGAGTCTGCACTATTTTTAAGCGTGCAGCGTGCTAAAAAATGAGGGGAGGGGGGAGGTGGGGAAGGGGGGAGGGGGGGTTGGAGTGTAGTCAAGTGCGCAGCTCGCGGTCCGGAGGGACCCCTCCCCCACTGGTGGAAAGAAATTATGTGAAAAAGTATTTGAATAACTATTATAAATGGCACTTTAACAATTCTTCGTTATTAGAATTGGTATTTAAATGAGGATTTGTGTATGGCTTCGGCCAGCCATGCTAGGGGGGACCATGCTTCGGGACCGTAAGTTAGAATTGAATTTTTTGTAAATGGAATTTCAACTTTTTTTAAATTTTTTGATTAGATCAGCGAATTCGTTTTGGATGTATGTACATGGATCGAACAAGTGTTCTAACTTCAAATTATTTTGGCACTCACAAATGATGTTTTTGTATTTACAGTAAAATGCTCTTGTTCTTATTCGAAAAATTAGGGCTAATAAGTGACGCGGAATGGAAAGGAAAAGTCCCCCTGTACTATATTGTGGTCCCAGGAGTGGGCTTTGGCGTAAACTTCCAATTCATTGGCCCACTCCCGGAATGCTGTGGCTTTTAATAAGGATTTGGCTTCACTTATAGATAGTCCTATATTATTAATTGTACCGGATTTATGTGTGGCGGCCATTTTGGCTTCTCGGTCCGCCTGATCGTTACCCCTAAGGCCACAGTGGGAGGGGATCCATACTAGGGTAACATTGGTGCCTTTAAAGTGTAGTTGTTGGATTAGGGTTTTTATTTCATTTTTAATTTCTAAACGACTTTTACTTTCTCCTTGTAATGCAGTAATGGAGGAAAGTGAATCTGAAAAAATGACGATTTGAAGTGGTGGGTTGGGGAGGTAATGTATGTATGAGAGAGCTTCTAGAATGGCCCAAAGCTCAGCTGAGAAAATTGAAATGTGTTTGTTTAGTTGGACATTTTTTTAAATGTCTAGGTTTGGGATTGTGAAAGCACAACCTATTTGGTTTGTATTTATTTTGGAACCGTCAGTGTAAATACTAAGTTGGTGTTTAAAATCGTATTTTTTTTTTTTTGCAGCTGCAGTTAATTGGTTAATGTCTTCTCCTTTGTTGTATTGTTGATGAAGAGTGATGTCATAATCAGGGGTATCCCAGTCCCAGTCCCAGTGTGGCACTGTGAGTTTAGGATACATTACTAAATGTTTCATCATTAGGTCGGATTTCTCAAATAGGTCTTGGGTAAAGTCATATATATTAATATATTTCTTTTCTGTTTGTGTGATTGTTGCAAAATAATGATCTGAAAATTGTGAAAGGAATTCTTCGTTTGTGAAGTTGTTTGTGCTGTAAAGTCTAGTTAAAAATGAGGCACAATTTAATTTAATAAGGTGGTGTAAGGGGAGCCAGCCTATGTCTCTGTAAATCAGATAACCGACTGCGAAGACAGGGAGGCCCAGGGCGGTTTTGAGGGCTTTAAGTTCGATGGTTTGAAGTGACTTTATGTTGGCTTTAGATAGGTTGTAAAATGCCTCCATACCATATGTTAGGCGGCTACGGACTAGGGCTTTAACTAAATATATGAAAAATGTGGGGTCCTGGGCCCATTTCTGTTTTGATACTACTTTAATATAATTTAGGGCTTTTGTAGATTTATTAACTAAATGGGTTATGTGATGAGTCCAAGACAGATTTCTTGATAGATAGACTCCCAAAAATTTAACCTGTGGTGGTGGGCTTTTAATTTGATCTAAAATTGTAATTTTGAAGTTGTCGTTTTTAATTGAGCCTCTTGAAAAGACCATACATTCACACTTCTGGGGTGAAATGGTGAATCAGTTACAAGTTAAGTAGTGTAATACTAGGTTAGTATTATGTTGGTGAGCGTTGATTTCCGGATCGAGGGTAGTTTTTTTTCCTCTTGCAGTAGGATAAGACCAGATGGCAATGTCGTCCGCGTACAATGAAATGCGGCAACCATGACATTTTATTTTAGCTATGTCATGTATCATAATATTGAAAAGGGTCGGGGCGATGATGCTGCCCTGGGGCACTCACATGTTTATTTGGTGACTAGTTGAGAGTGACTGACCCACCCTCACTTTAAAACTTCTGTTCTGTAGGAAGGAATATATAAAATTATATGTGTTGCCCTCTATCCCGAGCTTGCTGATTTTTTCTAGTAGCCTCCCATGGCAGACGGAGTCATAAGCCCCTTTAATGTCAAAAAAGGTGGCAAAGACTTTCCTTCGTCTAGCGAATGCCTTTCTGACATGGGAGGTAAGCCTAACTATTTGTTCCATGCAGGATCTGTGTTTTCTGAAACCTGCCTCGATAGTGGGGATTATATTATTTTTCTCTAAGCGTGCGAGCGCGACGAAAATAGTGTTTTACGTCCTCTTGGTCCGAATCAGACACATATGGGACATTTGTAAATACAAAATATGGTGGGAACAATACTGGAGGCAATGCCCGGAGGCAGTACGAAACCAGTAAAGTCCCGATTTTGTATTTATTAATACAGATAGCTGTAGCGGTGACCACGCCTTGGTTAAACCTCATCCGCTATGGCACAGCGTGACGAAAATGGTGTTTTACGTCCTCTTGGTCTGAATCAGACACATATGGGACATTTGTAAATACAAATATGGTGGGAACAATACTGGAGGCAATGCCCGGAGGCAGTACGAAACCAGTAAAGTCCCGATTTAAAAAAAATTAATACAGATAGGTGTAGCGGTAACCACGCCTCGGTTAAACCTCATTGGCTATGGCACCGCTACAAGTATTTGTTGCATTTTTGAACTACTGGCACAGCGTGAATGAATGAATGAAAAATGGTGTTTTACGTCCTCTCGGTCATAGACACATATGGGACATTTGTAAATACAAAGATGGTGGGAACAATACTGGCTGCAATGAATGCCCGGAGGCAGTGCAACACCAAAAAAATCCCGAATTTTTAACAATACAGATAAATGTAGCAGTAACCACGCCTCGGTTAAAACTCATCGGCTATGGTACCGCCACATTCATTTTAGCGTGATGGTGGTAGCTAGTGTTTTACGTCCTCTCGACCCCTAAGGGCACATATGAGACATTTTTACTTGGATTTAGATTGAGGGACAGGACAAAATATAAAAAACGTTACGGGGACAGGGACATAAACAAAAAATAGTGAAAGGGGAAATATTTTTTAGAGGCGCAAGCCGATCCTGGAATATTAGTCTGGCGAGATTTATATTAGGCTATTTAAAGGAGTCTGGTAATACTTTGATAAAAATTGAGATATTTTTTTTTTTAAAAATTTTAATAGATAAATGTTTCTTTTGTTATTTTAATCTTTTGTGACCCAGCCGAAAACCCTAACTCCCCCGGGATTAAAATTTCAGGGCTACAAACATTAAAAGAAGATTTTACTTCTGTTTTAATAATAAAAAACCAATAGTGGCCCTTATTTAATTTTAAAAGAAAGAATGTATTTACAAATATATGTTCAATATTTTCATTTTAGCGTGATGAATGAAAAATGGTGTTTAGCCTCCTATGGGTCACAGACACATAACATGGGACATTTGTAAATACAAAGATGGTGGGAACAATACTGGAGGCAATACCCGGATGCAGTGTAACACCAGGAAAGTCCTGAGTTTTTATCAATATAGATAGATGTAGTGGTAACAACGCCTCGGGATAAACCTCATCGGCTTTGGTACCGCCACAATAAATGTTGTTTAGTGCTGCAAAAATTCCCGAAAAAAAAAACAATGCAAACAGCACCTGGTGTTCCCAGGCGGTCACCCATCCAAATACTGACCAGGCCCGACGTTGCTTAACTTCGGTGATCGGACGAGAAACGGTGTTTTCAACGTGGTATGGCCGTTGGCAATTTTAGCGTTGATAAGCGATAAGTGTATAGACTAGTAATAACATTTTACTCTATGATAACGTTATGAACATTACCTTAACAGAAAATAGTTATTATAAAACAACACAAATGAGCTATTCTAAGTTAACTTAATTTTATATGTTATCTAGATATACAAACTTTATTTGTTGATAACAATATCATCCATAATTGCCATGTGATACAGAAAACAAATAAAACGAACTAAATACATTTATTATTGAAATGACAATTACCTCCCCTGAAACAAGGTGTACATATTGTTTTTAGCGTCCTAACTGTGCCTTTTAATATTGCATCTCTTAAAATTAACTTCCTGATTTTCTTCTTTCACTTACACGTTCAATGACTCGCCTCTAGATGAGTCTGCCCATTAATTGATTAAATCTTCATATCTTAGTGGACAACATCTAGACATAAGACTAGATCTAACTCCTGTCAAGTCCTGGATGACCTCCAATAAAATAAAACTCAATGAAGATAAGACTGAGGCAATGATCGTTTCCACTCAGAGAACTTCCACCTCTGTTCAGTTTCCTGACTCTCTTGTCATTGGCGATGCTACCGTCCCTTTCTGTCAATCAGCTAAAAACCTTGGTGTAACCCTCGATTGTCGACTAACTATGATCACTCATGTCATGACTCTGATTCGTAATGTGAACTTTGAACTCCGTCGTATTAGTGCCATTCGTCACTATCTCACAGTTGAAGCCACCAAGACTCTAGTATCAGCTTTTGTACTGTCTTGCATCGATTATTGCAATTCCCTACTTGTAGGCTGTCCTCAAACCCTCCTCAACAAACTTCAGAAAGTTCAGAACAATGCAGCTCAATTAATCCTTAAAGTTCCAGTCGAGGCAAGAATAAAGTATAAAAGGTGCTTGCCTCTGTTTCAATGCTGTCCATTCATCTGGTCCTGCCTACCTCTCTGATCTCTTTCCCCTGTACTCACCATCCAGGTCTCTCCGTTCCTCTTCTGACAAACTTATCCTTTCTATTCCTCGTACTAACACTAAGACAAATGGTGAACGTTCATTTTCTTTCAGCGCCCCTTTTGTCTGGAACACCCTACCATATGAACTTCATTCTGCTAAAACTGTCCAGTCTTTCAAAACCGCTCTTAAAACTCACCTCTTCCGGCAATACTTCTGATTTTTTTCCCCCCCCCCACCCCCCCCCTCTCCACCCACATGTCCGGTTTCCTGCCTTAAAATGATGTCCCCCACAATGTGGGTGGGTGGGTCCATCGGTTTGTGCGCGCGTGGTGGGTGTGTGGGTGTGGGCGTGTGCGTGCGTTTTGTGGCTGTGTGTATGTTTGTGATAGATAATATTGTAGTTAGCTTATTTATGATCTATGTATTTATTTATGTAATTGTGAAACGCCGTGAGCTCAGGAGAGAAAGGGCGCCTCTATTAATGTTAGTTATTATTATTATTATTAACTAATGACTTCACCTGGTATTCTAATTCTGTCTCTTGTAATTTGTGTAACAAAAATATTGGCTACCGGGACATTTTTACAGGCGAACAGTATATTGGTGAGGAAACTAGTGAAATGTTTAATTCGTTTCAACTCTTTGTTGTTTAGAACATCCAACCCAACTGAAGCACAATATCGAGGCTTTTTATTTGATGGACCCCTAACGCCTTCTTTCGTTTTCGTCATTTCCTGCAAGGCTATTTTTACATTGAAACCTTCGGAGCCCAGGGGGTGTCATAGCTGCCCAAAAGTTTAAGTTTTGCTACATTGACTTTATTAAAATATAAATGCAATTCTAGAAAATCTTAATTTTCGCTTCATTTATAGCAAATTTTGGTGTTCATCAATACAACACAATCAAAATCCACTGTATCTCAGCATGTTTGCGACATGCTTACCACAGGGTTTTCATCTCCTTTAAAGGAATCATTTTGCTATTACACAAACTACCTACAGATTTTTCTTAGATTGTCGCAATTCACCCAAACACAGCAAACCACTGTTCTGGGCTTGTATTCACGTTGAGATAGCAGGAGACTTAGCATGATGCTAACTTTAGAATGCTCTTCCAAATGTCCTATTAAATTTAAAATGACTTTTGGAAGAGCTTCTAAGTTAGAATCATTCTAAGTCTCATGCTATCTCAACGTGAATACAGGCCCTGGTTTACAACTTTCACACTGTTTCGTGGGTGGGATTATAATGAAAGTCAATATTTTGATTGGCACAAAATACATTAGCCAGAGCCATTACTTTGCTGAAAATGATTGCATTTTCTGTCTTTTTCTGTTTGTCTGTAACTAGAGTGCTTATGTTTGCCCCCTTTTTTTTATAGCAAACATGACAGGATTATCCCATCCACCAATCATATTTACGTCATATTAAACTTCAATCAATTATGTCAGTTTCTATTTTTTAAGCTTCTATCAATGACATCAGTGTCTTTTTTAGTTTGCATTAATTGTTGCTCTCTCTCTCCTCTCTCTCTCCCTCTCTCTCTGTCTCTCTATCTCTCTCTATCTCTCTCTATCTCCTCCTCCCTCCCTCGCTCCCTCTCTCTCCCTCCCTCTCTGTCTCTGTCTTTTTCTCTCTCCTTTCTCTCTCTCACTCACTCTCTGTCTCTCTCTCTCTGAGCTCTCTCTCTCTCTCTCTCTCTCTCTCTCTCTCTCCCTCTCTCTCTCTCTCTCTCTCTCTCTCTGTGTGTGTTTCCTTTCAAAAAAGTTAAATTTAAAGATGAATATGTAAAGAAAGATTAGGATTGATTTTGTCATGTGCTTGTGCACTTCTCAATTTGTGCATGTCAAAGAGGAGTAGGAAAAGTAGGATTGGAATTTATTTCCCCACATATATTATGTGCTTACTTCTGAATTTTTGCTGGTTAAAAATGAGTATAGTTAATAAGATTATGTTTGATTTTGTTATTGTTGTGTTACTATAATTTATATGGTTGTATTTTCCATGCTTTATATCGAGATGAGAGAGAGAGAAGGAGAGAGAGAGAAGAGAGAGATGCTGGAGGAGAGCGAGATGTGAGATGAGGAAGATAGAAGAGAGAGAGAGGAAGAGGAGACTTGCTTTTTTGAAGAGAAGAGAGAGAGAGAGAGAGAGAGAGCCGAGATAGAGAGAGAGAGAGAATAATAAACGAAACGAACGGAACGACACGAACATTATTTTATTTATAGAAGGTAATAGAATAAACATTAGCATGCTTTTTTACACCCTGCCCTCTGGTAAAACAACAACATATAATTATGAAAGTAGAAATGAAATATAAAAATGAACACATACAAAGCAATACAAGAGAGAGAGAGAGAAGAGAGAGAAAAAAAGAGAGAAAGAAAGAGAGAGAGAGACGGAGAGAGAGGGATAGAGAGAAATATCTATAATATAGAGAGAGAGACACTGAACAATTTTAATGAATAGGGCTTTGGCCCATGTCATTAGGGGTGGTTACCAAAACATATGGACTGATTATCATTGATTTCAAAGTACATGCACGTGCACAAATAAATAAACTACTCAAGCTATCTCGCGCATTTGATAGATGGATACAGGATTCACTAAAGCATTTTCACATAACGTACATTGAATTCCTTTATCTGAAAACACATCCTAACGTAAAACACAAATTTGCTTTCACGTGCTAACAATAAAGTCAGTCTAGAGATAGATGGACTATTGTAGTATTAAGCGGGGATACATTGTTGCCTTAGGGTATCATACATGGGTAATCGTAACACAAAATGGACCTCTGTTTCTCTTTGGGACTCACAAAATTGGCATGCTAATCTTCCTCTCTTACATTGATTCTGAAACGCAATTTGTGAATTTTAAGTTGTGAAACACGTACCAAGTCGAAACCGTATAAGACTGATTCTGGCTTGAATGTGTTTCAGACCCAACAAGAACTGTTCATATGAAAAAGTATGAGGTCACTTTCGAAAGTGCGTTAAAAGGAGAACCGTTCACTATCATGAAGTTGAGAACACCATTTTTCTTTAAATTCGTTTACTAGTCTTAAATGTGAGAAAACAACAACAAAATCCTTTACATTTCCAACTCCATGATTCTCCTAGACTTCTTGAAAACCATATTTATGAAGCATAAAACAGACAGATGTGGCCCACGTGTTTCTATTCTGATGATGATGGAAAAGTAACATTTTATAAGCTTTTAATGTGATCACCCCACGATAAGTCATTATCAATAATAACCCCAAACACTTTATGGGAGGAAACGTCTTGGATTATTTTATCCTTGACAGAATTCATCTTTTTGTTGTCTCAATTAGCTGCACATTTTCTGTTAATTTAGAAGGATTGGTATTTTCAGATTGCAAATATCATTATGATCAGTAAGTAAGTATAAGGGGCTTGGGGCTAGGACCCTAGCAGTCAACATCGGCCGTCACCTCAGAGGCATCCTTTGGAAGCGGCCACAGAAGACAGCGAGACGTCCTTCTCATCCACCACCCAGGGGGTTTCAGCATTTTCCCATGGACAGGCGGTTCGGTGGTCCATGGTCCAATGATTCAACATCCTCTATGAATATGATTGGTGACTCAATGATTCTACTCTCAGAATGTTGTGAAATGACATATCCATGCTGAAAGTGTTTTAAAACCTCAGTCTGCAGCTATTTTGTCTGCTAAATAATTAATTTTACCTCGTGTGGTTACCATATTATTCTTTGAATGTACTGATTGACTACCTTTAATTAATGTTGTTTTTCTTTCTTTATCTCTTTCTTAAAGAGTGACTTATTGCTCTTTTTGCGTTGTTACTGTTCATATAAACTTGTTAGCTAACTACATTGGTATAAATGTACGATGTTTTGATTTTACAATGGAATTGTAGATCTTTGAACACTAATGTAGTGTTTCTAGAACAGTTTTTGCAACAACGCTCATATTGTGTTTTGGCACTTCAATCGCTAAACGTACAAAGCCACAAGCTACCAAAGATACAAAACTTCTTTTATCCTCCATTGTTTCAGGGTTGTAGAACATCAAAGAAGGTACAGACTGCACTATTTTTAAGAACTATACTAAACTATCTACAACTCACACTTTGCTTGAAATAGAAGACGCGTATCAGACAGGAGCTATGATCAAAGTCAATAACCAACTGACTGTTAACGCTATGTCTATCTATCTTCCAAAATTAATGGTCCAAAAAATGATAACACTGATTGGATCAAACAATTGGATACACAGAATCAGAAATGGATTATTTGGGGCAATTTTAACGCTCATGCTCCGTTCTGGGAGAATAATTGTACAATGATGACTAGTAACTGTCTGATTGAAAGCGTATCAGATGCAAATCTGTATCTATTAAATGACGGTTCTGTCACAAGAATACCAGATGTTTCTACTCACAGAGCAACTGCGGTCGATTTATCTCTCATATCGCCGGAACTAGCAATAAATTGTACATGGACAGTGTGTGAGAATAGTTTAGGAAGTGATCACATTCCAATTGAGATAGTTTTGGAAGATAACGTTGGAAGATCTACTGAGAGTGAATGTGGAGACAAAGTACCAAAGTTTCAATATAAATTTGCTGATTGGTCGTCTTTTCAAAACATCTTAATGATATATGACACTGAATCTATTGCAAATGATAACATTGAAGCTTTTTATTCCAACCTAGTTGAAGCAATCTTAAAAGCTGCTGCTCAATCTATTCCCATGCTAAAAGTATCGTCAAATCCAAAACATAGTGGAAACGCATGGTGGACAAAGGAATGCGAAGAGGCTGTGGCACACAAAAAAGAAACTTCTAAAACATGGCTAAAAGCTGTTATAGCAAAACAAAAGGAAATGGCTAAGAAGAAAGATCAGGTCAACAATTCTGTTAGTAATGCAGAAAACAGCATAGAAGAACTGTTTGAAAATATGAAGAAGGCTAAAATCGAAAGCAAAAATGTTGTGGCCCATGCCAAGAAAAACTTATCGGACTAATTTTTGCAATACTGAAGTGTCTGAATCAAAAGACCTACATAAAGTATGGGCAAAAGTTAAAGAAATGAAAAATGGCTACTCATTACCAGTCTATCCAATAAAGGTAGAGAATAAGCAATGTCCAACACTCCGAGAAAAAGCCGAACTATTTCTAGACGCATTTACTAACAAGAGTTTATCAAATAATTTGGATGCTGATAGTTTTCAAAATAGAAAAGAAGAAGAACGCAAAGGTACTTATACTGATCCAAAACCTGATAATATAATAGACATTATCTTAATGCTCCAATTCAATTTCATGAATTAACTGAATGTTTGGAATCTTTTTCTACAAACAAATCTTCCGTTGGTTTGGATGGCATATCTTATCAACTTCTGAATCACTTACCTTATACTTGGAAAGAATTACTATTCTCGTTTTACCAAAAATGTTGGTTAAATGAAGCTCTTCCAAAAATCTGGAAGCAGTCTATTATGATTCCTATTCCAAAACAAGTTAAACCACGAGCATCAGTAAATAGTTATAGACCAATAGCTTTGACTTCTCATGCAAGTAAAGATTTAGAGAAAATTATACAGAAAAGATTATTCCATCATTGTGAAAATAATAATATCATTCCCAATTGTCAAGCTGGGTTTAGAAAACGACGTTGTGCAGCAGATAACCTAGTTAAGCTTACTACTCAAATTAAGAAACAATTTTCAAAAAGAAAAAAGAAACACTCGCCACATTATTTGATGTACGGAAAGCTTACGACAGTGTTTGGCATGAAATACTTTTACATAAATTAAGTAACAATGGTGTAACAGGTATAATGTATCATTATATACAAAATATGCTATTAGACAGGTTAATATGCGTAAGATGGGGAACGTCTACTCTTCAGCCAAAAAGATCGACACAGGGATTCCCCAATGATCTGTAATAGCGCCATTATTATTCAGTATCTTAATTCATGATTTACCAAATTGTCTATCCAAGACAACAAATGTTGTGCAATATGCAGATGATATAGCTATATGGGTCAATACATCTTTAAGGAAACATACTAATAAAAGATCTGTTAATTATGTTCAGAACATATACCAAAGAGAACTTGATAATCTAAATCAATATATGAAAAAAATGGATTGATGTTATCAAATGAAAAGACTTACTTAATGCTTTTTAATAATGGTGAAAATCCTAAAACTTTGCCTCAGTTAGTATTGGATGGAAGCCCTCTTGTTTATAAGCATTCTGTGAAGTTCTTAGGTGCATATTTGACATCAAAATTACATTGGAAAGTTCATATTGAATATTTGATTTCAAAGGCGAGAAAAATACTTAACTTTTTAAAATCATAAATAAACAATAATGGAGTCAAAATACCAAAACATTACTTCATCTTGCAATATCTCTAGTTCGATCAGTACTATCCTATGGGCAAGAGGTTTATTTCAGTGCCTCACATACTCTTTTAAATAAGTTACAAAGCATAGACAGTAAAGCTATCAAACTAGCACTTGGTGTCCCTATGCACTCTAACACTCTTAGAACATACAAAGAGAGCAATATATTTTCATTAGCGGAACATCAGAAATTAGCAGTTTCAAAATATATAGTCAGAGGCCTTTCTGTTGACAATAATACAAAGGATGAAATATTCTTAAATTCAGAGACAGATTTTCCGAAAAGAGCAAAAAATATAACATTTCTGCAGCCAATCAAGAATTATACTGAAGGCATTGTCACAATGTGGCCCGTGCGTCCCCACTCTCTCATCTACGCTCCCCCCCCCCTTCTCTATTTCACCCCACCACATTAATTACAATTCAGGAATTTCACACAGTCGTCGATTCTTAGGCGCTATCTGTTTGAACCCCAGTTTTCCCTCTGGGCGTTTAGCTTGTGACACCGACATTCACGTTTAATCCCCTTCCCTGTCCCGATCACGATAGGAAGAGGAATGTTGACACGTGCCAGTGATGTAACAGGCGCGTGAGCGTTCATACTAATATGCATAATTTGTACTGTCGTCTCCTGACTTGTCGGCTGCTACTGCTAGCCAATCATAGGCCCTCGGGTGTTTAAAATTAAAGGGGGATTTGAATAGTGGAGGAAAGCCGCCTAAACATTCTCTTGCTCACAAGACTCCCTAAACCTGGCTGAAGCAACATTGCAGAATCAACCTCTCTCCCAGCCAGTCATATTAGCCCCACTCGTGAGTATTATAGAACGTGACAGGGGTGTAAAATAAGTGATTGAGATTTGTTTTTGTTTGATTCTATTTTTGATCTAGATCCTATGTTCCATGATGAATAAGGAGTAGATGTGTCAGTGAAAAGAATTGGTAAACATGCTGTTTTAAATATGTGCACTGATTATTATTTCTATGTGAGTTTTGACTTTAACTCTTTTGGTACAAGAACCGGATTCTATGCCTACTACCACCTTTTGTTTATTTTTTTTAGTAGGGGATCCCTGGGTTGCAACCTTGCAACTTTTGATAACATTCCTTTCCAAGTGTTGGATTGAGAGTGATGTTTGTGGACTTGTGTTACTGAATCATAACAGTTGATTCCAGTACACATGTCATGTGTTATTTCAGTTTGACAACTGAAATTCAGGTTATTTGTTATTAGTGCTATTGTATAAGGGCAGCCTTCTAGCCGGTTGGGATCCACTAATTCCCTGCCGGCTGAAGCCTCTTGTCTCTAAGCCATAGAGATCTACAACCACCTTCTCCTGTGATTATCAGCAGGGCATCGTGGTCAGGACGCTTATCCCTGACTCACAAGCAACAAGACGGGACCGCCGCAAAGACGCCCCGCACCCAGAATCCGCGAGGAGACCACGCCTGAGCCGTGCCATCCCGCGACGCCGCAACCGGAACGACTGGGAGCTACTCTACACCAGAGCAAGCCTAGTCAACCCAGCACTCGCCGATCCCTACAGAGGAACTTCAACACAGCTAAGTCCCTAAGACAGTGCAAAGAACAATAACTGGAAACCAGGACACCTAAGAATATTAGTGACCCTTCCGGCTTGGGGCCTAACCTTCTAGAAAGACAAAAGTCTTGTTAAATCCTTTCGGATTTCATTGTTTTTCATTCATATTTTGTTTTGGCGCCATTGAGCTGCTTTATTATTATTGCTGCATAATCTTATGCAGATTTTGTGAGTAAATAAAATACAAGTGTACAAATAATTCTGAACCCTTTGGTCAGACTGATGAGAGTGGAAGTTTTGTAATTTTCATGTAAAACCCTACTCTCTCTCTGTCTGCCATTTAGAGCAAACTACCACTTGTATTTCTTACAATCATACGAGCCAGAACCCGAGCACAAATATAAATTTATTAGATGAAAAGGGGCCGGGAAAGTTGCTCACCTCCCACACCCTAGAGAAGTGAGCTAAAGGAAAATGTTCTAAGTGAAATTTAACACACTAAAGTTTCCCTAGAGACTTCTCCTTTAACCCATTCCCTCGTCACAGGCATTAAGAGTAAAAGTAAGGTAAATATCCATGATATCCCATTCATGCCTATTACACCACTAGTGCCACCATGGGAACAAAGAAAGGCAACCTTTGATATAGAATATACCAGTTACAACAAAGATGAAGATGAAGAGGCTAATCTATTAGTTTCTAACGTCCGACGCCATTTAGACTCAAAATATTCAAATCATTTTTAAAAAAATCACTGATGGTTCAGTCTTAGATACGTCAGACAGTGGGGCAGGTTTTGCTACATAATACTATGTATTATTATTATTATTATTAATATATTCATCGAAACCTTGGAAGATACCTGCATTGTAATTTTTGTTAGTAAAACATTTATGTCACGAATCAGCAATGCACATATGATCACGGCAAGAGACGCTAGTAATTAGTGGTGGGAAAAAAACCCGGTTTGAACCGAAAAAACCGGTGCTAAAATTTTGCGGTTCGAAAAACCGGTTCGAGTTGATGTGAACCGTTTTTTTAACTGCAAACTGAAAGTAAGTTTTTCTTAGAATAGCGCATTCTTTTTAAAGAACAACACTGAATCTCAACGCAGATTGGGTGTTTGTAAACTGAAAGCAGCTGTTTCTAGTTGTCTGGTGGTGTAAGGTGCAAGTATGGCTGATGATTACACTACGATACAGAACCCGAAGTAAAAGGGCAAGTCACACATTTGGAGCCATTTTGTCCTGAATAAAATAAAGAGTGATTGAATGATTGAACATGCGAGCGCGAGCGCACTCACACATACACATGCTCTCTCTCTCTCTCTCTGTCTCTCTCTCTCTCTCTCTCTCTCTCTGTTTGTCTGTCTCTCTCTGTGTGTGTGTCTGTCTCTGTGTGTGTGTCGGTCTTTCTTTCTCTCTTTCTCTCTCTCTCTCTCTCTCTCTCTCTCTCTCTCTCTCTCTCTCTCTCTCTCTCTCTCTCTCTCTCTCTCTCACACATACACACACACACACACACACACACGCGCGCGAACGTGCGCATGCTCGCTTTTTCTTATCAATAAATAAACATGAACTTGCCATAATATTTGCACTGTATTTTATTCATATGTAAATGTGCATGCATACTCTCTCTCTCCCTCTCTCTGTGTCTGTCTGTCTGTCTGTCTGTCTGTCTCTCTCTCTCTCTCTCTCTCTCTCTCTCTCTCTCTCTCTCTCTCTCTCTCTCTCTCTCTCTCTCTCTCTCTCTCTCTCTCTACTGAACAAAGCTTTAAAAGCATTAAACATCCGTTCATTCGTTCGTTCTCTCTGTACTGGCCATTCAAAATAATAATGTACGATTTTGTCTAACTTTTGATTTGTTTGCGGGTTTCTTTTGGAGGAGGGTTAGGTCATTGTTCTATCTGGGATTGGGAGTAGTGGCTTCATAAACTGCTTAATGTACAATCAGTAACTCTTTTTTTAATTAAAAATAAATGCGTGCACTGACGCTATTGCAAAAAGCAGAATATGTCGTAGGAGAGAATGTGTGTGTGTGTGTGTGTGTGTGTGTGTGTGTGTGTGTGTGTGTGTGTGTGTGTACGTGTGCGCGTGCGCGTGCGCGTGCGTGTGAACATTCTGACAAATCAATATGTGTTGCCATAGGTGAAACTACTGATGCGAGTACTGGAAAAAAAAGGTTAAAAAAACCGGTTCAAAGCCAAAAAATGGTTTATAAACAGGTTCGGAATTTTGAACCGGTTCTCAACTCTAGTAATAGCCACACATTATAATACCTTGGTCTTTGTTTTACTGAAGGAGATGAGAATAGGAGTTAACACTGGTAATGACAACCGCCTTGAAAATGTGACCTGAGAATTTAAACGTAAGGTTTAGTTTGCAACATTTTATAGCATTTTAACCCTACGTCATTTCATTCGACCTTTTGTTCAACTAAGCAAGCGAATAAATTACGAGAATAGGTGACGTGAAAGTGAACTGTAAACGCCAATGTTAGTTTTTAGACAACACTGAAATGGAAGCCAAGAATAAATATGCAATGAAAAGAGAGAAAAAAATTAACAGAGGTAACATAAACAATGAAAGAATGACGCCAATACCCTGGGGTGTTGCAGCAATGTTTGCTCTTCCCGTGCAATGCAGCCCATTGTGTGACCAGATGGTATGTGCTCTTACCTCATTCAGAAGTCCACTTTAGGCACTGTATTTGTACCCATATCCGAATGGATGTCTATTCATATAACAGTGGATTCAAGGACACAAACTTTGTTCACTACGGTGTGCTTTTTCTGTCCTGTCAGTTACCCAAGTGTCCTGTCAGTTACGTTGTTTTCACAAAGCACAGCAGCCAGAATCCAATATAATTTACCACATGAACAAACGTGGTATGTTAACGCAAAATACGAAATTTGACCAAAATGGGATCAGGCATGCTGGTATAATTAAAACTGTTCCCTCAAAACGTAACTGACAGGACAACATTTCTAACCAAATTTGTTTTTAATATAGTACTTAACGGGAATTGTGAGTCAACTGTTTTAGCATCAAAGTGAGCTTTGGACCTTCTTACAAGAATCCTACCTAAAATACTTATCAGTCAAATCGTATTTGTTTTGTTAAATCACCATTAAACAGTGCATAGTGAAGAGGCGGGGCCTTCCCTACAAGTTTGTCTGAAATTCAAAATGGCCACCAGGTCACATGGTGTTGAACAACAATGTCGCTTAGTTTTTTGTCATGCCTTCCAGTCATTTCTCTATCAAGTACAATTATTACAGTTATCCAAATATAAAAAGTTAAAATTGATTTCAAGGCAACTTTTCTGCTGGAACGGCCCTTATACCATCACTTACAATAGAAAAGTCTTATTATTTAGGCAAAGACATATCAATACTTACTTCTGAATTATACGCAATAATGCGAGCTTTAGAATTTGTTTATGCTCTACCATATTCAAATTATATAATCTTATTTTGTGTGGATTCAAAATCAGTTTTACAAACTCTGAAGCAAAATAACAGTAAAATTCGTACCTATGTTGTTTTTGAAATTAAGCATTTAATTCATTGTATTATTACAAAAGGTATTGGTATTGATTTTTGCTGGGTGCCATCTCATTGTGGGCTCTTTTGGAATGAGGTTGCTGATAGAGCTGCTAAAAGAGGGGCCTTCAATAACACTAACACATTTGTAGATGATAAATTGGTATTGTCAACACATGACATTTACTCTTTGTTGGAAAAATCCATTTGTATCAATCCATCTGACTTTAGACCTAATATTTTGATGCATAGCAGATCCATAGTTAGCTTAGTGTACAAGATACGTCTAAATTCATGGAAAGCTAAATACATAGAAACTAATTGTCTGTGCACCCAGAGATTATCAATTCATCATTCACTATTAGAATGCCCAATGTTGCTCTCTAAATACCGAATGTTCAATATGGACTTTTATCATAAGTATAATAATACCAAGGATATTCTTAAGTGACGCACAAATTGACATTGCTTCAATTGCAAAAGTAATGCTGTCCACGCCTATTGGAAGCTTACTGTAGATGTTTTGCTTTGTGTGGTGTTATAATTGTGGTTTTTGTTTGTTTGTTTGTTTGTTTTTTGTTTTTCAAGCTTGCATGGTGTCTTTTTGTCTGTTTTTTTTTCTTCTTTTCCCCCCTCTAATTGGTTCAATGTTTGCATGTTGTCTAAAAGCACTACTTGTGTGAAAAGACGTTAAATTAAAGATTCATGCATTCATACAATCACTCACACACACACACACACACACACACGCACACGCACACACACACACACACACACACACACACACACACACACACACACACACACACACACACACCCACACCTGCACACACAATAATTGAAAAACAAAAACAAAAACAACAAACAGAAGGAAAGGGAAGAAAGAAGGAAGAAAAAATATTTCCAGACATATGAACATGCAATGCATATATACATCCCAATAATGTCACAATACAATTTATCTCCCAATTGCTTTTTCATAGTCTTTTTAAAAGCGGGTTTAGATGGACATGATTTCAAGAACGATGGCAAGTTGTTCCATGTGTTTCCCCCAGAGTCAAGCTGGATTTGAACAGATCTTATGGGGTTTAGGAAATGAAAGCTTATGAGTATGTCCATTTTCATTTAATGTAATGGAGCTTACTATTTCATTTTAACCCTTTCACTGCTAGCCATCTTTGAGCCCAAAAAATTCCATTATACTTACTTGGCTACAGAAACGTTTTCATCTACAATATTGTGGGATTTCTTTGTGACACATTTGGAATATGGTTAATCCTTACTGCTCAAATTTAGGAACACAATATAATTGAATAATAGACCCTGATTTCAAGGGTTTTAATGACATGGGTGTTAAATCATTGTGGTGCAAAAATGCGACATTGGCGGTGAAAGGGTTAAATTAATAGTGTGTGTATGTGTGTGCGTGAGAGAGAGAGGGGAGGGAGAGAGAGAGAGAGAGAGAGAGAGAGAGAGAGAGAGAGAGAGAGAGAGAGAGAGAGAGAGAGAGAGAGAGAGAGATAGAACAAAATGACGCAACATAGACACTGGCGTCATTCATTGAAGTTTAAGATAACGTAAATATGGTTGGTGTAGGGGAGAATCCTGTCCTGTTTGCTCGGAAAGGCAAACATAAGCCCTCTTGGTAGGATTCTTCCCCTTAGGGAGAATACTATGGTCAACCTATGGCGATATTTGTTCACGCCAGAGGGCAGTCAATGCACTAGGGGCTTATCACGCGATTTTCTTACTTGGGCGTAGTGAGAGAGAGAGTGATGGTAGGACCACTCACTGTCTCTCTCTCTCTCTTTATCCCCAACTAATAATATAGAGAGGATTAGCCCCACACGAGCGTCATGCCCTCTGGCGTGAGAAAAATCGCACTAAGTCTCTCATTGCATTTGTAAGAAACCTTCGTGTGTGTTTTTGCTTCCCTTTTTTTTGTCCGATTTGGCTGACATTTTCAGAAAAGTTGCGGGGTATTAAGGGATAGCGAAAGTTGCAATATTAAATGATTTTGGCAACAATTCGGCGAACTATTGCCGAAAAACCGCGAAACCGGCAACATTTCAATCTTGAATATCTCAAAAAACGGCTAGACTGAATGCATTCATATTTTCAGTAATGACTAGAATTTTTTTTCCAACACTTCCGGTATATTTCCCAGCCGGAAGTGCTCTGGCTGGGAACCTGCTGATACATTTGTGTTCACGGAATAGCCGAAACCGGAAGTGACGTCACAAAAATGACTATTGGCTATTATAGCCCTTATGTTAGCCCAGGTCTGAAAGGAGTTTGTTGATGGTATGTTAAATAGTGTGGAAGTTATTTAAATTTATGTAAATTTGGTTGTGTGACATTCACTTACTTCCATTTGTGGGATTTCTTGATTTTTAACCGATTTTGCTGAAAGTTACGGGGAAGTTGGGAGAAACTATTCTAATGCTATATTTACATATTAAACGGATTGGTGAGATTTTGGCAGACATTTTGCCCCCCAAATGGAAAACTTTTGCCAAATTTTAAACTTGAATATCTCACAAACGGCTGGGCCGACTGGATTCATATTTTTCAGTATTTTTTTAAAGAGCGGCTTTGCAACACTTCCAGTATAAATCCAAACCGGAAGTGGGGACGAAAATGGCCAAATATGGCATCTTAAAAAACCCACAATATTGAATAACTTGCAAATGGCTGTTTAGGGGGAGAATCATGTCATGTTTGTTCTCAAAGGCAAACATAAGCCCCCCTGGGTATCATTGTCATTGTTGCTGTTGATAGCTAGTTACCCAGGGCAGTAGTGGAACTATTGTTTCTGTTTGGTCCACCTGTTCAGGCCTCTGCACAACTGTTTTTTCTGTCTATCCATGCTGCCTCGCACCACCACTCTCGTATGAGCAGTGGAGAAGACGTCGATAATAATAATAATAATAATAATAATAATAATAACAACAACAACAACAACAACAACAACAACAACAACAACAACAACAACAACAACAACAACAATAATAATAATAATAATATTAATAATAATTATTCAAGGGGGAGGGGAGGGGGGGGGGGATGGAATCGAGAAGTAACGTGTCCTAAAGGTTGTGATGTAGCTTGAATAGGTGGGTTCTTAAGAGCTGATTTGAAAGATGGCAAGGACTGGATATGGCGAATTTCGCGTGGTAAGGAGTTCCAAACTGATGGGGCCGAAAAGGAAAAAGAGCGCTCACCAAACATTTTTGTTCGTGTACTAGGAACACAGAGATGCAATGGTATCACTCAAGGAGTGGCATCACCTATAAGGAACAAAGAGTGGAACAACCCAGCCAAGGTATGCCATGCACTCACACGAGGGATCTGACAACCCAATCAGCTCAACAATGTTTTGGGGTCTATTCTGAGAACTATGTTGCAGAGCATGTTGGTATTTCTTAATATGAAAACCGACTATTGTGTTGTTGTTGTTTTTTTGCTTAGCAAGCTTTTATTACAAAGGAAGGCAAGGCGAAGCGGGGTTGGATAGGAAAGTCCTCCCACGTTTGCACACATAAGCTCTCTAGTTATTGTTGCTATTAGTATTAGTTATGATGATGATGATGCTTATTATTATTATTATTATTATTATTATTATTATTATTTGTTTTCATTTGTTGTTTCTTCTACTTCTCAAAACACAATGGGACTTCTTCAAGGACGACAGCAGAGGGCAAAAGTAAATGAGCATGTGTTTTCTTTCAATTAAAATACCACGCCAGACTCCCATCCACGATGACGTCCACGCAGAATAAACCCACCTGGAAGGAACTCAACGGGCCTTATATAAAGGCGTGCAATCTCATCAGGGACATTGGTGACCCGGTTCTGTTTGCTTTTGGCTTCTTAGGAAATTGTTTCGCATTTCTGATCGTGCACCGTCTCCCTTCAACCACGTCCAGTGTCTTCTTCAAAGTTCTAATGGCGTCTGATCAGTTGATGCTGCTAGCAAAGCCTTTGCAACTGTTGCTGAACAGAAAGTTTCGCGTGTTCCATCTCAACACTCGTGGCAAACTTGAGGGAACCTTAGTTTTTACAGCAGAGCCCCTTTCTTCTTGGATGCTAGTGATACTCTCCATGCTCAGCGCTGCTTCTGTGCTATGGCCACTTCGTGTGAAGGCTGCTTGGACGAAGGGAAATTCACGAGTTACGGCAGGTGTAGTCATCATTGTTTTCGTTATGGTCAATTGGATCCTCGTGACTTACAACCCTAATCGGAGATTTCTTTGCAAACGGAGGGGGCCAACACAATGCTTGCAGTGGGTACGCCAGCTACATGCTCGGATCCTGCCTTTCATATGTTTGATGGTCAGCAATAGCATCATTTTGTGGTCGCTGGTCAGAACCGTCACAACGGAGAAACACGCTCCTGGGAAACGAGCCACCCACGATTCCAGACCTCAGAAAATGTCTTCGTTGACTTTCACTTTGATTGCTGCCAGTGTTCGGTTTTTACTGCTGTCACCGCCTTTAACAATCTTTTTAATGTTGAGATATTATGTACACTGGAATGACCCGATTACAAACGGGCAATACCTTGTGTTCAGAAATGCCAGCCTTTCTCTGTGGTATTTAAACGGTGCTGTTAACTTCTACTTGTTCTGTTGCACATATAGAAAGTTTAGGGCAGAGTTTCGAAAAATACTTGTTGAATTGATCGGATTATGTCGTGGAAACTAAAGCATCTAATGCATAAAGAAGAAGGTATGAGAAAAATTGTTGAATTCATCGGGTTATGTCGTGGAAACTAAAGCGTCTAATTCAAGAAGGTATGAAAAATACTTGTTGAACTGATCGGGTTATGTCGTGGAAACTAATGTGTCTAATTCATAAAGAGGAAGGTATGAAAAAAAGTTGTTGAATTGATAGGGTTATGTCGTGGAAACTAAATGCGTCTAATTCATAAAGAAGAATGTATGAAAAATACTTGTTGAATTGATTGGGCTATGTTGTGGACACTAAAGCGTCTATTTCATAAAGAAGAAGGCATGAAAAATACTTGTTGAATTGATCGGGCTATGTCGTGGAAACTAAAGGATTTAATTCATAAAGAAGAAGGTATGAAAAATACTTGTTGAATTGATTGGGTTATGTCGTGGAAATTGAAGCATCTAATTCACAAAGAAGAAGGTATGAATACGTGGGGTGTTTAAATAAAACTAGACCAAAGTAAAGGGAAAAGAGGAGGCTAGAAAAGACAAGAACAAAAGAATGCAATACAGACGTAGTCAAAATTCGTCACTTCACAGGATAACAAACTGATTATTTCGGTCATTTCAAGTCAAATTGCTTCAGATGTTTTCATACGGCTTTATTTCGAGCCATCAAATAACTTTGTCACTTCAGTTTTTCAAATAAATCACGACTTATTTAAGTAATATTGAAATAAGAAATTTTGCCCCCAAATCATAGTTTTAGACTGAGAAGAAAAATAATTTCAGTCCAAAATAAAAACTTTAAAGCATTGTTGAAAATAATACCTGTCAAAAGTATTTGTTGCTTTGACTCAATGAATGTTGCTATCTTATTCTTGTATATACAAAAAATAAAAAAATAAATGAGTTACGTCTGTATTGCATGCCGGCAGCGATTTTAAAGCTATTAGTTTTCGCTAAAGGCAAATGTTTTGTTTATCTTCTTCTGAAATTATGACGTCGAAAAAAAGGTCAAATGACAGACAATTGTGTTTTGTGGAAGCTTTTGAAGCAAGTGCGTGAAGTTCAACAAGCTTATTTTGATCACAGCGTCTTTATCTTTTGGAATTGTGGTTAATGAAGTTGGTGAGTCGATGCGCCTTGTCTTGTGCTATGCATAAGCAAAAAATATCAAAACCGATAGAAATTGAGTTACGACTGTATTGCATGCGGGCGGCGAGATGTCAAGATAAGAAGGACAAAGGACGGTGAGGAGAGGAATAAGAAAGATGAGAGGAATAAGAGTGAAGAAAACAAAACAGGAAGAAACAGAGGGAAGAACACAAAGACGAAGAACACAAGGAAGAAGGGGATTGTCAAAAAGCGCGAGTAGGTCTATTTGCGCTACTTGTCCTCCTTACAATTTGCGCGAACATGAAGTATACAATTTGCGCGATTATCCCACATAGAAAGACAGAAAGAGACAGACATAGAACGCACAAACAAACGGACACACACACACACACACTCACACACACACACACACACACACACACACACACACACACATGCACACACAAACGCACACACACACACACATGCACACACAAACGCACGCACACACACACACACACACACACACACACACACACACACACACACACACACATACACACACACACACACACACACACACACACACACACACGCACGCACACACTATCCCCCACCCCTCCCCTAATTTTAATTCATCGATTTTGTTTTGATGTCTTAAAATTTAAAGTCTAATACCACCATTGTTGTGAACTTTGTGACTATCAGACATTCACAGAAACGGTCCACGCTTTTTAAAAAATTTTTTTACTATCAGACATTAGCGCATTCTGTATACAGAAAGTATTCGCGCCTTTGGTATGTTCGCTCACATTGACGGTCGCCGGAAGAAGTGAACACAATGAGGCGGTACAAATCAATAAAAGCGAGCTAGGAAATCTGAAGACAATCGAGGACGAAGGAAGAGAAAACAAATTTAGTAAAGATGTGCCACCCCCCATGCATTTCTCGGTTAATTGTATTTTTCCGTTTTTGCCTTTCTGACCATACATAAAGCTCTATTTTAGGAACATTTTTAGCTAATTACCTTTTTGGAATACTAACCCTAACCCTAACCCTACCCCTAAACCTAACCCTACCCCCCACTATGTACTGCAGTACACCGCGATTTGTCACAGTTGTGGTTCGTTGCGTTTTTCCGTCTTATAGAGTGGGGGGTAGGGTTAGGGTTAGGGCTAGGGTTAGGGTTAGGGTTAGTATTCCAAAAAGGTTATTAGCTAAAAATGTTCCTAAAATACAGCTTTATGTATGGTAAGAAAGGCAATAACGGAAAAATACAATTAACCGAGATAGGTAGGGGGGGGGGTGGCACATCTTGACCTTTACCCAAATTTATAAAGAAGAAGACGAGAAGAAAGAAAACAAGTGCAACGCCGAGTGGTAGCAAAGTCCCCTCGCAGCATCGCCGAGCTACTCCGAAATCGGAATGTGTCGGCTGTGCACATAGATAAAAACGCATCAAAACAGCACGTAACTACATAAAAACGCATCAAAACAGCACGTAACTGAATAGTTTTTTTTATATATATAGCCTTGGGGTTCGGACCCGTGATTTGAGCGCGCGCGATCATGCGCACACGCGCGCACAGAAAAATTCACGACAACTGTGTTATAGACCATTCATCAAGAAATGTTGTGAAAAAAACCTGCATTAAAATACATGCAAAACTTCGCGAGATATTAGCGATAATGTGTTTCGGGGTTTGAACCCCGTAACAGGCGCGACCTTGACCTTAATGTAAAACTAAATACATCAGTGGATAGCTTTTATCTTGGCAAACTAGTATACCAAATTTGATGATGATAGACTGAATAGTTTTTGAGAAAAACGGACGAATAGCCGGACGGACGGACGGAGGCACATGTTCTTAGATTTCAAAACGTCATGCAAGCGATCTGGGTCGAGTAGCTTATTGTACGCTTTTCACCGTTATTTAAAAAGTGGCGCAAAACAGTACATTAATCGGGTTTATGACGAATCAGTTGTTCTTGTGTACCTAGCTGATCAATTTGTTTCAAATTTTGCATACAGATTGCCAATACACGTATGCAACCGCATATAGAAAAATCAAGGTGTATAACTAATAAAAATATATAGGCCTAGTATGTATTACAAGGCGATAATTAACTCCCTTTTCAAAATAAGAAAAATTAGCACACAAAAATAAAAGCAGTTGTTGTTGTTTACACTGAACAAGCCAAATTTAAATTCAAACGGCTGAATTTGCACTCAGATAGTCTACACGATGCCCTTAAGTGAAATGATTAATCAGACGCCTTTGCACCGTTCATTTTATTTTATAATTATTTAATTATTATATGTGACATTGGTACTATAGATGCCTTTATACCTTATGCTGCAAACCTAAATGACTGTAAATTGCAGACCATCTAACCTATCAACATGAAAATTGGCAGAATAATTCCCTACGTATCAAAGATTATGTCGGTTATGCCATTTTGCCTGAAATTAAACAGTAACGGATTTAACCGTCAAAAACGGAAAATCTTTGTGGTGTAACATATCGGAAAGTACATGGTTGATTTTAACCTGTTTGGATGGATATGTGCTGAATCTCGGCCTCTTTGAATGTTATAGTGCCACTTGGAAAGAATGTGTATAAATAACGGTTTGTAACGACCATAAAGTGCGATGTAAGTATGTGCCTTGACTAATCAAATCGAAATGAAATAAGCTTAGTGAATATTATCATAGCTATGAAGAAAAAGAAAGTATTTTAGGCTCGTTTTGACAAGACGTTAGTTCCGTCACGACTATCGCCGGAAATGGAGCCTGTGACGTATGATCTTGATACTGATCCTGAACCTCATCCCAGTGTGTGGACTTTTTCAAGCCTTACTTAAGCCAGCGCCTCACACGCGTAAAATCGTACGGGGATGCGATGCGATCGGATCGATCACGTGAGTCACGAATCACGTGAAATACGTCCATCTGAAACAAATAATTCTGCCATTGTTGCTCACTATACTCCAGTAGACGCAATACACGAATTTCACGTGAATCATCATGACTCACATCGTCAACACCGCATCGCATTCAGATCCGATTCATATGTAGTGTGGCTGGCCCTTGATGCCGAAAATGAGCATATGTAAATATACCTAGATTATTCTCCACAGAGTGGGAGGCTTTGAAAGTTATCATTCCCGTTCATCAGAAAGCCGTTGAAAGTTACCATTCCCGTTCATCAGAAAGCCGTTGAAAGTTACCGTTCAGGTTCATCAGAAAGCCGTTGAAAGTTACCATCCAGGTTCATCAGAAAGCCATTGAAAGTTACCATTCATATTCATCAGAAAACCATTGAAAGCTACCATTCATATTCATCGGAAAACCATTGAAAGCTACCATTCATATTCATCGGAAAACCATTAAAAGTTACCATTCACATTCAAAGGACAACCATTGAAATTCACCATTCATATTCAAAGGAAAAACATTGAAAGATACCATTCACATCAATCGGAAATCCGTTGAACGTTATCATTCACATTCACCGGAAAGCCATTGAGCGTTGCCATTCACGTTTATTGGAAAACCATTAACATTATCAGTCACATTCATCGGAAAACCATTGAACGTTATCAGTCGCATTCATGACTGACAATATGTTTGAACGAGCTATACACGCAACCAACACAAGTCTCTTGATACAGTTTTGTCCCGTTCACCCTCATAACAACAGTGAACTTTCTGGGGCTAACAGACATATCGGTGTAAGCGTAGATTGTTGTAAACATCAAGACGTGTCCTCGCTTCGCAAACAGTTTCTTGGTCGAACCACGCACACACACATCCAGAGCATAAGTGTCCTGAGAAGAAACTTGTCTCCCATGCCCAGCAACAAACACAATACATAAAATAAACTTTCTGGTAAAAGTCCCCGTGAGCGAATGCATGTGCATTTTCAAACATCAACACTTATCCTTATTTCGCTGAAAAAGATTTCGACGAGCTTCACGCGCATCAAACAACAGGCTCATGGTACATTGCTAGACATTTTAAATTTCTTACATTAGACTCTAACTTTAGAAAATGAGCACCTATTCCGTCGGAACATGTCCTTTTAATTGATACTTTACAATTTTTGTACTTTGATTGTTCTTTGCTTTGTTCTATTGTGTCTGGGACATTTGTTAATATGGGTGATGGGGGAGAAAATGAAATGGGGAAGGGACAACCATTTTCACTTCAATCTCCCGCTCGCTCTCTCTCTCTCTCTCTCTCTCTCTCTCTCTCTCTCTCTCTCTCTCTCTCTCTCTCTCGCTCTCTCTCTCTCTCTCTCTCTCTCTCTCTCTCTCTCTCTCGTCTCTCTCTCTCTCTCTCTCTCTCTCTCTCTCTCTCTCTCTCTCTCTCTCTCTCTCTCTCTCTCTCTCTCTCTCTAAATAGAGTTATTTCAATGCGTTATATTATTAGGCTAATGTTTAGTACTTTGGAATGTTTTGTTTTGCATGTTGAGTTATTTTTCGAGTTGCTTTCGTATTACTTTTCATTCTGAGGACAGGATGAAAAAATGCTGTCAAACTTACTCCTTTATCCTCAATAAAGATCATTTTGACTTGAGTTGACCTGTTGCCCCGTCCACCCTCATAGCCATAGTAAACTCTCTGGGGCTAATGAATATCACACAGGTATAAGCACTTTTAAACACCAGGCCCTGTATTGACATTGAGATGATAATTATAAGACTTATCGTCATGATATCTTAGACGTCCTTCTAAGGTCATATTATATTCTACTACTTTAGAAGGACTAATAAGATACCATGATGATCAGTCTCATACTGATACTATCTCAATGTGAATACAGCCCCAGAAGTTTAACCTTACTTCGCTGAAAACATTTTTGGAAGAGCTGCAGACAAACAGTCTCTTGTGCTTACTTTTATGAAGTTCTACTAAAGCTTAACTATTTCACCGCCAGCCATATTTCAGCCAAATATTTCCATGAAATTTACCTGGGTAGAGAATATAATCCATGTGCAGTATTGGGGAATTTGCTGTGACATATATCAAATAAGATCTATCCTTGCTTCCCAAAACTAAGATAATATAGGGTCTTTGGATAATAGACCCCCATTGGATGCCTTTTAGTGACATAGGTGTTAAATCACTGTGGTGCTAAAATGCAACTTTGGCGGTGAAAGGGTTAAATGGGAAACTAAACGTTGTTACTTTCTAGATTAAGTAAATCGGTTTACTGAATTTAGAAAGTAACGTTTAGTTTCCCACTTAAGCTTTAGTAGAACTTCATAAAATTAAGGGCAGGTAACACTGGTACGCTTTCTGGGGCTAACGGATATCACATAATTAAGTGCACCTTTAATAAACATCAAAGTGCATCCTTACTTTGCAGACAACTTTGTGGAAGAGCTACACACGCATCCAACTAAGTGTCTCCTGCTACATTCTTGTCCATTTCACACTGACAATAATTATAGTAAGCTTTCTGGGGGGTTACCGAAATCACCGTGAATAGATGAGCACTTCCCCACATGACACTTTCACGAGGACTCCTTTTTGTATCGTATCTAACCGCTGACAAGGTAGTAAGCGTTCTGGAGGTTTGCAGAAATCACCGTGAATAGATGTGCAGTTCCCCATGGGACGCTTTCACGAGGACTCCTTTTTATATCGTATCTAACTGCTCACCGAGCATAGAGCAGCCATGCCTGTAGCCGAGAGCGCTTAGTGGAATGTCCCCCGCCTATGCCTTCACTCTTAGTAACTAACATAACACGGGCTTCCGGGGTTGATGAAGGGCTGGGGAGTGGGTAGATGCCTCGTGCCTCCATACGGGGAGCTGGACGACCCCGACCCATCCACGAGTCTCTCCCCGTGGGAATACCGGGTGGGTGGGGGGGGGGGTGAGATCTTTCGTAAAAATAGTACCCCCACCTTCTTTAAGTTCTGTGCTCGCAATTTCCTCTAATCTGCCACTCTCTTTGACTCTGCCTTTTCCCTTTGCTTTCTATCGTTTCTGACTTACTGGCCCATTCTCCTGCCTTTTTTGTAAAAAAAACAACAACAAATCTTCGAAATAATTTTTCTCATTTGAGCTCCTCCAAAATCGGTATGTGTCGGCTGTACACAGCGGGGAGACCAGTGGAAACTGAAAACCGGACACATAAGCCTACGTACCTTAGCCATAATGGACTGAGAACGCAGAAGAAGAAGGAGAAGAATAAGAAGGTGAAGGGCTGTTCTCGTGTTGGTAGGGCAGGTGGGGGTCAGTGTATCTCTGGGTCCCGTTGGAAACCTTCGGATGCATCTTTTTTATATCTCAAGAAATCATTGTGAATATGATAATCAATTTAATTATGAGCACTTTAAACACACACGCATGCGTACTTTTAAACACACACGCATGGCACTTTTAAACACCATGCGAAGGATTGTCCTTACTCGCGGATAACGTTTTGGTGGATTTATCTGGCCTGGAAATCCTCTCGGTCAACACCCAGCAGTTAATGGGTACCTGATTCGTTCAGGGAAGGTTAAAAGGCGGCGGAAGGAGAGGGATGGGCTCCGCCTTCCATGATGCCGTGCCCTTGACACGGTGAACCTCTAACAGTTCACTGCCCCTACGGCCGATAGGCTATGGGACACAGTTACACACGCACCCAACATGAGCCTCCCAGTCCCCTCCCCCCCGCCCCCCGCCACCGTTCACACTGACGATGTAATAAGCATGGGGCCTTGCGGAAATTATTGGGAACTTTTGTTCTGCAGTTTCAACCATCAGACTTTTATCCTTCATTCAGCAGATAACGTATTAGACGAGCTACGCACGTATCCAACGAAAGTCTCCTTGTACATTAGTGTCCAGTTCACCCTGACGATGTAGTAAGCATGGGACCTTGCAGAAAATTATTGGGGACTGTTTATTTTGCAGTTTTAAACATCAACATTTTTATCCTTCATTCAGCAGATAACTTTTGAAACGAGCTGCACACGCATCCAACGAAAGTCTCCTAGTACATTTTTCTCCGGTTCACTCTGACGATGTAGTAAGCATGGGACCTTGCAGAAAATTATTGGGAACTATTTTTTTTACTGCAGTAAATTTTAAACATCAAAAGTTGTATCCTTCATTCAGCAGATAACTTTTGAGACGAGCTACACAAGAACCCAACGAAAGCCTCCTGGAACATTTTTTCTCCCGTTCACTCTGACGATGTTGTAAGCATGGGGCTTTGCAGAACATTATTGGGAACTTGTTTCGGCAATATTAAACATCAAAAGTGTTATCCTTCATTCAGCAGATAACGTTTTGGACGAGCTACAGACGCATCCAACCAAAGTCTTCTGGTATATTCTTGTCCAGTTCAACCTGACGATGTAGTAAGCATGGGACCTTGCAAAAAGTTATTGGGAACTATTTTTGACTGCAGTGTTAAACATCAAAGTGTTATCCTTCATTCAGCAGATAACTTTTGAGACGAGCTACAGACGCATCCAACGAAAGTCTCCTGGTACATTTTTCTCCCGTTCACTCTGACGATGTAGTAAGCCTTCTGGGGCTCGCAGGAATCCGTGTGGCTCTCAGGGCCCCGTGTCCGGCACGCGCCGCCAGGAGCCTCGCACGTGCGATGAACCATATACTGGGGTTCACGGCTCAGCGCGAGCGTGAGGTAGGTCAGCTCGTTGCACGCATTGTCCACGTGGTCACCTGTGAACATGTTCATGGATATATTGTAGTACCTTTAGTCGCCCGACTACTCTTAAAGACCCACCACTTCACGTGTCAAAAGCACGGTTTTCACGTGTTTTCCCTCTTATAGCTGGGAAGAAATCTTAAAGACCCGCCTGATCACATGTGAAAATCACGGGTTACACGTGTTATTCCTATTATATCTGGTAAGAAATCTTGTTTTGACCAGGTCTCATTTCCATACAAATGCCCCCAAATTAAAACCGAAACATCATTTTAAAGAGCAGCCTCAATTTGAATATGGAGACATGTGTATGTGGGTCACAGCCACCCAGAAAAACACACCAAGGGACTTAATTGTGGTGCGTCAGTGTATCTTTAAGAAATATTCCTAGCATAAGAGGGAATGTGACACGTGACGTGGGGGGTCTTAAAATGTTTGCATTCAAGAAAAGTTTTCACTGACAAACAACATTCTGCCTTTTTTTTTAATGGGGGGGGGGGGGGGCAGGATTAGGATCAAGGTAGGATTATTATTTTTATAAAACTGAAACAAGCAGACTTTGAGATTGAGGGTCCTAAACATGGGGGGGGGGGGGGGGGGTCACTTAAATACAAGACTGCCGGTTTTTAATGAGTGCAGTGTAGAGTGGCACAGAGGTAACGCGTTCGCCTTGTGTCAAGTAAACCCGAGTTCGAACCTGGGTACAGGGGATTTTTTTCCTCTCACTTTGCACTAGGCCTTACGGTCTGAACGTGGAGTTTTTCGGATGATAAGATAAACCGAGGTCTCGTGTGCCCATGCACTTAGCACACGTTAAGCCCAGTGGCCACGAAAAAAATTGGTCAAAATTTACACACACACCCCTTCCTTCCTCATCAGTCACACAAAAAATCGCGCTCACCAGGTGGGAGCAACCTGAATTTCACAGAGATGCCTCTGTGACTATAATATACCTAATACCTAATAATAATACTATTAGGGGAAGTTTCAAGCACAGAACTTCCAGAATGTAGGGGAACTATTGTTACGAAAGAACCCCCCCCCCCCCCCCCCCCCGGTATCCCTACGGGGATAACTTGTATAATGCATTATACACAATGATTGTAGATCAAAATAGAGAAGCTAAGAGCCTTGTCTATCCTTATAGTTATACCTATTATCTAAACTAGAGCGTTAAGACGCTAAATCACCAACCGCGCGGCAGCGTTACTCGGCTCCAGTGACCTTGACCTTTGACCCATAACCTTCATTATCGAACTGGGCCTAGATCTTCCTACTACCTACCTGCATGCAAAATTTGAGCTAGAGAGGATACATACGAACATACAAACATAGTCCGCCTCAGACACGAGTGAAAACATTACCAATCCGCTCTCTACGATCGCGGTTGGTAAACACCCTTAAAGATCCACCAGATCACGTGTCTAAGTCACGTGTTTTCCCTCTTATAGCAGGTAAGAAATCTGATTTTGACCAGGTTTAGATCCCATAAAAATGCCCCCAAATTCAAAGCGCGCGCGAAACATTATTTTAAAGAACAGCCTCAATTTAAAATTGGGGGCATTTTTACGGTATCTAAACCTGGTGAAAATCAGATTAAAAAAATAAAATAATAAAAAGAGCTTACTTAGTTTATTATATAATGTCCCGCCAGTTTTAGATTTAAGTGCACGCTGAAAAAAGATTTTCTTCATTGAAGACAATAAATACATTTGATTGATTGATTGATTGGTGGGTCACAGCTACCCAGAAGCAAACAAAACAAGGGACTTAATCGTGGTGCGTCAGTGTGTCTTTAAACACTGAGGAACCACGGCAGTTGATGCTGATGAAGAGAGCATGAAGCTACCAAAACTACGAGGCAATTTGTGACCCCGCACCACGAAAAGGGACATTAAGTGTCAAAGTGACCATTCGGAGAGAATTATACATTTGAAAACTTCAGACAATTATCTTTCTAATGATACAAAAAACCACTCTTGTATCTTTTTCTGTTCCAGAGTTATGAGCACTTAAAGTTAGTAGGGTGAGCACTGGCCATTCTGAGAAAACACTGTTTAAATCTAGCCTAGCTGAAGAAAATGCATTGACCTACTCGTTTTAAAACACTCACAAAACCATTTAGAGACCATATTAAAGATTGTCCTTTACAACTATGAAAGATAAGATGTTAGAGAACACGAAAATACCCATAACTCAAAATTGACCAAAAATGAGATTTTTGACTTTCTAAGCCTATTGTGAGAAACTAGCCCAGCGACTTAATGTCCCTCTCGTGGTGCTGGGTCACATGTTTGTTCCTTAAGCTTCACAGAAATGGTCTTCTTTCTTTTTCTTATCAAATTTGAAAAATAAAACGTCCTTAAAGACCCACCACGTCACGTGTCGAAATCACGGTTTTTACCTGTTTTCCGAGGGACTGGCGTAGGAAATCTTAAGAAATCTTCCTGCCATAAGAGGAAATATGACACGAAACGTGGGGGGTCTTTGAAGATCAACCAGATCACGTTGTCAAAATCACGGGTTTTCACGGGTCTCTTATAACTGGAAAAAAATCTTGTTTTGACCAAGTCTGACTCTCATATAAATGGCCCCAGATTCAAACCCAAACATCAGTTTAAAGAGCAGCCTCAATTTCAAGTTGGGGAAATTTGTATGTGGGTCACAGCTACCCAGAAAAACCAAGGGACTTAATCATGGTGCGTCACTGGGTCTTTAAAGACCCACTGACGCGGCTGGATTAAGTCCCTTGTTTTTTTTTCTGGGTCGGTGTGGCCCACATTCAGACTTTCCTCGTATACGATCGAGGCTGCTCTTTAAAGTGATGTCTCGTTTTCGTGCATGAGGCAATTTGTATGGGAGCCAACACTTGGTCAAAATAAGATTTCTTACCAGCTAAAAGAGGGAAAACACGTGAAACCCGTGATTTTGACACGTGACCTACTGGGTCTTTAAAAAACCCTTTAAGCCAACCAGCGTCTGCAACAATTCCAACCCCCAACTAAAGAGTAAAAAAAACCCAAGATCAGCCAGCCTGCGCGGCAGCATTATCGGCCCCAGTGACCTTGACCTTTTACCAACGACCTCCACGTTCGAACTTGGCCTAGATATCCTAGCTACCCATCCGCGCGTAAACAATTGAAAGTATGAGGTCCCTCCTTTCAAAAGGACTTAAGATTTATCAACCAAAAAAAGGAATGGTTCCAGCCAAAAAATAGTATAAATGCATGGCTTTGTACATCGATTTATCGGCAAATATGTAGATTTACACCCTCCTGCTCTATTTCTTGGTTCTTTCCGTGGTTAGGGATAGGGTTAGGGTTAGGGATAGTGTTAGGGTTAGATGGCCTTTTCTTTTGCCACAAGCATCTGTTTTTTGGTCAAAATCATCTTCTTTTTTTTTTAGCATTAAATCGCTGCCTTTCAAAAGCTACCGTGGTGACATAGATAGTCATCCACATAGTCAGCCAAGAACAAACAAACAGAGGATTATTAAGCTAAACTCCACACCGAAAACATTAGCCAAGCTTTCGCTTCGCTTTGCTGGCTAAAAACGAAGAACACACCAAAAAGCCTGAATATACAAAGAGTGATTTCTCCGCAGCCGACTGAAGCCGGGCTTTAAACTCCCACCCTTTTACCTACACTACAGGTGGGGATCATTGCGAACTCACTCACTCACTCACTGGCTACTGTTACCATGCTTAAAGACCCAGTACGTCACGTGTCAAAAATCACGGTTTTCATACGTGTTTTCCCTCTTATAGCTTGTAAGAAATCTTATTTTGACCAAATGTGGCTCCCATACAAATTTCCTCATGCACGAAAACGAGACATCACTTTAAAGAGCGGCCTCGATCGTATATGTGAGTCTCAGCACCACGAAAGGGACATAAAGTCACTGGGCTAGTTTCTCACAAAACAGGCTTACAAAGTCACATTTATTATTTGAAAAAAAAAAAAATCAGTTTTGAGTTATGGGTATTTTCGTGCTCTCTAACATCTCATCTTTCATATTTATAAAGGACAATCCTTGTTATGGTCTCTAAACACTCCAAAAAAAGTGCTTTTAAATGAAGTAGGTTGATACATTTTCTTCAGCTAGGCTATGACTTTTAGACTGTGTTTTCTAAAAATGGCCGACAGTCCACCCTACCGAAATTAACCCTAAAACGGAAAAAAACAACGCTACAAGAATCATTTTAAAGAGAATTGTTTGAAGTTGCTAGCTGTACCGTTATCCCAGAACGGTCATTTTTTGACACTTAATGTCCCTTTCGTGGTGCTACGTCACATATGAGGAAAGTCTGTATGTGGCCACACCGACCCGGAAAAAAACCAAGGGACTTAATCGTGCTGGCCGTCAGTGGGTCCTCGTAATACACTTCCCACCTTCCTTCCACCTTTTCACCTCTCAGGTGGGGAGTAAGAAAGTTGGCTTCATTTTTCTTTGGCAAGGTTGGTGGGTGAGCTATGAAGAAACCACTCTTTGGGTGCACCTTATTTAGGCTTTTTGGGTGTGAACACACACCTACTGTTGTCAACGTCTAAATATCTGCAGAATCCAGCGAAAGTCTGGGCGCGTGTCGCGGTAGATTAAACCCTTCTCTAAAAAAAAAGACAATGCCCGAAAACCGAACAACGACAGAGCCGCTATGTGGGATAAGTCGGTTACACCGGTCATAAGAAATCTTGGGAGACTCATGTTTTACATTGCTACCATAACTTCTATCAGTATCCCCCATCCTTCTTCCCCGTAAATCGTGCATCCTACTCTTCTGCTGAGCTCAGGAGTTCCCCAAAAGGTGGAAAAACCAGGATTTTTTCTACCCCTCCCCGGGGGTAGAGGAACACCCGATTGTGCAGCCCCTTCCCACCAGTATCTGTGTGTTCAAAAATCCTAAATCCGGCCACCCAAAGAGTGGTTTCTTCATAGCTCACCCACCAACCTTGCCAAAATCTATGAAGCCCGCTTTCAGGCTCCCCCCCTCCGCACGTGTTTATTTCCGCTTTCTTTGTCGAATGAGGATAATCGCTGTTTTCAGAACCCGCTTTTTTTTTTTTTTTTCCAATGACACTGTGTTTTTTTTCCAATGTTCCTGTATTCCCCCTCCCTTTCACCCCCCCGTCCTTTTTGTTACTCACTCAAACTTTGCCGGTAATGCGCATGAGAGAGAACCAGAGAGAGAAATCTGAGATTCAAGTATAGCGAGCAAGAAAATTTAATTCTATTGTCAAATGATAGAATGACAGAACTGTTTTTTTCCGTTATAAGCGTAATTTCGTTTTTTTAAACTGTCGCCAAATTGAAAAAAATTGGCTTGTTTTATTTTTAATTGGTTTTCACAAAAAAAAAAAGTAAAATGCAATCCCCCCACATTGGGCAAATGTTTGTAAGAATTTCCCCCCCCCCCCTTATTTTGTCTTTTCTTTGGCCCCTAGATTGCCGGGTTAGAGAACCCAAAAATACCCATAACCTGTGTCAAAAATTTTTTTTTGGGCCTTTTCAAACCCCCCCGTAAATAAATGTGACTTAAGTAAGGACCTTGTTTTTGTGAGAAAACTGTAGCCCAGTGAACTTTAAGTCCCTTTCGTGGATAGCTTGAGTCACCATATGATACGAATCTGAGGAATAGCCTTACTTTAAAAAGGAACCATAGTCCTCGTTTTCGTGCATTGAGGAACCTTGATTTTTTATTCTGGAGCACACATTTGGTCAAAATAAGCATTTTCTTACAAGGATATAAGAGGGAAAACACGTATGAAAAACCGTGATTTTTGACAGATGAGCGTTTACTGGGTCTTCTAAGCATTGGGTAACAGTGTAGCCAGTGAGGAGTGTGAGCGAGTTCGCAATGATCCCCCACCTGTAGGTACAGTATAAGCGCTGTCAGGAGTCTTAAAGCAGGACTTGAGTCCGCTGCGGAGTTGCTCACTCTTTGTATATTCAGGCTTTTTGGTGCGTTCTTGCTTTTTTACGCCAGCCAAAGCGAACGCACGAAAGCTTGGTAAATGTTTCCGGTGTGCGAGTTTAGCTAAATAATCCTGCTGTTTGTTTGGAACTTGTTCTTGGCGATATGTACGTGATGACTATGCTATGTCAGCCACGGTAGCTTTTGAAAGGCAGCGATTTAATGCTAAAAAAAAAAAGAGATGATTTTTGACAAAAAAACAGATGCTTGTGGCAAAAGAAAAGACCATCTAACCCTAACATCTATCCCGAAACCCTAACCCTATCCCTAACCCACCGGAAAGAACCAAGAAATAGAGCAGGAAGGGTGTAAATCTACATATTTGCCGATAAATCGATTGTTACAAAGCCATGCACTTATACTATTTTTTCGCCTGGACCCTTCCCCATTCCTATTTTCGCGTTTGTAATATTTACTTTTATTCCACCCTTTGAACGGAGGGACCCCACCTCAGGAAACATCTCATAATGCTTTAACAGCAGCGGGGAATAGTATTTTAGGATATCTAGACGCAAAAGCCAAGGTTGAAAGTGGAGGGTCGTTAGGTAAAAGGTCAAGGTAAACTGGTGGCAGCCGATAAAGCTGCCGCGCAGGCTTTGGCCTCGATCTTGGTTATTTTTTTACTCTTTAGTTGGGGGTTGGAATTGTTAGCAGAACGCTGGCTGGTTTGGGAGCTTAAAAGGGGATTTTTTAAAGGATCCAGCAATGTCACGTCATAGTACAAAACCACGGGTTTCACGTGTTTGCACTCTTTATCAGCTGAGTTAGAAAACTTATTTTTGACCAAGTATGCTGGCTCCCATGCAAAATTCCACATGACCACGGAAAACAGGACATCACTTAACAGAGCAGTCCCTCAATCGTATACAAGGACAGTCTGGAATGTGAGGCCACACCGACCCAAAAACAATAACAAGCGGACTTAATCCAGCGCGCGGCTCAGTGGGTCTAAAGAAAGACCCACTGACCCACCATGATTAAAGTCTCTTGGTTTTTGTCTGGGTAGCTGTGACCCAGATACAAACTCCCCCAATTTCAAATTGAGACGGATAGACTCTCTTTAAAACGATAAGGTATCGGCTTGACTCTGGAGGGCCATTTATATGGGGAGTCGGACGTCGGTCAAAAACAGATTTGTTTACCAGTTATAAGAGGGAAAACCCGTTGTCGGAAGAAACCCAGTGATGCCCTATCCCCCCGTCCCCTTTTTGAATTTTATTACCCCGTTTTTTGATCGGTTTCCCCTTCCCCTACCGCACCTGCTTCCCCCCCCGTTCCTTTACCCACCCCCCCCCCCCCCCTCCCCCCCCGACCCCCCCACTCCCCACGTTTCGCTGGTCATATTTCCTCTTTATGCCATCGCCCTAATAAGAGGGGAAAAAACAGGTAAAAAAACCGTCTGAATTCGAAACGTGATGTTGGGCCGTACTGTAAGGACGTTGTTATTTTTCAATATTTGAGAAGAAAAAGAATGAAGCACCATTTCTACTCAAGCTTAAGGAACAAAATAATGAGACTCAGCACCAACGAGGAGAGTGGACATTAGTGATCGCTCGGCTAGGTTACTACAACAGGCTTGGAAAGTCTAAAATCTGATTTTTTTTTTCAATTTTGATTTATGGGCATTTTCGTGTTCTGTTACGTCTTTTCTTTCCTATTTATAAAGAACAATCTTCAATATGGTCTCTAAATGATATTATAAGCGTTTTAAAACAAGTAGGTAAGTACATTTTCTTCAGCTAGGCTAGAATTTAAACTGTGTTTTCTCAAAATGACAGGTGCTCACCCTACTAACTTTAAATGCTAAAAACTCTGGAACAGAAAAACATACAAGAATGGTTCTTGCATCATTAGAAAGATAATTGTTCGAAGTTTTGCCCTCGCGCGACAATGCGTGCAACGAGCTGACCTACCTCACGCTCGCGCTGAGCCGTGAACCCCAGTATATGGTTCATCGCACGTGCGAGGCTCCTGGCGGCGCGTGCCGGACACGGGGCCCTGAGAGTAAAACCGGAAAGAATTTGTACTAGGAAACTTTCGTTGGATCCCACAAAATGCGGATTCCTGCGAGCCCCAGAAGGCTTACTACATCGTCAGAGTGAACGGGAGAAAAATGTACCAGGAGACTTTCGTTGGATGCGTCTGTAGCTCGTCTCAAAAGTTATCTGCTGAATGAAGTTAGATAACACTTTGATGTTTAACACTGCAGTCAAAAATAGTTCCCAATAACTTTTTGCAAGGTCCCATGCTTACTACATCGTCAGGTTGAACTGGACAAGAATATACCAGAAGACTTTGGTTGGATGCGTCTGTAGCTCGTCCAAAACGTTATCTGCTGAATGAAGGATAACACTTTTGATGTTTAATATTGCCGAAACAAGTTCCCAATAATGTTCTGCAAAGCCCCATGCTTACAACATCGTCAGAGTGAACGGGAGAAAAAATGTTCCAGGAGGCTTTCGTTGGGTTCTTGTGTAGCTCGTCTCAAAAGTTATCTGCTGAATGAAGGATACAACTTTTGATGTTTAAAATTTACTGCAGTAAAAAAAATAGTTCCCAATAATTTTCTGCAAGGCCCCATGCTTACTACATCGTCTGGGTGAATTGGAGAAAAATGTACTAGGAGACTTTCGTTGGATGCGTGTGCAGCTCGTTTCAAAAGTTATCTGCTGAATGAAGGATAAAAATGTTGATGTTTAAAACTGCAAAATAAACAGTCCCCAATAATTTTCTGCAAGGTCCCATGCTTACTACATCGTCAGGGTGAACTGGACACTAATGTACAAGGAGACTTTCGTTGGATACGTGCGTAGCTCGTCTAATACGTTATCTGCTGAATGAAGGATAAAAGTCTGATGGTTGAAACTGCAGAACAAAAGTTCCCAATAATTTCCGCAAGGCCCCATGCTTATTACATCGTCAGTGTGAACGGTGGCGGGGGGCGGGGGGGAGGGGACTGGGAGGCTCATGTTGGGTGCGTGTGTAACTGTGTCCCATAGCCTATCGGCCGTAGGGGCAATGAACTGTTAGAGGTTCACCGTGTCAGGGCACGGCATCATGGAAGGCGGAGCCCATCCCTCTCCTTCCGCCGCCTTTTAACCTTCCCTGAACGAATCAGGTACCCATTAACTGCTGGGTGTTGACCGAGAGGATTTCCAGGCCAGATAAATCCACCAAAACGTTATCCGCGAGTAAGGACAATCCTTCGCATGGTGTTTAAAAGTGCCATGCGTGTGTGTTTAAAAGTACGCATGCGTGTGTGTTTAAAGTGCTCATAATTAAATTGATTATCATATTCACAATGATTTCTTGAGATATAAAAAAGATGCATCCGAAGGTTTCCAACGGGACCCAGAGATACACTGACCCCCACCTGCCCTACCAACACAAGAACAGCCCTTCACCTTCTTATTCTTCTCCTTCTTCTTCTGCGTTCTCAGTCCATTATGGCTAAGGTACGTAGGCTTATGTGTCCGGTTTTTTCAGTTTTCACTGGTCTCCCCGCTGTGTACAGCCGACACATACCGATTTTGGAGGAGCTCAAATGAGAAAAATTATTTCGAAGATTTGTTGTTGTTTTTTTTACAAAAAAGGCAGGAGAATGGGCCAGTAAGTCAGAAACGATAGAAAGCAAAGGGAAAAGGCAGAGTCAAAGAGAGTGGCAGATTAGAGGAAATTACAAGCACAGAACTTAAAGAAGGTGGGGGTACTATTTTTACGAAAGATCTCACCCCCCCCCCCCACCCACCCGGTATTCCCACGGGGAGAGACTCGTGGAGGGGTCGGGGTCGTCCAGCTCCCCGTATGGAGGCACGAGGCATCTACCCACTCCCCAGCCCTTCATCAACCCCGGAAGCCCGTGTTATGTTAGTTACTAAGAGTGAAGGCATAGGCGGGGGACATTCCACTAAGCGCTCTCGGCTACAGGCATGGCTGCTCTATGCTCGGTGAGCAGTTAGATACGATATAAAAAGGAGTCCTCGTGAAAGCGTCCCATGGGGAACTGCACATCTATTCACGGTGATTTCTGCAAACCTCCAGAACGCTTACTACCTTGTCAGCGGTTAGATACGATACAAAAAGGAGTCCTCGTGAAAGTGTCATGTGGGGAAGTGCTCATCTATTCACGGTGATTTCGGTAACCCCCCAGAAAGCTTACTATAATTATTGTCAGTGTGAAATGGACAAGAATGTAGCAGGAGACACTTAGTTGGATGCGTGTGTAGCTCTTCCACAAAGTTGTCTGCAAAGTAAGGATGCACTTTGATGTTTATTAAAGGTGCACTTAATTATGTGATATCCGTTAGCCCCAGAAAGCGTACCAGTGTTACCTGCCCTTAATTTTATGAAGTTCTACTAAAGCTTAAGTGGGAAACTAAACGTTACTTTCTAAATTCAGTAAACCGATTTACTTAATCTAGAAAGTAACAACGTTTAGTTTCCCATTTAACCCTTTCACCGCCAAAGTTGCATTTTAGCACCACAGTGATTTAACACCTATGTCACTAAAAGGCATCAAATTGGGGTCTATTATCCAAAGACCCTATTATTATCTTAGTTTTGGGAAGCAAGGATAGATCTTATTTGATATATGTCACAGCAAATTCCCCAATACTGCACATGGATTATATTCTCTACCCAGGTAAATTTCATGGAAATATTTGGCTGAAATATGGCTGGCGGTGAAATAGTTAAGCTTTAGTAGAACTTCATAAAAGTAAGCACAAGAGACTGTTTGTCTGCAGCTCTTCCAAAAATGTTTTCAGCGAAGTAAGGTTAAACTTCTGGGGCTGTATTCACATTGAGATAGTATCAGTATGAGACTGATCATCATGGTATCTTATTAGTCCTTCTAAAGTAGTAGAATATAATATGACCTTAGAAGGACGTCTAAGATATCATGACGATAAGTCTTATAATTATCATCTCAATGTCAATACAGGGCCTGGTGTTTAAAAGTGCTTATACCTGTGTGATATTCATTAGCCCCAGAGAGTTTACTATGGCTATGAGGGTGGACGGGGCAACAGGTCAACTCAAGTCAAAATGATCTTTATTGAGGATAAAGGAGTAAGTTTGGCAGCATTTTTTCATCCTGTCCTCAGAATGAAAAGTAATACGAAAGCAACTCGAAAAATAACTCAACATGCAAAACAAAACATTCCAAAGTACTAAACATTAGCCTAATAATATAACGCATTGAAATAACTCTATTTAGAGAGAGAGAGAGAGAGAGAGAGAGAGAGAGAGAGAGAGAGAGAGAGAGAGAGAGAGAGAGAGAGAGAGAGAGAGAGAGAGAGAGAGAGAGAGAGAGAGAGAGAGAGAGAGAGAGAGAGAGAGAGAGAGAGAGAGAGAGAGAGAGAGAGAGAGAGAGAGAGAGAGAGAGAGCGAGCGGGAGATTGAAGTGAAAATGGTTGTCCCTTCCCCATTTCATTTTCTCCCCCATCACCCATATTAACAAATGTCCCAGACACAATAGAACAAAGCAAAGAACAATCAAAGTACAAAAATTGTAAAGTATCAATTAAAAGGACATGTTCCGACGGAATAGGTGCTCATTTTCTAAAGTTAGAGTCTAATGTAAGAAATTTAAAATGTCTAGCAATGTACCATGAGCCTGTTGTTTGATGCGCGTGAAGCTCGTCGAAATCTTTTTCAGCGAAATAAGGATAAGTGTTGATGTTTGAAAATGCACATGCATTCGCTCACGGGGACTTTTACCAGAAAGTTTATTTTATGTATTGTGTTTGTTGCTGGGCATGGGAGACAAGTTTCTTCTCAGGACACTTATGCTCTGGATGTGTGTGTGCGTGGTTCGACCAAGAAACTGTTTGCGAAGCGAGGACACGTCTTGATGTTTACAACAATCTACGCTTACACCGATATGTCTGTTAGCCCCAGAAAGTTCACTGTTGTTATGAGGGTGAACGGGACAAAACTGTATCAAGAGACTTGTGTTGGTTGCGTGTATAGCTCGTTCAAACATATTGTCAGTCATGAATGCGACTGATAACGTTCAATGGTTTTCCGATGAATGTGACTGATAATGTTAATGGTTTTCCAATAAACGTGAATGGCAACGCTCAATGGCTTTCCGGTGAATGTGAATGATAACGTTCAACGGATTTCCGATTGATGTGAATGGTATCTTTCAATGTTTTTCCTTTGAATATGAATGGTGAATTTCAATGGTTGTCCTTTGAATGTGAATGGTAACTTTTAATGGTTTTCCGATGAATATGAATGGTAGCTTTCAATGGTTTTCCGATGAATATGAATGGTAGCTTTCAATGGTTTTCTGATGAATATGAATGGTAACTTTCAATGGCTTTCTGATGAACCTGGATGGTAACTTTCAACGGCTTTCTGATGAACCTGAACGGTAACTTTCAACGGCTTTCTGATGAACGGGAATGGTAACTTTCAACGGCTTTCTGATGAACGGGAATGATAACTTTCAAAGCCTCCCACTCTGTGGAGAATAATCTAGGTATATTTACATATGCTCATTTTCGGCATCAAGGGCCAGCCACACTACATATGAATCGGATCTGAATGCGATGCGGTTTTGACGATGTGAGTCATGATGATTCACGTGAAATTCGTGTATTGCGTCTACTGGAGTATAGTGAGCAACAATGGCAGAATTATTTGTTTCAGATGGACGTATTTCACGTGATTCGTGACTCACGTGATCGATCCGATCGCATCGCATCCCCGTACGATTTTACGCGTGTGAGGCGCTGGCTTAAGTAAGGCTTGAAAAAGTCCACACACTGGGATGAGGTTCAGGATCAGTATCAAGATCATACGTCACAGGCTCCATTTCCGGCGATAGTCGTGACGGAACTAACGTCTTGTCAAAACGAGCCTAAAATACTTTCTTTTTCTTCATAGCTATGATAATATTCACTAAGCTTATTTCATTTCGATTTGATTAGTCAAGGCACATACTTACATCGCACTTTATGGTCGTTACAAACCGTTATTTATACACATTCTTTCCAAGTGGCACTATAACATTCAAAGAGGCCGAGATTCAGCACATATCCATCCAAACAGGTTAAAATCAACCATGTACTTTCCGATATATTACACCACAAAGATTTTCCGTTTTTGACGGTTAAATCCGTTACTGTTTAATTTCAGGCAAAATGGCATAACCGACATAATCTTTGATACGTAGGGAATTATTCTGCCAATTTTCATGTTGATAGGTTAGATGGTCTGCAATTTACAGTCATTTAGGTTTGCAGCATAAGGTATAAAGGCATCTATAGTACCAATGTCACATATAATAATTAAATAATTATAAAATAAAATGAACGGTGCAAAGGCGTCTGATTAATCATTTCACTTAAGGGCATCGTGTAGACTATCTGAGTGCAAATTCAGCCGTTTGAATTTAAATTTGGCTTGTTCAGTGTAAACAACAACAACTGCTTTTATTTTTGTGTGCTAATTTTTCTTATTTTGAAAAGGGAGTTAATTATCGCCTTGTAATACATACTAGGCCTATATATTTTTATTAGTTATACACCTTGATTTTTCGATATGCGTTTGCATACGTGTATTGGCAATCTGTATGCAAAATTTGAAACAAATTGATCAGCTAGGTACACAAGAACAACTGATTCGTCATAAACCCGATTAATGTACTGTTTTGCGCCACTTTTTAAATAACGGTGAAAAGCGTACAATAAGCTACTCGACCCAGATCGCTTGCATGACGTTTTGAAATCTAAGAACATGTGCCTCCGTCCGTCCGTCCGGCTATTCGTCCGTTTTTCTCAAAAACTATTCCGTCCATCATCATCAAATTTGGCATACTAGTTTGCCAAGATAAAAGCTATCCACTGATGTATTTAGTTTTGCATTAAGGTCAAGGTCGCGCCTGTTACGGGGTTCAAACCCCGAAACACATTATCGCTAATATCTCGCGAAGTTTTGCATGTATTTTAATGCAGTTTTTTTCACAACATTTCTTGATGAATGGTCTATAACACAGTTGTCGTGAATTTTTCTGTGCGCGCGTGTGCGCATGATCGCGCGCGCTCAAATCACGGGTCCGAACCCCAAGGGTATATATATAAAAACACTATTCAGTTACGTGCTGTTTTGATGCGTTTTTATGTAGTTACGTGCTGTTTTGATGCGTTTTTATCTATGTGCACAGCCGACACATTCCGATTTCGGAGTAGCTCGGCGATGCTGCGAGGGGACTTTGCAGCCGCTCGGCGTTGCACTTGTTTTCTTTCTTCTCGTCTTCTTCTTTATAAATTTGGGTAAAGGTCAAGATGTGCCACCCCCCCCCTACCTATCTCGGTTAATTGTATTTTTCCGTTATTGCCTTTCTTACCATACATAAAGCTGTATTTTAGGAACATTTTTAGCTAATAACCTTTTTGGAATACTAACCCTAACCCTAACCCTAGCCCTAACCCTAACCCTACCCCCCACTCTATAAGACGGAAAAACGCAACGAACCACAACTGTGACAAATCGCGGTGTACTGCAGTACATAGTGGGGGGTAGGGTTAGGTTTAGGGGTAGGGTTAGGGTTAGGGTTAGTATTCCAAAAAGGTAATTAGCTAAAAATGTTCCTAAAATACAGCTTTATGTATGGTAAGAAAGGCAAAAACGGAAAAATACAATTAACCGAGAAATGCATGGGGGGTGGCACATCTTTACTAAATTTGTTTTCTCTTCCTTCGTCCTCGATTGTCTTCAGATTTCCTAGCTCGCTTTTATTGATTTGTACCGCCTCATTGTGTTCACTTCTTCCGGCGACCGTCAATGTGAGCGAACATACCAAAGGCGCGAATACTTTCTGTATACAGAATGCGCTAATGTCTGATAGTAAAAAAATTTTTTAAAAAGCGTGGACCGTTTCTGTGAATGTCTGATAGTCACAAAGTTCACAACAATGGTGGTATTAGACTTTAAATTTTAAGACATCAAAACAAAATCGATGAATTAAAATTAGGGGAGGGGTGGGGGATAGTGTGTGCGTGCGTGTGTGTGTGTGTGTGTGTGTGTGTGTGTGTGTGTGTGTGTGTGTGTGTGTGTGTGTGTGTGTGTGTGTGTGTGTGTGTGTGTGTGTGTGTGTGTTTGTGTGTGCATGTGTGTGTGTGTGTGCGTGTGTGTGTGCATGTGTGTGTGTGTGTGTGTGTGTGTGTGTGTGTGTGTGTGTGTGAGTGTGTGTGTGTGTGTCCGTTTGTTTGTGCGTTCTATGTCTGTCTCTTTCTGTCTTTCTATGTGGGATAATCGCGCAAATTGTATACTTCATGTTCGCGCAAATTGTAAGGAGGACAAGTAGCGCAAATAGACCTACTCGCGCTTTTTGACAATCCCCTTCTTCCTTGTGTTCTTCGTCTTTGTGTTCTTCCCTCTGTTTCTTCCTGTTTTGTTTTCTTCACTCTTATTCCTCTCATCTTTCTTATTCCTCTCCTCACCGACCTTTTTCCTTCTTATCTTGACATCTCGCCGCCCGCATGCAATACAGTCGTAACTCAATTTCTATCGGTTTTGATATTTTTTGCTTATGCATAGCACAAGACAAGGCGCATCGACTCACCAACTTCATTAACCACAATTCCAAAAGATAAAGACGCTGTGATCAAAATAAGCTTGTAGAACTTCACGCACTTGCTTCAAAAGCTTCCACAAAACACAATTGTCTGTCATTTGACCTTTTCGACGTCATAATTTCAGAAGAAGATAAACAAAACATTTGCCTTTAGCGAAAACTAATAGCTTTAAAATCGCTGCCGGCATGCAATACAGACGTAACTCATTTATTTTTTTATTTTTTGTATATACAAGAATAAGATAGCAACATTCATTGAGTCAAAGCAACAAATACTTTTGACAGGTATTATTTTCAACAATGCTTTAAAGTTTTTATTTTGGACTGAAATTATTTTTCTTCTCAGTCTAAAACTATGATTTGGGGGCAATATTTCTTATTTCAATATCACTTAAATAAGTCGTGATTTATTTAAAAACACTGAAGTGACAAAGTTATTTGATGGCTCGAAATAAAGCCGTATGAAAACATCTGAAGCAATTTGACTTGAAATGACCGAAATAATCAGTTTTTTGCTTCTCCTGTGAAGTGACGAATTTTGACTACGTCTGTATTGCATTCTTTTGTTCTTGTCTTTTCTAGCCTCCTCTTTTCCCTTTACTTTGGTCTAGTTTTATTTAAACACCCCACGTATTCATACCTTCTTCTTTGTGAATTAGATGCTTCAATTTCCACGACATAACCCAATCAATTCAACAAGTATTTTTCATACCTTCTTCTTTATGAATTAAATCCTTTAGTTTCCACGACATAGCCCGATCAATTCAACAAGTATTTTTCATGCCTTCTTCTTTATGAAATAGACGCTTTAGTGTCCACAACATAGCCCAATCAATTCAACAAGTATTTTTCATACATTCTTCTTTATGAATTAGACGCATTTAGTTTCCACGACATAACCCTATCAATTCAACAACTTTTTTTCATACCTTCCTCTTTATGAATTAGACACATTAGTTTCCACGACATAACCCGATCAGTTCAACAAGTATTTTTCATACCTTCTTGAATTAGACGCTTTAGTTTCCACGACATAACCCGATGAATTCAACAATTTTTCTCATACCTTCTTCTTTATGCATTAGATGCTTTAGTTTCCACGACATAATCCGATCAATTCAACAAGTATTTTTCGAAACTCTGCCCTAAACTTTCTATATGTGCAACAGAACAAGTAGAAGTTAACAGCACCGTTTAAATACCACAGAGAAAGGCTGGCATTTCTGAACACAAGGTATTGCCCGTTTGTAATCGGGTCATTCCAGTGTACATAATATCTCAACATTAAAAAGATTGTTAAAGGCGGTGACAGCAGTAAAAACCGAACACTGGCAGCAATCAAAGTGAAAGTCAACGAAGACATTTTCTGAGGTCTGGAATCGTGGGTGGCTCGTTTCCCAGGAGCGTGTTTCTCCGTTGTGACGGTTCTGACCAGCGACCACAAAATGATGCTATTGCTGACCATCAAACATATGAAAGGCAGGATCCGAGCATGTAGCTGGCGTACCCACTGCAAGCATTGTGTTGGCCCCCTCCGTTTGCAAAGAAATCTCCGATTAGGGTTGTAAGTCACGAGGATCCAATTGACCATAACGAAAACAATGATGACTACACCTGCCGTAACTCGTGAATTTCCCTTCGTCCAAGCAGCCTTCACACGAAGTGGCCATAGCACAGAAGCAGCGCTGAGCATGGAGAGTATCACTAGCATCCAAGAAGAAAGGGGCTCTGCTGTAAAAACTAAGGTTCCCTCAAGTTTGCCACGAGTGTTGAGATGGAACACGCGAAACTTTCTGTTCAGCAACAGTTGCAAAGGCTTTGCTAGCAGCATCAACTGATCAGACGCCATTAGAACTTTGAAGAAGACACTGGACGTGGTTGAAGGGAGACGGTGCACGATCAGAAATGCGAAACAATTTCCTAAGAAGCCAAAAGCAAACAGAACCGGGTCACCAATGTCCCTGATGAGATTGCACGCCTTTATATAAGGCCCGTTGAGTTCCTTCCAGGTGGGTTTATTCTGCGTGGACGTCATCGTGGATGGGAGTCTGGCGTGGTATTTTAATTGAAAGAAAACACATGCTCATTTACTTTTGCCCTCTGCTGTCGTCCTTGAAGAAGTCCCATTGTGTTTTGAGAAGTAGAAGAAACAACAAATGAAAACAAATAATAATAATAATAATAATAATAATAATAATAATAAGCATCATCATCATCATACTACTACTAATAGCAACAATAACTAGAGAGCTTATGTGTGCAAACATGGGAGGACTTTCCTATCCAATCTCCTTCGCCTTGCCTTCCTTTGTAATAAAAGCTTGCTAAGCAAAAAAACAACAACAACACAATAGTCGGTTTTCATATTAAGAAATACCAACATGCTCTGCAACATAGTTCTCAGAATAGACCCCAAAACATTGTTGAGCTGATTGGGTTGTCAGATCCCTCGTGTGAGTGCATGGCATACCTTGGCTGGGTTGTTCCACTCTTTGTTCCTTATAGGTGATGCCACTCCTTGAGTGATACCATTGCATCTCTGTGTTCCTAGTACACGAACAAACATGTTTGGTGAGCGCTCTTTTTCCTTTTCGGCCCCATCAGTTTGGAACTCCTTACCACGCGAAATTCGCCATATCCAGTCCTTGCCATCTTTTAAATCAGCTCTTAAGACCCACCTATTCAAGCTACATCACAACCTTTAGGACACGTTACTTCTCGATTCCATCCCCCACCCCCCTCCCCTCCCCCTTGAATAATTATTATTAATATTATTATTATTATTATTGTTGTTGTTGTTGTTGTTGTTGTTGTTGTTGTTGTTGTTGTTGTTGTTGTTGTTGTTGTTGTTATTATTATTATTATTATTATTATTATTATTATCGACGTCTTCTCCACTGCTCATACGAGAGTGGTGGTGCGAGGCAGCATGGATAGACAGAAAAAACAGTTGTGCAGAGGCCTGAACAGGTGGACCAAACAGAAACAATAGTTCCACTACTGCCCTGGGTAACTAGCTATCAACAGCAACAATGACAATGATACCCAGGGGGGCTTATGTTTGCCTTTGAGAACAAACATGACATGATTCTCCCCCTAAACAGCCATTTGCAAGTTATTCAATATTGTGGGTTTTTTAAGATGCCATATTTGGCCATTTTCGTCCCCACTTCCGGTTTGGATTTATACTGGAAGTGTTGCAAAGCCGCTCTTTAAAAAAATACTGAAAAATATGAATCCATTCGGCCCAGCCGTTTGTGAGATATTCAAGTTTAAAATTTGGCAAAAGTTTTCCATTTGGGGGGCAAAATGTCTGCCAAAATCTCACCAATCCGTTTAATATGTAAATATAGCATTAGAATAGTTTCTCCCAACTTCCCCGTAACTTTCAGCAAAATCGGTTAAAAATCAAGAAATCCCACAAATGGAAGTAAGTGAATGTGACACAACCAAATTTACATAAATTTAAATAACTTCCACACTATTTAACATATCATCAACAAACTCCTTTCAGACCTGGGCCAACATAAGGGCTATAATATCCAATAGTTATTTTTGTGACGTCACTTCCGGTTTCGGCTATTCCGTGAACACAAATGTATCAGCAGGTTCCCAGCCAGAGCACTTCCGGCTGGGAAATATACCGGAAGTGTTGGAAAAAAAATTCTAGTCATTACTGAAAATATGAATGCATTCAGTCTAGCCGTTTTTGAGATATTCAAAATTGAAATGTTGCCGGTTTCGCGGTTTTTCGGCAATAGTTCGCCGAATTGTTGCCAAAATCATTTAATATTGCAACTTTCGCTATCCCTTAATACCCCGCAACTTTTCTGAAAATGTCAGCCAAATCGGACAAAAAAAAGGGAAGCAAAAACACACACGAAGGTTTCTTACAAATGCAATGAGAGACTTAGTGCGATTTTTCTCACGCCAGAGGGCATGACGCTCGTGTGGGGCTAATCCTCTCTATATTATTAGTTGGGGATAAAGAAGAGAGAGAGAGACAGTGAGTGGTCCTACCATCACTCTCTCTCTCACTACGCCCAAGTAAGAAAATCGCGTGATAAGCCCCTAGTGCATTGACTGCCCTCTGGCGTGAAAAATATCGCCATAGGTTGACCATAGTATTCTCCCTAAGGGGAAGAATCCTACCAAGAGGGCTTATGTTTGCCTTTCCGAGCAAACAGGACAGGATTCTCCCCTACACCAACCATATTTACGTTATCTTAAACTTCAATGAATGACGCCAGTGTCTATGTTGCGTCATTTTGTTCTATCTCTCTCTCTCTCTCTCTCTCTCTCTCTCTCTCTCTCTCTCTCTCTCTCTCTCTCTCTCTCTCTCTCTCTCTCTCCTCCCCTCTCTCTCTCACGCACACACATACACACACTATTAATTTAACCCTTTCACCGCCAATGTCGCATTTTTGCACCACAATGATTTAACACCCATGTCATTAAAACCCTTGAAATCAGGGTCTATTATTCAATTATATTGTGTTCCTAAATTTGAGCAGTAAGGATTGACCCTATTCTAAATGTGTCACAAAGAAATCCCACAATATTGCAGATGAAAACGTTTCTGTAGCCAAGTAAGTTTAATGGAATTTTTGGGCTCAAAGATGGCTAGCAGTGAAAGGGTTAAAATGAAATAGTAAGCTCCATTACATTAAATGAAAATTGACATACTCATAAGCTTTCATTTCCTAAACCCATAAGATCTGTTCAAATCCAGCTTGACATACTCTGGGGGAAACACATGGAACAACTTGCCATCGTTCTTGAAATCATGTCCATCTAAACCCGCTTTTAAAAAGACTATGAACAAGCAATTGGGAGATAAATTGTATTGTGACATTATTGGGATGTATATACGCATTGCATGTTCATATGTCTGGAAATATTTTTTCTTCCTTCTTTCTTCCCTTTCCTTCTGTTTGTTGTTTTTGTTTTTGTTTTTCAATTATTGTGTGTGCAGGTGTGGGTGTGTGTGTGTGTGTGTGTGTGTGTATGTGTGTGTGTGTGTGTGTGTGTGTGTGTGTGCGTGTGCGTGTGTGTGTGTGTGTGTGTGTGAGTGATTGTATGAATGCATGAATCTTTAATTTAACGTCTTTTCACACAAGTAGTGATTTTAGACAACATGCAAACATTGAACCAATTAGAGGGGGGAAAAGAAGAAAAAACAGACAAAAAGACACCATGCAAGCTTGAAAAACAAAACAAACAAACAAACAAACAAAAACCACAATTATAACACCACACAAAGCAAAACATCTACAGTAAGCTTCCAATAGGCGTGGACAGCATTACTTTTGCAATTGAAGCAATGTCAATTTGTGCGTCACTTACAATATCCTTGGTATTATTATACTTATGATAAGAGTCCATGTTGAACATTCGGTATTTAGAGAGCAACATTGGGCATTCTAATAGTAAATGATGAATTGATAATCTCTGAGTGCAGAGACAATTAGTTTCTATGTATTTAGTTTTCCATGAATTTAGACGTATCTTGTACACTAAGCTAACTATGGATCTGCTATGCATCAAAATATTAGGTCTAAAGTCAGATGGATTGATACAAATGGATTTTTCCAACAAAGAGTAAATGTCATGTGTTGACAATACCAATTTATCATCTACAAATGTGTTAGTGTTATTGAAGGCCCCTCTTTTAGCAGCTCTATCAGCAACCTCGTTCCAAAAGAGCCCACAGTGAGATGGCACCCAGCAAAAATCAATACCAATACCTTTTGTAATAATACAATGAATTAAATGCTTAATTTCAAAAACAACATAGGTACGAATTTTACTGTTATTTTGCTTCAGAGTTTGTAAAACTGATTTTGAATCCACACAAAATAAGATTATATAATTTGAATATGGTAGAGCATAAACAAATTCTAAAGCTCGCATTATTGCGTATAATTCAGAAGTAAGTATTGATATGTCTTTGCCTAAATAATAAGACTTTTCTATTGTAAGTGATGGTATAAGGGCCGTTCCAGCAGAAAAGTTGCCTTGAAATCAATTTTAACTTTTTATATTTGGATAACTGTAATAATTGTACTTGATAGAGAAATGACTGGAAGGCATGAAATAAACTAAGCGACATTGTTTTTCAACACCATGTGACCTGGCGGCCATTTTGAATTTCAGACAAACTTGTAGGGAAGGCCCCGCCTCTTTACTATGCACTGTTTAATGGTGATTTAACAAAACAAATACGATTTGACTGATAAGTATTTTAGGTAGGATTCTTGTAAGAAGGTCCAAAGCTCACTTTGATGCTAAAACAGTTGACTCACAATTCCCGTTAAGTACTATATTAAAAACAAATTTGGTTAGAAATGTTGTCCTGTCAGTTACGTTTTGAGGGAACAGTTTTAATTATACCAGCATGCCTGATCCGATTTTGGTCAAATTTCGTATTTTGCGTTAACATACCACGTTTGTTCATGTGGTAAAATTATATTGGATTCTGGCTGCTGTGCTTTGTGAAAACAACGTAACTGACAGGACACTTGGGTAACTGACAGGACAGAAAAAGCACACCGTAGTGAACAAAGTTTGTGTCCTTGAATCCACTGTTATATGAATAGACATCCATTCGGATATGGGTACAAATAAAGTGCCTAAAGTGGACTTCTGAATGAGGTAAGAGCACATACCATCTGGTCACACAATGGGCTGCATTGCACGGGAAGAGCAAACATTGCTGCAACACCCCAGGGTATTGGCGTCATTCTTTCATTGTTTATGTTACCTCTGTTAATTTTTTTCTCTCTTTTCATTGCATATTTATTCTTGGCTTCCATTTCAGTGTTGTCTAAAAACTAACATTGGCGTTTACAGTTCACTTTCACGTCACCTATTCTCGTAATTTATTCGCTTGCTTAGTTGAACAAAAGGTCGAATGAAATGACGTAGGGTTAAAATGCTATAAAATGTTGCAAACTAAACCTTACGTTTAAATTCTCAGGTCACATTTTCAAGGCGGTTGTCATTACCAGTGTTAACTCCTATTCTCATCTCCTTCAGTAAAACAAAGACCAAGGTATTATAATGTGTGGCTATTACTAGAGTTGAGAACCGGTTCAAAATTCCGAACCTGTTTATAAACCGTTTTTTGGCTTTGAACCGGTTTTTTTAACCTTTTTTTTCCAGTACTCACATCAGTAGTTTCACCTATGGCAACACATATTGATTTGTCAGAATGTTCACACGCACGCGCACGCGCACGCGCACACGTACACACACACACACACACACACACACACACACACACACACACACACACATTCTCTCCTACGACATATTCTGCTTTTTGCAATAGCGTCAGTGCACGCATTTATTTTTAATTAAAAAAAGAGTTACTGATTGTACATTAAGCAGTTTATGAAGCCACTACTCCCAATCCCAGATATAACAATGACCTAACCCTCCTCCAAAAGAAACCCGCAAACAAATCAAAAGTTAGACAAAATCGTACATTATTATTTTGAATGGCCAGTACAGAGAGAACGAACGAATGAACGGATGTTTAATGCTTTTAAGCTTTGTTCAGTAGAGAGAGAGAGAGGAGAGAGAGAGAGAGAGAGAGAGAGAGAGAGAGAGAGAGAGAGAGAGAGAGAGAAGAGAGAGAGAGAGAGACAGACAGACAGACAGACAGACAGACACAGAGAGAGGGAGAGAGAGAGAGTATGCATGCACATTTACATATGAATAAAATACAGTGCAAATATTATGGCAAGTTCATGTTTATTTATTGATAAGAAAAAGCGAGCATGCGCACGTTCGCGCGCGTGTGTGTGTGTGAGTGAGAGAGAAGAGAGAGACGAGAGAGAGAGAGAGAGAGAGAGAGAGAGAGAGAGAGAGAGAGAGAGAGAGAGAGAGAGAGAGAGAGAAAGAAGAGACCGATACATACACAGAGAGACAGACAGACACAAAGAGAGAGACAGACAAACAGAGAGAGAGAGAGAAGAGAGAGAGAGAGAGAGAGAGAGAGAGAGAGAGAGAGAGAGAGAGAGCATGTGTATGTGTGTGAGTGCGCTCGCGCTCGCATGTTCAATCATTCAATCACTCTTTATTTTATTCAGGACAAAATGGCTCCAAATGTGTGACTTGCCCTTTTACTTCGGGTTCTGTATCGTAGTGTAATCATCAGCCATACTTGCACCTTACACCACCAGACAACTAGAAACAGCTGCTTTCGGTTTACAAACACCCAATCTGCGTTGAGATTCAGTGTTGTTCTTTAAAAAAAGAATGCGCTATTCTAAGAAAAACTTACTTTCATTTTGTAGTTAAAGAAACGGTTCACATCAACTCAAACCAGTTTTTCGAACCGCACAATTTTAGCACTGGTTTTTTCGGTTCAAACCGGGTTTTTTTCCCACCACTAATTACTAGCGTCTCTTGCCGTGATCATATGTGCATTGCTGATTCGTGACATAAATGTTTTACTAACAAAAATTACAATGCAGGTATCTTCCAAGGTTTCGATGAATATATTAATAATAATAATAATAATAATACATAGTATTATGTAGCAAAACCTGCCCCACTGTCTGACGTATCTAAGACTGAACCATCAGTGATTTTTTTAAAAATGATTTGAATATTTTGAGTCTAAATGGCGTCGGACGTTAGAAACTAATAGATTAGCCTCTTCATCTTCATCTTTGTTGTAACTGGTATATTCTATATCAAAGGTTGCCTTTCTTTGTTCCCATGGTGGCACTAGTGGTGTAATAGGCATGAATGGGATATCATGGATATTTACCTTACTTTTACTCTTAATGCCTGTGACGAGGGAATGGGTTAAAGGAGAAGTCTCTAGGGAAACTTTAGTGTGTTAAATTTCACTTAGAACATTTTCCTTTAGCTCACTTCTCTAGGGTGTGGGAGGTGAGCAACTGTCCCGGCCCCTTTTCATCTAATAAATTTATATTTGTGCTCGGGTTCTGGCTCGTATGATTGTAAGAAATACAAGAGGTAGTTTGCTCTACATGGCAGACAGTACAGAGAGAAGTAGGTTTTTACATGAAAATTACAAAACTTCACTCTCATCAGTCTGACCAAAGGGTTCAGAATTATTTGTACACTTGTATTCTATTTACTCACAAATCTGCATAAGATTATGCAGCAATAAGAATAAAGCAGCTCAATGGCGCCAAAACAAAATATGAATGAAATACAATGAAATCCAAAAGGATTAAACAAGACGTTTGTCTTTCTAGAAGGTTAGGCCCCAAGCCGGAAGGGTCACTAATATTCTTAGGTGTCCTGGTTTCCAGTTATTGTTCTTTGCACTGTCTTAGGGACTTAGCTGTGTTGAAGTTCCTCGGTAGGGATCGGCGAGTGCTGGGTTGACTAGGCTTGCTCTGGTGTAGAGTAGCTCCCAGTCGTTCCGGTTGCAGCGTCGCGGGATGGCACGGCTCAGGCGTGGTCTCCTCGCGGATTCTGGGTGCGGGGTCGTCTTTGGCGGCGTTCCCGTCTTGTTGCTTGTGAGTCAGGGATAAGCGTCCTGACCACGATGCCCTGCTGATAATCACAGGAGAAGGTGGTTGTAGATCTCTATGGCTTAGAGACAAGAGGCTTCAGCCGGCAGGGAATTAGTGGATCCCAACTGGCTAAAGGCTGCCCTTATACAATAGCACTAATACCAATAACCTGAATTTCAGTTGTCAAACTGAAATAAACACATGACATGTGTACTGGAATCAACTGTTATGATTCAGTAACACAAGTCAGCAAACATCACTCTCAGTCCAACACTTGGAAAGGAATGTTATCAAAAGTTGCAAGGTTGCAACCCAGGGATCCCCTATTAAAAATAAACAAAGGTGCTAGTAGGCATAGAATCCGGTTCTTGTACCAAAAGAGTTAAAGTCAAAACTCACATACAAATAATAATCAGTGCACATATTTAAAACAGCATGTTTACCAATTCTTTTCACTGACACATCTACTCCTTATTCATCATGGAACATAGGATCTAGATCAAAAATAGAATCAAACAAAAACAAATCTCAATCACTTATTTTACACCCCTGCCACGTTCTATAATACTCACGAGTGGGGCTAATATGACTGGCTGGGAGAGAGGTTGATTCTGCAATGTTGCTTCAGCCAGGTTTAGGAAGTCTTGTGAGCAAGAGAATGTTTAGGCGGCTTTCCTCCACTATTCAAATCCCCCTTTAATTTTAAACACCCGAGGGCCTATGATTGGCTAGCAGTAGCAGCCGACAAGTCAGGAGACGACAGTACAAATTATGCATATTAGTATGAACGCTCACGCGCCTGTTACATCACTGGCACGTGTCAACATTCCTCTTCCTATCGTGATCGGGACAGGGAAGGGGATTAAACGTGAATGTCGGTGTCACAAGCTAAACGCCCAGAGGGAAAACTGGGGTTCAAACAGATAGCGCCTAAGAATCGACGACTGTGTGAAATTCCTGAATTGTAATTAATGTGGTGGGGGTGAAATAGAGAAGGGGGGGGGGAGCGTAGATGAGAGAGTGGGGACGCACGGGCCACATTGTGACAATGCCTTCAGTATAATTCTTGATTGGCTGCAGAAATGTTATATTTTTTGCTCTTTTCGGAAAATCTGTCTCTGAATTTAAGAATATTTCATCCTTTGTATTATTGTCAACAGAAAGGCCTCTGACTATATATTTTGAAACTGCTAATTTCCGATGTTCCGCTAATGAAAATATATTGCTCTCTTTGTATGTTCTAAGCGTGTTCGAATGCATAGGGACACCAAGTGCTATTTTGATAGCTTTACTGCCTATGCTTTGTAACTTATTTAAAAGAGTATTTGAGGCACTGAAATAAACCTCTTGCCCATAGGATAGTACTGATCGAACTAGAGATATTGCAAGATGAAGTAATGTTTTGGTATTTTGACTCCATTATTGTTTATTTATGATTTTAAAAAGTTAAGTATTTTTCTCGCCTTTGAAATCAAATATTCAATATGAACTTTCCAATTTAATTTTGATGTCAAATATACACCTAAAGAACTTAACAGAATGCTTATAAACAAGAGGGCTTCCATCCAATACTAACTGAGGCAAAGTTTTAGGATTTTCACCATTATTAAAAAGCATTAAGTAAGTCTTTTCATTTGATAACATCAATCCATTTTTTTTCATATATTGATTTAGATTATCAAGTTCTCTTTGGTATATGTTCTGAACATAATTAACAGATATTTTATTAGTATGTTTCCTTAAAGATGTATTGACCCATATAGCTATATCATCTGCATATTGCACAACATTTGTTGTCTTGGATAGACAATTTGGTAAATCATGAATTAAGATACTGAATAATAATGGCGCTATTACAGATCCTTGGGGAATCCCTGTGTCGATCTTTTCGGCTGAAGAGTAGACGTTCCCCATCTTACGCATATTAACCTGTCTAATAGCATATTTTGTATATAATGATACATTATACCTGTTACACCATTGTTACTTAATTTATGTAAAAGTCTTTCATGCCAAACACTGTCGTAAGCTTTCCGTACATCAAAGAATGTGGCAAGTGTTTCTTTTTTCTTTTTGAAAATTGTTTCTTAATTTGAGTAGTAAGCTTAACTAGGTTATCTGCTGCACAACGTCGTTTTCTAAACCCAGCTTGACAATTGGGAATGATATTATTATTTTCACAATGATGGAATAATCTTTTCTGTATAATTTTCTCTAAATCTTTACTTGCATGAGAAGTCAAAGCTATTGGTCTATAACTATTTACTGATGCTCGTGGTTTAACTTGTTTTGGAATAGGAATCATAATAGACTGCTTCCAGATTTTTGGAAGAGCTTCATTTAACCAACATTTTTGGTAAAACGAGAATAGTAATTCTTTCCAAGTATAAGGTAAGTGATTCAGAAGTTGATAAGATATGCCATCCAAACCAACGGAAGATTTGTTTGTAGAAAAAGATTCCAAACATTCAGTTAATTCATGAAATTGAATTGGAGCATTAAGATAATGTCTATTATATTATCAGGTTTTGGATCAGTATAAGTACCTTTGCGTTCTTCTTCTTTTCTATTTTGAAAACTATCAGCATCCAAATTATTTGATAAACTCTTGTTAGTAAATGTGTCTAGAAATAGTTCGGCTTTTTCTCGGGGTGTTGGACATTGCTTATTCTCTACCTTTATTGGATAGACTGGTAATGAGTAGCCATTTTTCATTTCTTTAACTTTTGCCCATACTTTATGTAGGTTTTTTGATTCAGACACTTCAGTATTGCAAAAATTAGTCCGATAAGTTTTTCTTGGCATGGGCCACAACATTTTTGCTTTCGATTTTAGCCTTCTTCATATTTTCAAACAGTTCTTCTATGCTGTTTTCTGCATTACTAACAGAATTGTTGACCTGATCTTTCTTCTTTGATCTTTGTTTTGCTATAACAGCTTTTATCCATGTTTTAAAAGTTTCTTTTTTGTGTGCCACAGCCTCTTCGCATTCCTTTGTCCACCATGCGTTTCCACTATGTTTTGGATTTGACGATACTTTTAGCATGGGAATAGATTGAGCAGCAGCTTTTAAGATTGCTTCAACTAGGTTGGAATAAAAAGCTTCAATGTTATCATTTTCAATAGATTCAGTGTCATATATCATTAAGATGTTTTGAAAAGACGACTAATCAGCAAATTTATATTGAAACTTTGGTACTTTGTCTCCACATTCACTAACAGTAGATCTTCCAACGTTATCTTCCAAAACTATCTCAATTGGAATGTGATCACTTCCTAAACTATTCTCACACACTGTCCATGTACAATTTATTGCTAGTTCCGGCGATATGAGAGATAAATCGACCGCAGTTGCTCTGTGAGTAGAAACATCTGGTATTCTTGTGACAGAACCGTCATTTAATAGATACAGATTTGCATCTGATACGCTTTCAATCAGACAGTTACTAGTCATCATTGTACAATTATTCTCCCAGAACGGAGCATGAGCGTTAAAATTGCCCCAAATAATCCATTTCTGATTCTGTGTATCCAATTGTTTGATCCAATCAGTGTTATCATTTTTTGGACCATTAATTTTGGAAGATAGATAGACATAGCGTTAACAGTCAGTTGGTTATTGACTTTGATCATAGCTCCTGTCTGATACGCGTCTTCTATTTCAAGCAAAGTGTGAGTTGTAGATAGTTTAGTATAGTTCTTAAAAATAGTGCAGTCTGTACCTTCTTTGATGTTCTACAACCCTGAAACAATGGAGGATAAAAGAAGTTTTGTATCTTTGGTAGCTTGTGGCTTTGTACGTTTAGCGATTGAAGTGCCAAAACACAATATGAGCGTTGTTGCAAAAACTGTTCTAGAAACACTACATTAGTGTTCAAAGATCTACAATTCCATTGTAAAATCAAAACATCGTACATTTATACCAATGTAGTTAGCTAACAAGTTTATATGAACAGTAACAACGCAAAAAGAGCAATAAGTCACTCTTTAAGAAAGAGATAAAGAAAGAAAAACAACATTAATTAAAGGTAGTCAATCAGTACATTCAAAGAATAATATGGTAACCACACGAGGTAAAATAAATTATTTAGCAGACAAAATAGCTGCAGACTGAGGTTTTAAAACACTTTCAGCATGGATATGTCATTTCACAACATTCTGAGAATAGAATCATTGAGTCACCAATCATATTCATAGAGGATGTTGAATCATTGGACCATGGACCACCGAACCGCCTGTCCATGGGAAAATGCTGAAACCCCCTGGGTGGTGGATGAGAAGGACGTCTCGCTGTCTTCTGTGGCCGCTTCCAAAGGATGCCTCTGAGGTGACGGCCGATGTTGACTGCTAGGGTCCTAGCCCCTTATACTGATCATAATGATATTTGCAATCTGAAAATACCAATCCTTCTAAATTAACAGAAAATGTGCAGCTAATTGAGACAACAAAAAGATGAATTCTGTCAAGGATAAAATAATCCAAGACGTTTCCTCCCATAAAGTGTTTGGGGTTATTATTGATAATGACTTATCGTGGGGTGATCACATTAAAAGCTTATAAAATGTTACTTTTCCATCATCATCAGAATAGAAACACGTGGGCAACATCTGTCTGTTTTATGCTTCATAAATATGGTTTTCAAGAAGTCTAGGAGAATCAGGGAGTTGGAAATGTAAAGGATTTTGTTCTTGCACTCTTACGTTTAAGACTAGTAAACGAATTTAAAGAACAATGGTGTTCTCAACTTCATGATAGTGAACGGTTCTCCTTTTAACGCACTTTCGAAAGTGACCTCATACTTTTTCATATGAACAGTTCTTGTTGGGTCTGAAACACATTCAAGCCAGAATCAGTCTTATACGGTTTCGACTTGGTACGTATTTCACAACTTAAAATTCACAAATTACGTTTCAGAATCAATGTAAGAGAGGAAGATTAGCATGCCCATTTTGTGAGTCCCAAAGAGAAACAGAGGTCCATTTTGTGTTACGATGTCCCATGTATGATACCCTAAGGCAACAATGTATCCCCGCTTAATACTACAATAGTCCATCTATCTCTAGACTGACTTTATTGTTAGCACGTGAAAGCAAATTTGTGTTTTACGTTAGGATGTGTTTTCAGATAAAGGAATTCAATGTACGTTATGTGAAAATGCTTTAGTGAATCCTGTATCCATCTATCAAATGCGCGAGATAGCTTGAGTAGTTTATTTATTTGTGCACGTGCATGTACTTTGAAATCAATGATAATCAGTCCATATGTTTTGGTAACCACCCCTAATGACATGGGCCAAAGCCCTATTCATTAAAATTGTTCAGTGTTCTCTCTCTCTATATATATATATATCTCTCTCTCTCTCTCTCTCTCTCTCTCTCTCTCTCTCTCTCCTCTCTCTCTCTCTCTCTCTCTCTCTCTTTGTATTGCTTTGTATGTGTTCATTTTTATATTTCATTTCTACTTTCATAATTATATGTTGTTGTTTTACCAGAGGGCAGGGTGTACAAAAGCATGTTATTGCTTATTCTATTACCTTCTATAAATAAAATAATGTTCGTTCGTTCGTTCGTTCGTTTATTCGTTCTCTCTCTCTCTCTCTCTCTCTCCTCTCTCTCTCTCTCTCTCTCTCTCTCTCTCTCTCTCTCTCTCTCTCTCTCTCTCTCTCTCTCTCTCTCTCTCTCTCTCTCTCACTCGATATAAAGCATGGAAAATACAACCATATAAATTATAGTAACACAACAATAACAAAATCAAACATAATCTTATTAACTATACTCATTTTTAACCAGCAAAAATTCAGAAGTAAGCACATAATATATGTGGGGAAATAAATTCCAATCCTACTTTTCCTACTCCTCTTTGACATGCACAAATTGAGAAGTGCACAAACAATGACAAAACCAATCCCATTCTTTCTTTACACACTCATCTTTAAAATGTACTTGTTTGAAAGGAAACACACAGAGAGAGAGAGAGAGAGAGAGAGGAGAGAGAGAGAGAGAGAGAGAGAGAGAGAGAGAGAGAGAGAGAGAGAGAGAGAGAGAGAGAGAGAGAGTGAGTGAGAGAGAGAGAAGAGAGAGAGAGAAAGACAGAGACAGAGAGGGAGGGAGAGAGAGGGAGCGAGGGAGGGAGAGGAGAGAGAGAGAGAGAGAGAGAGAGAGAGAGAGAGAGAGAGAGAGAGGGAGAGAGAGAGAGAGAGAGAGAGAGCACAATTATGCAAACTAAAAAAGACACTGATGTCATTGATAGAAGCTTAAAAAATAGAAACTGACATAATTGATTGAAGTTTAATATGACGTAAATATGATTGGTGGATGGGATAATCCTGTCATGTTTGCTATAAAAAAAAGGGGGCAAACATAAGCACTCTAGTTACAGACAAACAGAAAAAGACAGAAAATGCAATCATTTTCAGCAAAGTAATGGCTCTGGCTAATGTATTTTGTGCCAATCAAAATATTGACTTTCATTATAATCCCACCCACGAAACAGTGTGAAAGTTGTAAACCAGGGCCTGTATTCACGTTGAGATAGCATGAGACTTAGCATGATGCTAACTCAGAAGCTCTTCCAATATCCTATAGGATTTAATAGGACTTTTGGAAGAGCTTCTAAGTTAGCATCATGCTAAGTCTCATGCTATCTCAACGTGAATACAAGCCCAGAACAGTGGTTTGCTGTGTTTGGGTGAATTGCGACAATCTAAGAAAAATCTGTAGGTAGTTTGTGTAATAGCAAAATGATTCCTTTAAAGGAGATGAAAACCCTGTGGTAAGCATGTCGCAAACATGCTGAGATACACTGGACTTTGATTGTGTTGTATTGATGAACACCAAAAATTGCTATAAATGAAGCAAAGATGAAGATTTTCTAGAATTGCCTTTATATTTTAATAAAGTCAATGTAGCAAAACTTTAACTTTTCGGCAGCTATGACACCCCTGGGCACCGAACGAAGGCTTCAATGTAAAAATAGCCTTGCAGGAAATGACGAAAACGAAAGAACGCGTTAGGGGTCCATCAAAGAAAAAGCCTCGATATTGTGCTTCAGTTGGATGTTCTAAACAACAAAGAGTTGAAACGAATTAAACATTTCACTAGTTTCCTCACCAATATACTGTTCGCCTGTAAAAATGGCCCGGTAGCCAATATTTTCTTTACACAAATTACAAGAGACAGAATTAGAATACCAGGTGAAGTCATTAGTTAATAATAATAATAATAAATAACATTTATAGAGCGCCCTTTCTCTCTTGAGCTCACGGCGCTTCACAATTGTTTAAATAAATACATAAATCATAAATAAGCTACTACAATATCAACTATCACAAACATTCACACAGCCACAACACGCACGCACGCACACGCCCACACCCACACAGGCGCGCACACCCACCCACCCACAATGTGGGGGACATCATTTTAAGGCAGGAAACAGGACAAGGAAGAAATCAGAGGTATTGCCGGAAGAGGTGAGTTTTAAGAGCGGTTTTGAAAGACTGGAAAGATTTAGCAGAACGAAGTTCATATGGTAGGGTGTTCCAGACAGAAGGGGCGCTGAAAGAAAATGAACGTTCACCATTTGTCTTAGTGTTTGTACGAGGAATAGAAAGGATAAGTTTGTCAGAAGAGGAACGGAGAGACCTGGAGGGTGAGTACAGGTGAACGAGATCAGAGAGGTAGGCAGGACCAGATGAATGGACAGCATTGAAACAGAGGCAAGCAATTTTATACTTTATTCTTGCCTCGACTGGAACTTTAAGGATTAATCGAGCTGCATTGTTCTGAACTTTCTGAAGTTTGTTGAGGAGGGTTTGAGGACAGCCTACAAGTAGGGAATTGCAATAATCGATGCGAGACAGTACAAAAGCTGATACTAGAGTCTTGGTGGCTTCAACTGTGAGATAGTGACGAATGGCACTAATACGACGGAGTTCAAAGTTCACATTACGAATCAGAGTCATGACATGAGTGATCATAGTTAGTCGACAATTGCGGGTTACACCAAGGTTTTTATCTGATTGACAGAAAGGGACGGTAGCATCGCCAATGACAAGAGAGTCAGGAAACTGAACAGAGGTGGAAGTTCTCTGAGTGGAAACAATCATTGCCTCAGTCTTATCTTCATTGAGTTTTAATTTATTGGAGGTCATCCAGGACTTGACAGGAGTTAGATCTAGTCTTATGTCTAGATGTTGTCCACTAAGATATGAAGATTTAATCAATTAATGGGCAGACTCATCTAGAGGCGAGTCATTGAACGTGTAAGTGAAAGAAGAAAATCAGGAAGTTAATTTTAAGAGATGCAATATTAAAAGGCACAGTTAGGACGCTAAAAACAATATGTACACCTTGTTTCAGGGGAGGTAATTGTCATTTCAATAATAAATGTATTTAGTTCGTTTTATTTGTTTTCTGTATCACATGGCAATTTTGGATGATATTGTTATCAACAAATAAAGTTTGTATATCTAGATAACGTATAGAATTAAGTTAACTTGGAATAGCTCATTTGTATTGTTTTATAATAACTATTTTCTGTTAAGGTAATGTTCATAACGTTATCATAGAGTAAAATGTTATTACTAGTCTATACACTTATCGCTTATCACGCTAAAATTGCCAACGGCCATACCACGTTGAAAACACCGGTTCTCGTCCGATCACCGAAGTTAAGCAACGTCGGGCCTGGTCAGTACTTGGATGGGTGACCGCCTGGGAACACCAGGTGCTGTTGGCATTGTTTTTTTCGGGAATTTTGCAGCCTTAACAACAATTATTGTGGCGGTACCATAGCCGATGAGGTTTATCCGAGGCGTGGTTACCGCTACACCTATCTATATTGATAAAAACTCGGGACTTTACTGGTGTTGCACTGCCTCCGGGCATTGCCTCCAGTATTGTTCCCACCATCTTTGTATTTACAAATGTCCCATATGTGTCTATGACCGAGAGGACGTAAAACACCATTTTTCATTCATCACGCTAAAATGAAAATATTGAACATATATTTGTAAATACATTCTTTATTTTAAAAATAAATAAGGGCCATTAATGGTTTTTTATTATTAAACTGAAGTTAAATCTTCTTTTAACATTTGTAGCCCTGAAATTTTAATCCCGGGGGAGTTAGGGTTTTCGGCTGGGTCACAAAAGATTAAAATAACAAAAGAAACTTTTATCTATTAAAAATTTAAAAAAAATAAAATATATCTAAAATTTTATCAAAGTATTACCAGACTCCTTTAAATAGCCTAAAATAAATCTCGCCAGACTAATATTCCAAAAACGGCTTGCGCCTCTAAAAAATATTTCCCCTTTCACTATTTTTGTTTATGTCCCTGTCCCCGTAACGTTTTTATATTTTGTCCTGTCCCTCAATCTAAATCCAAGTAAAAATGTCTCATATGTGCCCTTAGGGGTCGAGAGGACGTAAAACACTAGCTACCACCATCACGCTAAAATGAATGTGGCGGTACCATAGCCGATGAGGTTTATCCGAGGCGTGGTTACCGCTACACATATCTATATTGTTAAAAACTCGGGACTTTACTGGTGTTGCACTGCCTCTCGGGCATTGCAGCCAGTATTGTTCCCACCATCTTTGTATTTACAAATGTCCCATATGTGTCTATGACCGAGAGGACGTAAAACACCATTTTTCATTCATTCATTCACGCTGTGCCAGTAGTTCAAAAATGCAACAAATACTTGTAGCGGTGCCATAGCCAATGAGGTTTTAACCGAGGCGTGGTTACCGCTACACCTATCTGTATTAATTTTTTTTAAATCGGGACTTTACTGGTTTCGTACTGCCTCCGGGCATTGCCTCCAGTATTGTTCCCACCATATTTGTATTTACAAATGTCCCATATGTGTCTGATTCAGACCAAGAGGACGTAAAACACCATTTTCGTCACGCTGTGCCATAGCGGATGAGGTTTAACCAAGGCGTGGTCACCGCTACAGCTATCTGTATTAATAAATACAAAATCGGGACTTTACTGGTTTCGTACTGCCTCCGGGCATTGCCTCCAGTATTGTTCCCACCATATATTTGTATTTACAAATGTCCCATATGTGTCTGATTCGGACCAAGAGGACGTAAAACACTATTTTCGTCGCGCTCGCACGCTTAGAGAAAAATAATATAATCCCCACTATCGAGGCAGGTTTCAGAAAACACAGATCCTGCATGGAACAAATAGTTAGGCTTACCTCCCATGTCAGAAAGGCATTCGCTAGACGAAGGAAAGTCTTTGCCACCTTTTTTGACATAAAAGGGGCTTATGACTCCGTCTGGCATGGGAGGCTACTAGAAAAAATCAGCAAGCTCGGGATAGAGGGCAACACATATAATTTTATATATTCCTTCCTACAGAACAGAAGTTTTAAAGTGAGGGTGGGTCAGTCACTCTCAACTAGTCACCAAATAAACATGTGAGTGCCCCAGGGCAGCATCATCGCCCCGACCCTTTTCAATATTATGATACATGACATAGCTAAAATAAAATGTCATGGTTGCCGCATTTCATTGTACGCGGACGACATTGCCATCTGGTCTTATCCTACTGCAAGAGGAAAAAAAACTACCCTCGATCCGGAAATCAACGCTCACCAACATAATACTAACCTAGTATTACACTACTTAACTTGTAACTGATTCACCATTTCACCCCAGAAGTGTGAATGTATGGTCTTTTCAAGAGGCTCAATTAAAAACGACAACTTCAAAATTACAATTTTAGATCAAATTAAAAGCCCACCACCACAGGTTAAATTTTTGGGAGTCTATCTATCAAGAAATCTGTCTTGGACTCATCACATAACCCATTTAGTTAATAAATCTACAAAAGCCCTAAATTATATTAAAGTAGTATCAAAACAGAAATGGGCCCAGGACCCCACATTTTTCATATATTTAGTTAAAGCCCTAGTCCGTAGCCGCCTAACATATGGTATGGAGGCATTTTACAACCTATCTAAAGCCAACATAAAGTCACTTCAAACCATCGAACTTAAAGCCCTCAAAACCGCCCTGGGCCTCCCTGTCTTCGCAGTCGGTTATCTGATTTACAGAGACATAGGCTGGCTCCCCTTACACCACCTTATTAAATTAAATTGTGCCTCATTTTTAACTAGACTTTACAGCACAAACAACTTCACAAACGAAGAATTCCTTTCACAATTTTCAGATCATTATTTTGCAACAATCACACAAACAGAAAAGAAATATATTAATATATATGACTTTACCCAAGACCTATTTGAGAAATCCGACCTAATGATGAAACATTTAGTAATGTATCCTAAACTCACAGTGCCACACTGGGACTGGGACTGGGATACCCCTGATTATGACATCACTCTTCATCAACAATACAACAAAGGAGAAGACATTAACCAATTAACTGCAGCTGCCAAAAAAAAAAAATACGATTTTAAACACCAACTTAGTATTTACACTGACGGTTCCAAAATAAATACAAACCAAATAGGTTGTGCTTTCACAATCCCAAACCTAGACATTTAAAAAAATGTCCAACTAAACAAACACATTTCAATTTTCTCAGCTGAGCTTTGGGCCATTCTAGAAGCTCTCTCATACATACATTACCTCCCCAACCCACCACTTCAAATCGTCATTTTTTCAGATTCACTTTCCTCCATTACTGCATTACAAGGAGAAAGTAAAAGTCGTTTAGAAATTAAAAATGAAATAAAAACCCTAATCCAACAACTACACTTTAAAGGCACCAATGTTACCCTAGTATGGATCCCCTTCACTGTGGCCTTAGGGGTAACGATCAGGCGGACCGAGAAGCCAAAATGGCCGCCACACATAAATCCGGTACAATTAATAATATAGGACTATCTATAAGTGAAGCCAAATCCTTATTAAAAGCCACAGCATTCCGGGAGTGGGCCAATGAATTGGAAGTTTACGCCAAAGCCCACTCCTGGGACCACAATATAGTACAGGGGGACTTTTCCTTTCCATTCCGCGTCACTTATTAGCCCTAATTTTTCGAATAAGAACAAGAGCATTTTACTGTAAATACAAAAACATCATTTGTGAGTGCCAAAATAATTTGAAGTTAGAACACTTGTTCGATCCATGTACATACATCCAAAACGAATTCGCTGATCTAATCAAAAAATTTAAAAAAAGTTGAAATTCCATTTACAAAAAATTCAATTCTAACTTACGGTCCCGAAGCATGGTCCCCCCTAGCATGGCTGGCCGAAGCCATACACAAATCCTCATTTAAATACCAATTCTAATAACGAAGAATTGTTAAAGTGCCATTTATAATAGTTATTCAAATACTTTTTCACATAATTTCTTTCCACCAGTGGGGGAGGGGTCCCTCCGGACCGCGAGCTGCGCACTTGACTACACTCCAACCCCCCCCCCCCTCCCCCCCTCCCCACCCCCCCCCTCCCCTCATTTTTTAGCACGCTGCACGCTTAAAAATAGTGCAGACTCTTTTGAGTGTCACCTTTTTACACCCCTTTCCCCCGTAGATGGGTGCGCGGCTCGAACTTCGGAGGGGTGCCCTCGTACCCGTCACGCCACAGCGTCACGTCATAGCGTCTGGGGTCCCCCCGCACTTCGTGCAGGACCTCTGTACACGGCGCCTTTCCACTGCTCGGGTTGGGGAGGAGGGGTCCCTCTCCCTCCCTCCCCCCACCTCGAGTACGAAAGAATCGTTAACCTCCTCCACCACACACTATCCCACTCTAACATACCAACTTATGCATGGGCTTCCATACTTAAATTACAAAGTAATTAAAAATAATGTAAAAAATATTGAGCATAAATATAAAACTGTTACAATCAACAACAAAATAACAAGGGCGGGGGGGTATTTGAAGCCTCCCCCCCTCGGGACTTTTTAAGTTGACACACACAAATATGGTCGTCGCTTTCATATACAGACAAACATCATTTACTTACACACGGGATATTTAGAGCCACCTTATCGGTTCAATCAAAAACGTTGGCAGGAGGGGCACATAGTTGGTCTTCCGGTCGGTCGGTCAGGGGTCTCTCGACACAGTTTTGCCACTCAACGTAATAATTAATAATAATCCAAATAATTTAATTAATATAGAATACTCAAAAATATAAAAGCCACATGTTCCATCATAACATCGAGGGCGGGGGAGACTTTGTTGCTACCCCCCTTCGGGAACAGATGGAACAATTTAATACTTTTACAAACCAGAACGGTTGCCTTCGTTTTTTCTCCCTAATACTTACTTCCACATAGTAAATTCCTCAGCTCCTCATTGGTCCTGGCCAAATACAATATAATAATTTAATAAAAACCGACCGTGCCTCGCTACGACTAGCATGTCAGTCGGTCTTTCGCGCGACAGCTCCCTTACACTGGGTGCGTGCGCGCACCACTTATTTTTATCCAGCAAGTAATATTTTATCAAATCTTTTATCGCCCCATAATAATTTACATCACTGTTTACGGAAACACTATACATATCATTTTATAACTTTTAATAGTAACTTTTAATATACAGTACCATAACATAAAAAAACATTTTGACACAAACATATCAACAGCACAAACATTTTATCACCACATCACCTCAACCATTACCATACACCATTACAAACCCAACACCACAAACATATTAACATGGATTGTCTCCTATGCGGATGCCACCCTGGTAATCATTTTACAATAAAACTATAACTACACAAACTTATGATAATCTAAC
>CM065700.1:6927822-6955322 GCA_017654935.2 Phymorhynchus buccinoides | reverse complement strand
AGAAATGGATAAACACAAGGTAAGGAACCTCCATGCTCAATTTTATGCTTGTTACATCAAAATGCCCAACACTATAAAACATTTTTTTAAATAAAATGCCTTTGGCACTGAAGGGGTTAAAGCCTGAATTGCAAATGTTCCTACATCAGAAATTGATAAACATACCATAAGAAACAATCATATCCAATTTAATGTTTATTACATGAAAATACCCAACACTAGAATTTTAAAAAAAATTTAGAACTGCCCGTGATCAAAAGGTTCTTGGCACTGAAGGGTTAAAGGCTATTGATAAACACGTCAGGAATTGATAAACACGCCATAAGATACCATCATGCCAAATGTTTTGCTTGTTGCATGAAAATGCACAATTCTGTGACGTGTTGTTTTGAATAAAGATCGTTTTTTTAAAAAAAGCAGAAAAAAGCAGCATTTTGATCATTATTTTATGTTTTATTGATATTTTTATGGTAAGGAACAGGCCCCCTAATTTTCCTACTTTCCGCTATCGTTCTCTACGCCATACGGCCTGTTGACGTTTTATATGACTTATGTGTCATATTAATAATTGACGTCATTTTCTTCAAAGATTAGAACAGTGGGCATCAGGTGTGTTCACTTTGGTGTTCTGAAGTCATGTTAGAAACAAAACTGATAACACGGTAAGCCTAAGATCTGTGAAGAAGCTTCCTAGTCCATGAATTCGCCATTGTTTTGCTTTCACTTTCGGTGCCCAGGGGTGCCCAGGGGTGTCATGACTCAATTTTGTCTCGTTTTTTTTTCACGCTTTCATCTCGTATGCGAGATACTGCCTCAAACCTCCCGCTTGAAAGTAAAAAATCAAGTCATTTTCGACTCAGGGGACTTGGATATAAAAGTACTATAGCCAAGGCGGTTCAGAAAGGCAATTTCTTTCAAAGAAATACTTAATATAAAGCTGTTTAATACAGATAAGCGATTTAAAACGATTTTTCAGCCCAAACAGGGTTTATTTCTCCTTTTGCAACACTTTGGATCCGTCATTGTTGTGCATGTCGCGAAGCAAGTTGTGAACATACTTCCAAAGCATTTGTCCCAGAAATCAATTATCGAAATATGTATTTTTTCTAAAGACTGTGTATATCATTTTCTTGATATCATAATCTTCATGGGTTGTGCAGTGGCACTGTCCCCACTCTACACATTCCGAGTACCAGCTCACAGCCACATCCAGTGTATAGTATGTTGGTTTTTATTAATGATTATAGCTCAGTTCACACATCTATAGCAAAACTAAGTTTTCATTTTAAGATGGGAATCTACTCAATGCTCACTTTTCTTGGTCTTACAAAAATAGCGTAAATCTCCCCAGCAATTTCCCCAAACTTTGTCTTGAATTTACTGCCAGCTAAACAGTACAGGTAGAAATTTATTGCACAGTTTGAGTATGCGAGGACGCGAGAGGTTGCCTCGAATATTCTGAACTTTCCATGTGAAAGAGGGTCACCAAAATTTATAGAGTAATATATGACAAAGGTGCTCGCTTTTGGTGTTGTCAGAAGAAAAAAACAAGCACTTGCACATATCAAGGTGACAGTCAAAGAGGATACTTTCTGTTGTCTTGAGGCCTGGGTGGCTTGTTGTCCAGAAAGAAGTCTGGTTGTCCTGACAGATCCGACTACTGTATACACAATAGTAATGTTGCTGACTAACAAAACTACGAATGGTACTAATGAATACTCAAGCAAGTTTATCCACTGAAAATGTTTGAAAACAAACCCTCCATACACTCCTGAAACAGGGTCTTCACAAGATCCACGATGAAGACTGCATCCAATGAAACAGGGTAAATTGCTCAGAAATCCAATAGTAACAATTATAAAAGTAGTTATTCTTGACTTCCTTTTCGTCCACACGACACCGACACGAAGTGGCCACAGCACAGAAGCAGCTCTTAACGTAGTGAGTGCCACAAGCATCCATGACGATATGGATGCTGCTGCTTGCCACGAAGACTTGATTATCTTGCAGTGTAAGAGTCCCCGATTGACCATCCAATTTACACGAAACGAATGTACGACAAAGTAATCCACTGGATAGGACAGAGCAAACATATCACACACGGCCAGAACTACGAAGAAAACAGAAGATGTGGATGAAGGAAGTCGAAGCATGATCACAATGATCATACCATTACCAAACAATCCGAAAGTGGCCATAACTGCGTAGCCAATATCTTTTATAAAAAATGCCGTGTTTAGAAGTGGGTGATTTAAGTCAGGCCAAGCGTCTCTTTTAAGATGGCGAAAATTCTCCATCCTACTGCTCCCAATAAACGTTCTTGGCTTGAACTTGGCTGCAGTCGCCTGAACGATCAATTATTACTATTTTTTGTATTTTGGAACATTTTTTATGTTTATACTTTCACTTAGGATTTTTGTCGTATCTATTTTACTTGAGTGCTGGTTTGCATTTTGGTGCGTTTTACCAATACATTTCTTCTTGGGGCCATATTATTATATAAGAAATCATTAGTCTTATGATGTTCAAACTTGGTATGTAGGTGCATTGGCTTATGGTAACGGATGTCGACTGACGACATTTCTTCTCGTTGCCATATCTTTGACATCATTGGACTTGCATTGTTCAAACTTGGTATATGGGCACATTGGAGTATGGTTATTCCAAATATTTGATACCGTCAAGGTCAAGGACATTGACCCTGTCTTGCCCGTATCTCATGAACTGCTGTGGCCAATTTTTGTTTTACATCGTTGGGGGGAATTGGACTTACAATCTCCAAACGTGCTGTGTAGTTGCATTGTCTTATGATAATCCCAAACATTGTGTTTTCATCACGATCAAGGTCAAAGCTAAGGTACTAGTACCACCCAAGCCGTTAGTTTTGTTATATGGCCTTTTATTGTTTTATTTGTGTGTAACTGGTCTTATATTGAGGAAATACATTGACATTGATGTAGAAGGGCTTAAAGGAGAAATAAACCCTGTTTGGGCTGAAAAATCGTTTTAAATTGCTTATCTGTATTAAACAGCTTTATATTAAGTATTTATTTGAAATAAATTGCCTTTCTGAACCGCCTTGGCTATAGTATTTTTATATCCAAGTCCCCTGAGTCGAAAACGACTTGATTTTTTACTTTCAAGCGGGAGGTTTGCGGCAGTATATCGCGTACGAGATGAAAGCGTGAAAAAAACGAGACAAACTTGAGTCATGACACCCCTGGGCACCCCTGGGCACCGAAAGTGAAAGCAAAACAATGGCGAATTCATGGACTATGAAGATTCTTCACAGATCTTAGGCTTACTGTGTTATCAGTTTTGTTTCTAACATGACTTCAGAACACCAAAATGAACACACCTGATGCCCACTGTTCTAATCTTTGAAGAAAATGACGTCAATATGACACATAAGTCAATAAAACGTCAACAGGCCGTATGGCGTAGAGAACGATAGTGGAAAGTAGGAAAGTTAGGGGGCCTGTTCTTACCATAAAAATATCGATAAAACATAAAATAATTATCAAAATGCTGCCTATTTAGTTTTTTTCATTTTTATAAAACGATCTTTATTCAAAACAACACGTCACAGCAGTGAATGGCAGTATAATTATAGTGGAAGACCGAATGGCAGAATTGTGCATTTTCATGCAACAAGCATAACATTTGGCATGATGTTATCTATGATCTTATGGTGTGTTTATCAATTCCTGACATAGAGACATTTGCAAATCAGCCTTTAACCCTTTCAGTGCCAAGGGTATTTTGGGGGCACAAAAATACATTTCAAAGTTTTTTTTAGTGGTATGCATTTTCATGAAATTTGACATGCTAGGTTCTTATGGCATGTTTGTCTATTTCTGACAGAGGGACATTTTATATTTAGCCTTTAACCCTTCAATGCCAAGAACCTTTTGATCACGGGCAGTTCCAATTTTTTAAAAATTCTAGTGTTGTGTATTTTCATGTAATAAGCATGAAATTGGCTATGATTGTTTCTTATGGTATGTTTATCAATTTCTGATGTAGGGACATTTGCAATTCAGGCTTTAGCCCCTTCAGTGCCAAAGGCATTTATTTGATTTTTTTGTTTATAGTGGTGGGCATTTTCATGTAACAAGCATAAAACTGGGCATGGAGGTTCCTTACCTTGTGTTTATCCATTTCTGACAGAGGGATATCTTCAATTCAGCCTTTAACCATTTTGGTGCCAAAGGCATTTTGATATCGGAATTTTAACAAAAAATTCTAGAATTGATCATTTTCATATAAAAAGCATGAAATTTGCCATGACCATTTTCTTTACGGTGTCTTCATTAAATTCTGACGTAGGAACATTTGCAATTCAGCCTTTAACCTTTTCAATGCTAAGGACATTTGATCACAAACAGTAATAAATAAATAACATTCTGAATTGGGACTCGGAATGCCCAGAAGATGGAACAGCAAAAAAAAATCAAAAAAAAATCAATACATAAAAATTCTAGTGGTATGCATTTTCAAGAAACAAGTATAAAAATTGGCATGATATTTTCTTATGGTGTGTTTATCAATTTCTGATGTAGGGACATTTAACCCCTTCAGTACCAAGGGCATTTTGATCGATGACAGCTATATTTTTTTTTAATCTAATGTTGTGTATTTTCATGCAATAAGCATAAAATTTGGCATGATAATTTCTTATGGTGTGTTTATCAATTTCTGACATAGGGACATTTGCAATTCAGCCTTTAACCCCTTCAGTGCCAGGGGCATTTTGATCGCGAACAGATATTTAATTAAACAAAATTGTAGTGTTGGGTATTTTCATGTAACAAGAGTGAAATTTAACATGATGGTTTCTTAAGGTGTGTTTATCCATTTTTGATGTAGGGATATGTTCAATTCAGCCTTTAACCCCTTCAGTGTCAACAGCATTTTGATTGCGGAAGTTCATTAGGGGAAGACAGGGTAAAAAGCCCATGGGCAGGTAAGAAGCCTATGTAAATTATCTCATGAAATAAAGAAAATGTAAGTCAAATTTGCCCATGAGACGAATGCTAAACATTAACACTCGTCTCATGGGCAAAATGTGACTGAAATTTGCTTCATTTCATGAGATAATTGGGGTGGGTGTTTTACCCCATCTTCCCTATATATGTCCTAAGCACTGACGGGTTAAGAAGCTTGGATTTTGTAACCAAGAGGTAGCTCCTGATGGCTCACATCTGTTTTCAATCACTAAACTAAAACAATCTTCCACAATCTTCTGTTAGTCACTTCAATTCAAGATATCAACATTTCCTAGTACATCCATCCCCTACCTCACACACACACACACACACACACACACACACACACACACACACACACACACAAAAACACCACATGAGCACGCACACATGCACAAACACAAAAACACACACACATAAACACACTTGTGAACATGCGCACACACACATACACGACCATACACAAACCACATACATCACACAATCTCTTTCTCTCTCTCTCTCTCTCTCTCTCTCTCTCTCTCTCTCTCTCTCTCTCTCTCACTCACACACACACACACACACACACACACACACACACACACATACAGACTCACCCACAGACACATACATAGATCTTCACAGACATAATTTTCTAACAGCAAAGGTAACAAAACCTGTCTTTTTAAGAGGACAATAAATGTGATTGATTGAATGACTGATTGATTGATTGACTGAAAAGTGATCAACGGAAATAAACGGCTAGTATGTGGCAAGGAAAAGCAGCGATAAACTGTGGCAGAAGGATGAGACCAAGTAATGTTCACATGCAGTAGTCGACCAAATTCAGCAAGTGTGTGTCATGAGAAGAGGCCACGGAAAAAGCTGAGCTGATAAGGACCTCCAACAAGAACATGTCTGCTAATGCGTGCCAAGTCGGTCGTCTCCGAGGCGGCAGATGCTATTCCGGCTGGCTGGGCTAGAATTTGTTTATAATGACCAATGCACACACACACACACACACACACATCCATCCACGCACAGAGAGAGAGAGAGAGAGAGAGAGAGAGAGAGAGAGAGAGAGAGAGAGAGAGAGAGAGAGAGAGACGCACAGAGAGACAAGACAGAGAGACAGAGAGGGAGAGAAGCACACACAACATACACACCCCTGCTCAAATGCTGAGCTGATAAGGACCTCCAACAAGAACATGTCTGCTAATGCGTGCCAAGTCGGTCGTCTCCGAGGCGGCAGATGCTATTCCGGCTGGCTGGGCTAGAATTTGTTTATAATGACCAATGCACACACACACACACACATATCCATCCACGCAGAGAGAGAGAGAGAGAGAGAGAGAGAGAGAGAGAGAGAGAGAGAACGCGCTTCAACTACCACTCACATTCGCTTCCCCCTCCCTCCCTCTCTCTCTCTCTCTCTCTCTCTCTCTCTCTCACTCTCTCTCTCCCCCTCTCTCTCCCCATGTGTGTCTGTCTGCGTGCGTACGTTGTGTGTGAGGGTGTATGTGTGTTGGTGTATGTGGTCAGTCCATGCGGTTCGGTTGCTGTGGCTAATGGGGTATGAACGAGTTGGCGTCAATAATTGTGTGTGTGTGCGTGTGCGTGTGCGTGTGCGTGTGACGAGGTAATGGGTTAAAAGGCTAAGCCTCTAGGGAAGACTTTTAGTGTGTTAAATTTTCAAGTAGAAAATTTGCCTTTAGCCCACTTCTCTAGGGTATGGGAGATGAGCAACTTTCCCGGCCCCTTTTCATCTAATAAATTTATATTTGTGCCCGGGTTCTGGCTCGTATGGTTGTAAGAAATACAAGTGGTTGAATTGCTCTAAATGGCAGACAGAGAGAAGTAGGGTTTTACATGAAATTACAAGACTCCCACTCTCCTCAGTCTGACCAAAGGGTTCAGGATTATTTGACACTTGTATTTTATTTACTCCCAAAATCTGCATAAGATTATGCAACAATAATAATAAAGCAGCTCAATGGCGCCAAAACAAAATGTGAATGAAAAACAATGGAATCCGAAAGGATTTACAAGACTTTTGTCTTTCTAGAAGGTTAGCCCCAAGCAGGAAGGGTCACTTATTTTCAGTGTCCGGAGGAAAGTTCAAATGATTTTTGGCACTGTCGTGGGGACTTAACTCATGGCTGTGCTGAAGTTCCTCCGTAGGGATCGGCGAGTGCTGGGGTGGCTGGGCTTGCTCGTCAGATGAGAGTAGCTCCCAGTCGTTCCGGTTACGGCTTCGCGGGATGGCACGGTTCAGGCGTGGTCTCCTCGCGGATTCTGGGTGCGGGGCGTCTTGGCGGCGGTCCCGTCTTGGTGCTTGTGAGTCAGGGATGATCTTCCTGCCCACGATGCCCTGCTGATAATCACAGGAGAAGGTGGATGTAGATCTCTATGGCTTAGAGACAAGGGGCTTCAGTCGGCAGGGCATTAGTGAATCCCAACCGGCTAGAAGGCTTCCCTTGTACAATAGCACTAGTTAATAAATAAACTGAATTTCAGTTAACAAACTGAGATCAGTAAAACATAAAAGGTGATCAAGACAACATCACTCTCCATCCAACACCTGGAAAGGAATGGTATCATAAAGTGCAAGATTGCGGCCCATAGGTTTCCTACTAAAAATAGACAAAAGGGTTAGTAGGCATAAACTCCGGTTCTGGTACCAAAAGAGTTAAAGTCAAAAACACACACACACAAATAATCAGTGCACATAAATAGAACAGAATGTTTACCACTTCTTTTCAATAACATATCTATCTACTCCTTATTCATCATTGAACATAGGATCTAGATCAAAAATAGGATCAAACAAACAACCAGTCTCAATCACCAGCAATCAATAATACTCACTAGATGGGCTATTGTAACTGGCTGGGAGAGGGGTTGAGTCTGCAATGTTGCTCTAGCTAGGTTTCAGCGTCTTGTGTGAAAACTTTTTCTCCCTTCTCCAATTATAGCCTTCACTTTCAAACAATGAAAGCCTGTCATTGGTTTATAGCAATTGACACGTCACAAGATGATGCTATAATTTTATGCATACTAGTACCGAACAATCACGCGCCAGTTACATCCTTATCACGTGCCGACATTCAAATCCTTCTCGTGCTCGGAAAGGAAGGGTTCAAAGGGGCCCGACCATGGTTGTCACTTTCTTGTGATGGGTAATGGAGATCGGGGTTCAAAGAGATAACTGCCTTAATCGGCGTTCGTTTGAAGCAGCCGGGCAATTAACGTGGCGGTTGGTCGAGAAATGAAAAGGAGAGAGGGTGGGGGGGGGGGGGAGGGGAGAAGGGGGGGGGGGTGTAGACAAGAAATAAAGAAAGCGGGTCGTGTGGGACACTTACGTCACAGTGAGTGCGCGCGCGCGTGTGTGCGCGCGCGTGTGTGTGTGTGTGTGTGTGTTTTATATCTACTGTTAACCCCCATTAAAACATTTGAGTTTCATTCAACTCTCTCTCTCTCTCTCTCTCTCTCTCTCTCTCTCTCTCTCTCTCTCTCTCTCTCTCTCAGCACGCACGTGGGCATATTACAACCCATTTCCTCATAAGGAAAGAAAGAAAGAAAACAAATAAAAGGAGTGTACAGACCAAAGAGCCGCAAAATAAGTCAACGCCCGTCTTGAATAGATCCGAAGAACGTCAGTGTAACAACATGTGACAGGTATTCTATAGTACTACAACATGCCGTTTGTATTATGCCCATTTAGATCTGTTTCATAGGAAACGTTTGAAAACTTTGTGCAATAATATAAAATTCATGTAAAACGGCAAAAGGAAGTTTTGCTAATTGTTAACATCTGAGATGTTTCGCCTTACTCACTTAATATCTTGACGCGATAAGCGTCAGTGACGTAGAATAGAATGTCACGATGCAACGAAACTAAATCAGATATTTCGCCCAAAACACTCTATAAGTCATGCGTTCTATGTTTGGATTGACTTCATATTTGTCCACGTTACCTGTAAAAAATCTTTTGTAAATATAGTGCTACGCATTTATTTTTCATAGGTGTTGATTCCTACTAAAACACATTTTTTTTCAAAAAGTTCGTTATTTCTGTTAGAAAAACGGACATGTTTTTCATCAAGAAATAAATTCGCAGTTGGTATTTAAAAGAGCAGTGTCTACTGCGAAATAAAATATATTTTAAACGAATGAACAACCTTTCCTTTCCTTACAAAAAAAACAAAACAACTTGTTGCACGAATTACTTTTTTTAAAAAGATTTAATTCGTTACAAATTCATAACGGCTAAGAAGCATGTCTAAAAAACGGCATAATCCACTTTAAGGTATTTCAGGGTCTGTAAAATTATAAGACAGTGTAAAAATGTGTAATTGACAAACTTCTTTTTTTATCATTTGCGAGTTCTGTAATTCGGCCTTTTTTGAAAAACGCTCATATGGGACATTTGTAAATACAAATATGGTGGGAACAACACTGGAGGCAATGCCCGGAGGCAGTACGAAACCAGTAAAGTCCCGATTTTTTTTTTTATCAATACAGATAGGTGTAGCGGTAACCACGCCTCGGTTAAACCTCATCGGCTATGGCACCGCTACAAGTGATAAGATGACTCTAGAGCATCGTAAACTGCGTGCGCGCGAGAGAGAGAGAGAAAATGGAGTTTTACGTCCTCTTGGTCTGAATCAGACACATATGGGACATTTGTAAATACAAATATGGTGGGAACAATACTGGAGGCAATGCCCGGAGGCAGTGCAAAACCAGTAAAGTCCCGATTTTTTTATATTAAACTGCGTGCGCGCGTAGTAGTACTCTGGAATTTTACGTCCTCTCGACCTGGGAAGGCACATATGGGACATTTGTTAGTTGTAAAATAAACAAAAGACAATACATAAACGTAAGAGGACGAATACAAAGACGAAGACAAAACATTGAAATGTGGGGGAGGAATTCTAAAAGCGCAAGTTTTAATGTATTATGAGGAATAACCTGTTAAAAATTATAAAATTAGTTATAGAGACTTTAGATGTTTGTTAAATAACTATAGATATATAAAATATTGTTTTAAAATTCGTTTGGTATCTGGCCCGAGTACAACCCTCCCTGTTGTATTAAAATTTCAAGGCTACAATGTTAAAAATGTAATCTTTATATTTATTAGTAAAAACCAAATGAGGCCTTATTTATTTTTAAAAGATATGTATTTACAGATATTTTCTTTATATTTACATCTATTTATAAATTTATATATTTACAAGCGTAAAAATTTGTACATAGAAATCTTTTTGTTAAAACGCCAGGGGAGAAGACTCCCGTCCTGGCTATCACTTTGTGAAGTGGGGGCAGGGTTTAAAAAGTATATAAAGGGAAATTATTTTGAATTCTCAGGAGGGATCATGAAATAGGGAAGGGGGGAGGGAAAGAGGGGATCCCGGAGGGCCTCAACACACCGAGTTGGGGCGGGCCGGCCGAGGGAGGTATACGCGAGCCATCCTCGCGTCAACTACCGACGACGGGCCCGCCCCATCAAGGGGGAGGTCATCTCACGGGTCTTGGGGTAGGGGTAAGGGGAGGGACAAGGACCCGGGGGCCCTCAACCATCGAGGGGAGCCGCCCCCGCCGCCGGAGGATACGCGAGCCATCCTCGCGTCAACAACCCACAACGGGCCCGCCCCATCAAGGGGGAGGTCATCTCACGGGTCTTGGGGTAGGGGTAAGGGGAGGGACAAGGACCCGGGGGCCCTCAACCATCGAGGGGAGCCGCCCCCGCCGCCGGAGGATACGCGAGACATCCTCGCGTCAACAACCCACGACGGGCCCGCCCCATCAAGGGGGAGGTCATCTCACGGGTCTTGGGGTAGGGGTAAGGGGAGGGACAAGGACCCGGGGGCCCTCAACCATCGAGGGGAGCCGCCCCCGCCGCCGGAGGATACGCGAGCCATCCTCGCGTCAACTACCGACGACGGGGACACCTCCCCGAGAGGGGGGACCACCACTTGGGTGTATTTACTTTAAACGATCCCAACTAAGTTCACTATATACAACACAGACACATGTTTTATATTTTTATTTTTCCACTGGTAGGGCACCATGTACTACCATCTAAGTATTTTATCTATTGTTAAAATGAATATTAAAATGGGTTTAATGTATAACCCTTAGATTATGATGGAGGAAGACAACATATTATATTAGAAGATAAAATTGTGATTAAAATGGTGTTAAGATTTGAATATCATAATATAAAAGTTTAAAATACTGTAGCTGTGCCGGAGGACCCCGTGCTTGCGGGCCCGTGCAAAACCAGCTATATTATTTAATTAAAAGTTGGGGCAGGTGTAAAAGCATTCACTGCCAAAAAGAAGGGGAGGCCTCGTAAACGAGATCCTCAATCAGCCGCTATGGAGTGGTGAAATATTTGCTTGTTAAGACAGTTAAAATCGTATATCAATGGGCCAATGGCCTATTCGGCAAGTGACGACAGTAGGTTAAAAGTTGCTATTAAAATTATTTTATTATACTTTATATGAGAATATATTAAGGTGCGCGACGGAGGTCCCCGACCGACCGAAACCACAGGACGTGTATATATGTATTTATTATTTGTAATTAAACGGGACCAATAAAATGGCCTGAAAGTTCACATGTAAGAGTATGATTAATTGAGATTTAGAAACTAAATAACGGTGGCGACCACGCTAGATGTGGATGAATGTTGCAATTTTCCATGTATTCCCGTAGGGGGGTGGCCACAAAATCCCCCCCGCCTACGTTGACATGATATGGGTATCTAATGATTTAAATATATTTAATATAATCAGGTGGTATTTTGGCATGGGAGCCCGAGCAACTATTGTTTATGATATATACTTTATAAGTAATGGTTTAAGTAATAATAATGATGTTGATGGGGGGGGAGGTTAAGGATTCTTTCATGGAGGGGGCGGGGGGAGGGAGGGAGAGGGACCCCTCCTCCCCGCCTCATCCAGAGGAAAGGCGCCGCTTATGTGATCCTTGTGCGGGGGGGTCACAACGTAAAACGTGACGGCTACCATAGAACCCCCGGGGCGACGACCCAGGCTCCCACGAACTGGGGGGGAGGGAGAATAAAAAACAGTGGACCCAAAAGGGTCACTACAGCCCACAGGCGCACGTGACATTAAAATGGGAAGGGGGGAAAGGGAAAGGGGAATGTAAGTGGGCGCCGGGCCCGCCGCCCAAGGGGACTCCACCCCCACCATTTTGATTTTGATAGGAGTTATTTGTTATTTAAAGACATGGCTGGTTAAGGATTCCCTTCGGTTAGGGGCGCTGCCACGGGTGCGGCACCAATAGGGGTGGCCACCCGGAGGTGCCTCGGGCGGGTGAGAGATATTATCTGTCTACCGCCCGAGGCACCCAGCCAACGCCCCCCCCCCCCCCCTTCCAAAAAAAAAAGGGGGGGGGGGGGGGGGGACGCCGCTATGCAGCTACCATAGATTCTGCACGTGGGCCGCACCATGTACCCCCCCCCCCCCCAACATAAGAGGGGGGGGGGGCACCGATCCGACCCACGCACAGATTCCCCATTAAAGTTATTGATGATGTAATTAGATAAAATGTAAGTAAGTTGTTTAGTTGAAAAAATAAAACCAACTGTAAGCAATTTTGATAAAAGTGAAGAAGTAGTAGTAATTTTGGTGTTTTAACGTCCTCTCGCCCCTCCCCCCCCCCCCCCCCCCCCCCCCTCCCCCCCCCCCCCCTCCCCCCTCCCCCCCCCCCCCCCCCCCCCCACCCCCCCCCCCCCCCCCCCCCCCCCCCCCCCCCCCCCCCCCCCCACCCCCTTCCCCACTCCCCCCCCCCCCCCCCCCCACCCGGGAAGGCACATATGGGACATGTGTATTAGTAGGGTATGGGTAAATAAAGATAAAACATTACAGGACACATGTAAACAGAACGATAAAAGTGAAGAAAAAAGAGGCCAAAATGGTAGCTGTAAGTTCCGGCCCTCTAAGAGGACACCGATGAGAAAATGGCGGATGTTTTTAGGTCATGAAGGCTGCAGTAAATGGTAGCAGCAAAAATATGTTAGCTTTTTAACTACTACCCATTAGTTTCTACTCCTACTTCTGACCTGTTTTCAAGGTCAAACTCCAAGGTCAAGGTCACCACGGTTACGAATTTTCTATGGGACCCTCCCTGCACCAGGGATTCTGTTCACTGGTTCGTGAGTGACTGGGCGAACAAACAGACAGACAGACAGACACACGGTTGTTCAAATATAAGAGGAATCAAGATTTTGTTTATGTAATCATTTATATATTGATCAGGCATGGCATTGAGGAATCGTGAAAAAAGCTCTGTGTGTGATTCATGTTAGCTCAATGGGACTGATTCTGTCTGTGTGATCCATGTTAGCTCAGTGTGGACTGATTCTGTTTGTGTGATCCATGTCAGCTCAGTGTGGACTGATTCTGTCAAGTGTGATCCATGTCAGCTCAGTGTGGACTGATTCTGTCAGTGTGATCCATGTCAGCTCAGTGTGGACTGATTCTGTCTGTGTGATCCATGTCAGCTCAGTGTGGACTGATTCTGTCAGTGTGATCCATGTCAGCTCAGTGTGGACTGATTCTGTCTGTGTGATCCATGTCAGCTCAGTGTGGACTGATTCTGTCTGTGTGATCCATGTCAGCTCAGTGTGGACTGATTCTGTCTGTGTGATCCATGTCAGCTCAGTGTGGACTGATTATGTCTGTGTGATCCATGTCAGCTCAGTGTGGACTGATTCTGTCTGTGTGATCCATGTCAGCTCAGTGTGGACTGATTCTGTCTGTGTGATCCATGTCAGCTCAGTGTGGACTGATTCTGTCTGTGTGATCCATGTCAGCTCAGTGTGGACTGATTATGTCTGTGTGATCCATGTCAGCTCAGTGTGGACTGATTATGTCTGTGTGATCCATGTCAGCTCAGTGTGGACTGATTATGTCTGTGTGATCCATGTCAGCTCAGTGTGGACTGATTATGTCTGTGTGATCCATGTCAGCTCAGTGTGGACTGATTATGTCTGTGTGATCCATGTCAGCTCAGTGTGGACTGATTATGTCTGTGTGATCCATGTCAGCTCAGAGTGGAGTATGTGGACTGATTCTGTCTGTGTGATCCATGTCAGCTCAGTGTGGACTGATTCTGTCTGTGTGATCCATGTCAGCTCATTGTGGACTGATTCTGTCTGTGTGATCCATGTCAGCTCAGTGTGGACTGATTCTGTCTGTGTGATCCATGTCAGCTCAGTGGAGTATGTGGACTGATTCTGTCTGTGTGAACCATGTCAGCTCAGAGTGGAGTATGTGGACTGATTCTGTCTATGTGATCCATGTCAGCTCAGTGTGGAGTGTGTGGACTGATTCTGTCTGTGTGAACCATGTCAGCTCAATGTGGACTGATTCTGTTTGTGTGATCCATGTCAGCTCAGTGTGGACTGATTCTGTCTGTGTGATCCATGTCAGCTCAGTGTGGAGTATGTGGACTGATTCTGTCTATGTGATCCATGTCAGTTCAGTGTGGAGTATGTGGACTGATTCTGTCTGTGTGAACCATGTCAGCTCAGTGTGGACTGATTCTGTCTGTGTGATCCATGTCAGCTCAGTGTGGAGTATGTGGACCGATTCTGTCTGTGTGATCCATGTCAGCTCAATGTGGACTGATTCTGTCTGTGGGATCCATGTCAGTTCAGTGTGGAGTATGTGGACTGATTCTGTCTGTGTGAACCATGTCAGCTCAATGTGGACTGATTCTGTCTCTGTGATCCATGTCAGCTCAGTGTGGATGTGGACTGATTCTGTCTGTGTGATCCATGTCAGCTCAATGTGGACTGATTCTGTCTGTGTGATCCATGTTAGCTCAGTGTGGACTGATTCTGTCCGTGTGATCCATGTCAGCTCAGTGTGGACTGATTCTGTCTGTGTGATCCATGTCAGCTCAGTGTGGACTGATTCTGTCTGTGTGAACCATGTCAGCTCAATGTGGACTGATTCTGTCTGTGTGATCCATGTCAGCTTAGTGTGGACTGATTCTGTCTGTGTGATCCATGTCAGCTCAGTGTGGACTGATTATGTTTGTGTGATCCATGTCAGCTCAGTGTGGACTGATTTCTGTCTGTGTGATCCATGTTAGCTCAGGGGGTGTGGAACTGATTCTGTCAGTGTGATCCATGTCAGGTCAGTGTGGACTGATTCTGTCTGTGATCATGTCAGCTCGGTGTCATATACTAACGGCATGACAACAGACTGATCATGGGCTCACAGGAATGTATTGTTGTAATTTGTATCGTAGTTTATTGTTATCATAGTAATGTATTGATCATATTTCCATAGCGAGATATAAAAAAACCCACATATGTGCTTTGTAACGGCAGTAGTGACAACTCAAGATTTCTAAAAAAGAATGACATTCAAAATTATTACAAGTAACATATGTACTAGTATAATACTATTAAATGAAATATGAATACACCAGCCGATCTCTTTCCCTTTGCCTCTCAGACATAGGCCTACATGTTTCACGTTCTCATCATTATTATGGATAGAAAATCTTACATTTTCACAAGAAAGAGAATGCACGTTTCAAAGCAGCATCAAAATGATTAAATGCGCAAACCAATGCATTTCGATAATTATGAATACCAGACTCGTCTCTCTCTCTCTCTCTCTCTCGCTCTCTAATCTCTCTCTCTCTCTCTCTCTCTCTGAAAATATATTATGTAAGGCAATCTTGCCAGATAGCCGTTGCGTGTAAATTATCCGTGTTCTTCTGTAAGATACTGGTGTAAAGTGTAGTTATGAATGCAAATAGGACACCAAACAAAGCTTACCATACGCTTTATATGTAAACTCATCGGTGGACCGTGTTGGGTGTCCAAATCACGATATAGTCTGTATAATATTTGTAAAATATTTGGGTTGCAACAAAATGCATAAGGTAAAACATTTTCAAATTATTTTAAAATTCAAGAATCGTCAGGTTTTAGTTTAGCATAGCATAGCATAGCATAGCATAAATGGCAATATATGCTATTTTGTTTTAGCATTTTGCCCTCTAAATATGTTTTTGTTAGGTTTGGCTTCATTCACTGTTGATTACTAAGGCATTTGTGTTTTATTCATTTAAATCTGTATAATAAATTATTACATTTTGTTTTGGATAAAAACCTTGTGTACGATGTTTTTCAACGAATGTAATGAATTTGCAGTAACAACTTTGTCAGGAAGGTTATTCCATACATTTTTTTTTTTTTTTTTTATTACTCTGTTAGTAAATAGTAAAAAAACCGTTTTGTGCTAGTCTGGTGTTAGCCTGTAGAGAATATTAATGAAAACAACGAAGATCACTTGGATGGCAGATCAAATTGAATCTGGGGGTATTGTACTTGCTTTCTTTGGATTATCAGCTGGCATCATTCAATTACAAACCTTATTAATTACATAAGTTCAACATCGTTATGCTAAATAACACGTGGTTGTGTTTGATGCATTGCATTTTAGTGACCTCTAATATAGATGGTTTTCTTTTTTTTTAAACAAAAAAAAAGAAAGAAGGAAAACAGCCTCCAAGCTTACTGTTTTAATATACACATACACATACATATATATATGTATAGCATGAAAGAAAAATCTCAGTGAATAGCCAGCTCCGTACCCCTACTCTGAAGGATTGAAAAGTTAGGGCATTTGAAATGCAAAATAGTTTGCTTTGATAAAGCTTTTCTGTGTCCAATGTCTTTATTTGTGAACCTTCAGAAACAAAACCAGTTAACGTTAACTTTGAGTAATGTTCCGTGTTTCAAAAAATAAAAAAATAAAAAATAATATAAAAAATAATAAAAAAATAAAAAAAATATATAAATTGTGCTGATTTACTGTTTCTTGACGGTTCACAAATAAAGACATTGGCCACAGAAAAGCTTTATCAAAGCAAACTATATATATGTATTATATAGGAAAATTGTTAAAACTTTTTTTTGTCCCTATGTCTTTGAAACGAATATTAAAACCAAAAAAACAGTTATATGTTAGCTTGGTATCTTGATCTATAAAAAAAAAGTTAGGGACCAGTCACTGAAACCAGCTGTTAATTTAATTTTTGTATATCTCCTTATTTATTTGTTAGCGAAACCAAATGGTTGCCAAATTTTACTCATAAAAGATTGAACGAATCTGTGTCAGCAGGAAACGTGCACGAGATTCTCCCTCACTCATCTATGGCACGTGTCAGAAACAACAAAACTGCAGAAAAATGCACCTTTTCCCAGCGTGCCTAGGACAAGCCAGGGCATGTAAAAATGGAAAATTCGTTATGCACGTGCAAGGGTGGTTGTTTGAGTGTGAACTGTTGTCAACAGTTTGCCTTTATAACCTGCCGCCAATTTGCTACCCACTGTCTTCTCACCATGCCTGCCAGACAGAAGCTTGATAACTTCAACAGGAGCCGAGCCATTGCGTGGCTGCAAGATGGCCTTTCGAAGCGAGAAGTGGCCAGACGCCTTCAGGTCTCCCACTCAGTCATTGTGAGGCTGCACCAGCGTTACCAGGACACCCACAGCGTCATGGAGCGGCCCAGATCCGGTCGGCAAAAGAAGACAACACCACGAGAGGATCGCTTCATTGAACGACAAGCTCTGCAGCAACGAAACGTCTCGGCAAACACTATCAGAACGTAGCTGCGGACGGCAACTAACACCAACGTCAGCCAGAAGACTGTTGGAAACCGCCTTCGTGCGTTTGGCCTCCGTTCTCGTCGTCCAGCTGTTCGTCCACGGCTGACAGCGGCACATCGGCACGCTCGCCTAACTTTATGTCGCCGCCACACGAGGTGGAATCGCCAAGACTGGGCCCAGGTGCTCTTCAGCTACGAATCCAGGTTCAATCTGCACCACACTGACGGGCGGGAGCGAGTCTGGAGAAGGCCGGGGGAACGCTACCAGGACAACACCATCAAGGATGGCCTTTGGTGGGGGCTCCATCATGGTATGGGGGGGAGCTTTCAGTCTTCGCCATAGGACACCCCTGTACCACGTGGCTGGCAACTTTACAGGCCTGCGCTACAGAGACGAAATTGTGGCCCCACTCGTCCTGCCGATGCTCCAACAGATGGGACCCCAAGGCCATCTTCCAAGATGACAATGCCACCCCACACCGAGCCAGGGTGGTAACCAACCTCATCCAACAGGCTGGTGTTGTCAGGCATGTTTGACCGGCCTGCAGCCCAGATCGTCAGAACCCCTAGAGCATGCCTGGGATATGAACTTGATAGATGGAGTGAGGGGCAATGAGTGCATCCTCCTCCCCAGGAATGACTGTCCCAGTGCACTACTCAGCCTGACCTTCGCTGGCTAGAGTGGCAGCCATCCCACAGGAGTTCGGTCGTGAAGCTGGGAACTCCATGATGTGGCGGCAGATGTGCATGATATGCCAATAGGAATCGCCCCCCCCCCCTGGTGGGGGGGGGGGTGGGGGGACACCCCCACACACAAAACTGACACATGATGCGCGAAGGAAGCAATTTTCCGTTGTTTGAACCCCTATGTTGTTTGAGGGCTTCGCGGGAAAGCAACGGATAGACAAATCACGGAATGAATTTGGTAACTCTGACGGAGATATGAATTAAATGACTTGCCCTAAACACATATTGCATTGCCATTGCAGTGGTTGGGACAGTTAGTTGCATGTGATGTGTGACTGGGTCTCTAACTTCTTTCCATCAAGTATATGTTCTAAAAAAACATAAAGAGTGCTAGTTAGGTTCTCCTCCTTATTGGGAGCGGGCAATGCATGAACCTAGGCCGAGCCGCCAGCTGTTTCGGATGTACCCGGGAGTCTTCATTCAGATACATGTGCAGTCTGGATGGGTCTTGAACCTGACCAAGGGTGGAACTGTAATCGCCCTCTCAACAAGAAGAGTCGTTTCCACAAACGGAATGTGTCTCTCTCACTGACTATTTGGATCAACAAGAGCTATTGCACTAAACAACAACCAGCACTCAAGTAACCTTAGAAATGAATAGAAATCTTAATAAAAGTGTTTACATAAGAAGTGTGTTCCAAAATTAAACAATATGAACAATAAGCGAAATAGTATCCAAAGGAATTTTCAGTTTACGCTGGCACCGTTCCTCCATCTACAGGACTCAAAAGGTACGCATTTGAAATGCCACATAATAGGACAATTGTACACTGTTATTTGTCCTATGTCTTTGAACACGAACATTACAAACCAAAGAATCAGTATATGATCTAACTTCGGTAGTTTTGATCTATGTTCTAAGAAAAACATAAAGAGTGCTAGCTTAGTTTCTCATACTTATTCAGGGAGAGCAATGGCACGAACTCAGCAGGACAGCTGTTTCGACTCTAGGGAGGTCTCAGCAGCTCGTGCATCTGGTCGGGCGGTGGCTTAACTACCAAGGGGAACTACTCCCCCGCTCAACAAGAAGATTGTTCCACAAATGGAATGGGTCTCTTCCTGTATATTGTAAAAGGCTCCAAAAAAACCCAAAACCGAGCAGCTCAACGTAACATTAGAAACGAAAACAATCTCATATTCAAGTAAAAGTACGTACAACATAAGCAACTGTTCCAAAATTTAAAATATCGAAAAAAATAACGCGACACACGACCAGAGAGGGTAGGCATATATGGCAGCCACAATGGCACAGCGTTTATTATCTACTCTATTTTAGCCTATATTCAATCACGCACAAAGAGCTATGAATACACAAAAACCTCATTTAATAGTGTCAATGTAACAGTGCATTAAATAGAAATAGTAAGATAATCCAAAATCATAGACAACTATTATCATTCCTGAGCTATCTATCTATTCAATACTGTCTATGTTCTACTGAATAGAAAGTGAAAAGTATATGAACTAGAAAAGTGGAGTAATGACAAACTTTGTAAAACTATTCCATACTTTGTAAAACACTATTCCAATACTTTGCGTAAAAAACATATTCACATACTTTGTAAAATATTCCATACTTTGTAAAAATATTCACATTAATGTGCTTGGTACTATGAATTAGATTCAAAACTCATCAGGCTAGAAAAAATGACAACGCTAAAAGTATTAACAACATGAATTTCCAAACCATTCTATTCATTAACATATCCCCTAAATTTTACTTAAAATACTACAATATACTACACTCATAGCTGTAAACATCTTGTGTGACTATAGAGTAGATCAATGCTCTTTTCATACCACCATCTACCCTTCTATTCAATATTCCCGTAGAAAGTATTATTAAAATAGTTTAAATAGTAAAGAATGGTTCGTTATTGCAAAACTCATCTTCATACTCTCTTGGCTAGCCAGCTTGACTGTTATTTGTCAAGACGCCAAGACACACGTGAGGGCTTTATGTAAATCTTAGATAGTCCAACACTGTGAGTCCAAAACCATCGTGTCCCGAGTAATTGGCCTCCATCTTGGGCCCCCCCCCACACACATTCGACTTGTTCAAAGTTCAACGACCCTACCAATTATACTTTTTTTTTTTTTAGGGTTGCAGTAAGTATTTCAGGGTCACTGACGACATCGTTTTGTTTCGTTTGCTTTGTTTACATTCTTAAAGTCATACATATGTTTCTTCTTCAATCCTGCCTGAAAGTACTTCACCTATTCTACTAGCTTTTTGCAGCTAGGCCTACCTAGTAGTCTATTATTTAGTCAATCCTTTAGCAATGCGTTACATGCAAAACGTGAACACCAAGACACGCGCGCGCTCGGTGGGCCCATGTGCGGTGTAATAAAACTCTTAGCAACAGCCTATAGGACTGCGGGCATGTTAAGAGAGGGGGTATACGGGAATCATAGGTGCTGCTAAGTGCAAGGGGGGGTGGGAGGAGGTAAGGTATTGAGAGCGATTAAATATAAACAAGTCGGATCCTGTTGTGAAGAAGAAGTAGAGAGAGATCATAATTGAATTATATTTTAACCGAAGGTCGAGGCTCTTGTAGGCAGACTACGTACCAACTTGCATCACAGCCCTAAGGATGCATACTCCTGCACTCTGCCATTCTTGCCAGTTCCTCCCTCCCGTGTGGGCCTCGCAGTATCTTTGCCTACGACGCTGGCGGTCTGGTTTATCGCAATTCGCGGCGCCCTTTATTTGGGTACCCTTACAATTGTTGCATGAAGCCCTCACGTAAAGTCTAGGCTCGTGCCTCTGACATATAACCGTCAGCTGGCTAGCCGAGAGGAGAGTATGAGAATGAGTTTGCATTCGACAAAACCGAATTCTTACTATTTAAACTTTTAATAATACTTGACGGCATAATGTTGAAAATAGAAAGAGATGGTTGTATGAAAAGAGCATTACTCTACTCTATGATCGATTTTGATTATATTTTGCACATATGATCATATTAAATAGATATTCGATAGATTGGAATAATTTTGGGGATATTGACATAACGAATGGTTTTTGGATTCATTTTATACTTTATAGCGTTTTCATTGTTCTACCTCTACTGGAGTTTTTGGAATTATCAATTAGATACAAGGCACATTATGGAATATTTTTACAAAGTATGGGAGTATTCTACAAAGTATGGCAATATTTGTGTATCAATGTCATGGGAATATTTTTCAATAAAGTATGAAATTAGATACAACGCTCTTAATTCACTACTCCACTTTTCTATTCAACATTACTTTGTGCATGCATTTTCTATTCGCATAATAGAGACGAAGCAACGTATTGAATATGCAAAAGGCGCACGCTGAATGAAATAAGTTGCTTCGCGTATATTGTCATGATTGGTTATCGTATTTCTATTTAGATATTTTATCGATCTAGATGTCGACTAGTTAACATAGTTTTTGTGGATGCGAATAGCTCGTGCATATCGTTAGTGTGAATAGAGACTATTAATAGCATGCTATGTATAAATAATTGAACCCGGTATGTTTGGTTGCGTGTATGATGCATAAGCCTTGCCCAGTGTATGAAAACTTTCAGTATTAGCCTATCTATATAATATATGTATTGTGCGTATTCTAAGTATACAAGTAGTAGTTTGGAGGCTGTTTCCTTTGACTTTTCCAAAACTACACCAACAAAAACCTAAAACAAGAGCTTCACGACATATAAAATTACACGTGTGGATTGAGAAAAAAAAGGTTTGGTGTGTAGTAAATAGAATGGAAAGAGATGAATACTGGCATGGATACATCATCCATGGTGAAGGTTGTAAATCAACGCAGGACCGTTATTGCAAGACAAGACCTGATTCGATATTTCTGTATGATTAAGAACACACACACGCACGAACGCACGCGCACGTACGCACACGCACACGCACACGCCATCACGGATACATACATACACACACGCACGCACGCTGTCACACACAATGTAGATAATCAGTGCCGATATTCTTATCTAGTACAGATGCGAGCGTAGGCACACAGAGAGAGAGGAGAGAGAGATGCGTGTATGTATGTGAGTGTCTTTCTCTCTTCTTAATACTCAGCCGTTGCCGTTGTTTCGTGTTAATATAGACTTTATTCGTTAAGTGGGCTGGCTCGATTGTTCCTTCCTTCTCTTTTACTGTCTTTTACAACTTGGACACACACGCGCACACGCGCACGCATCGCACCACACACACCAACACAGACACACACAGGACACACACAAACACGCACACACACGACGGTCACGCACGCAGCACGGCACAACACACACACACACACACAACACACGCTGCGCGCGTCGCGCGCGCGCGCGGGACGCTCACGCGCGCGCACGCACACGACGACACAACTAGCGACGCGCGCAGGCGTGCGCCGCGCGCGCCCGCGCACGCGCGCGCATGGAATCAAAATTTGGACTGTGTGTGTGTGTGTGTCGTGAGTTACTAGCTTGTCCCGTGTGAGTCGAACGATGTAGGACTTTGATTATCTTGATCATGCGGAGTTAGCATGTGCTGAGTGGGATGCTCCGCTGAAGAGGCCTGCGTAGCCATGTCTGCCCATGGTGCTGAGGTCCCCGTTGTTGTGTGTCAGAGCGTGGCAGTGTAGCCGTTGCCCAGGGTACAATCCCTGTTATTGTGTAGAGCTGGGTAGCCTTGCCCCGGGTACATCCCTGTTTAGTGTAAGAGTTGTGCTAAGCCTTGCCCAGGGATACATCCCGTTTGTCGTGTAAGAGCTGTGTGTGCCTTAGCCCAGGGTACAGCCCCGTTTTGTCTCAGAGCTGATGAGCCTGCCCCCAGCGGTTACCATCCCAGTTTTGTGTAAGAGTTGTGTAGCCTTCCCAGGGTGCATCCCGTTTGTGTAAGAGTTGTGAAGCCTTGCTCCACGGGGTACATCCCCTGTTTTGTCGTAGAAGCTGTGTAGCCTTGCCACAGGTACAGGTCACCTGAGTGTTATGAGATGTCGAAGAGCTAGAGTGTAAATAGACCCACGAAGGCATGCGCACTCCCGTCGTTTTGTGATCAGAGCTGTGTAGCCTTTTCTTGCCAGGGTACATCCCTGTTTTGATGGTCAGAGCAGGGTGAGCACTTGCCAAGGGTCACACATCCCCATGTGTGGTAAGAGCTGTGCTGAGCCTGGCGGGGTGACACCCCCGTTTTGTGTTAAGAGTTGTAGTATGTCTTCATTGCATAGGTGGTGACACCAGTCCAGTTTGAGTGTAATCTGAGAATGTGTAGCTCTAGTGCTCAAGGGTACACCCCCGTTTTTGTGGTCAGCGCTGGTGTAGCCTTGTCCGCAGGGTATCATCCCCGTTTGTGCAAGAGCTGTGTAAGCCTTTCCCAGGTGTAACAACCCTCGTGTTGTCGTAAGAGTTGTTGTAGCGTTGCCCTAGGGTACATCCTCCGTTTGGTGTCAGAGCTGTGGTAGCCTTGCCCCCCAGGGTACATTCCCTGTTTGTGTCAGAAAGCTGTCGACCAGTCGTACCCACAGTGTAACCATACGCTAGTACATTAGTGTCAGAGCTGTACGTTGCACCTGTGTGCCCAGGGATGACAATGCACGCCGTGAGAGTTATGAGTGCTAAGAGTTGCCACCATGACCTTAGACTCAGTGATGTACATTCGTCCAATATGAGTAAATGCTGTGCTGTGGTAGCCTGGGCCCATGGTACACGCCCGTTTTGTGTAATGAGTTGTTTAGCCTGGACCAGGCTTGTGTAACATCGCCCGTGTTGCTGAGCATTTATAGCTCCTGGTGAAGAGACATGGTGTAGATGAGCTATGCAATGGTTGGCCATGGTACACGCCCCCGTTTTGTGTAATGAGTTGTGTATCCTGGTCCAGGTACACCCCCGTTTTGGTGGTAGAGCTGTTGTAGCCTGGCCCAGGTGCATCCCACAGTTGTTGGTGCACGAGCTGCATAATGCTCTGTAGTCGACATGGGTCTTTTTATTCTTTGTAGTTTTTTTTTTTTTTTCTCCTGTTATCCCCGTTTATCTAGCTCATGATGAAGCTGATCAGCACCTTGCCCAGGGCTACGACACCGCCCGTGCTTTGTGTCAGATGTCTGTGTAGCCGTGCCCAGGGTTCATCCCCGTTGTTGGTGCAAGAGCTGGCATAGCGTTGAGCCACGTGGCTTGCGACTCCCCGCACAGAAAATATCTGGCTGACACTTTGTGGTGAACAGAGCGTGATCCTAGACACTACAATGTTGATGACCTCAGTTGAGTATCACCTGTCGAGCGTACATTATGTGTCAGATGAGCCTGTGTCCATCAGTTGTTTTGCATCCCCGTAGTGTGTGTGTCTTAATGATGTTGTGTAGCAGAGCCGGCGTGACATGGCGCCCGTTTGTGTCAGAAGCTGTGTAGCCTTGCGCCAGGGTACATCGCTGTGTTTTGGTCGGAGCTGTGTAGCCTTGCCATAGGGGTACATCCCTGTTTTGTGTGCAGATATGTCTTGTGTGTACAGCACTTTAAGATGTGGGTGTATGAATTTCTTGGTATTAGTTTCGTGTCATTGCAGTGTACCAATCCATGTGTTTGTGCTCAAGTTCGGAGCTGTTGTTTCTAACTTCGTCGATTCTAGTTTTTGGTTTCACATGTCGTCCACAGTTTGACTAGGTCAGCTAGTTGTGATCAGCTTGCGCCATGAAGGTACATCGCCCGCATAATTATAGTTCGAGTAGTCCAGCTATGTGTATTCGCCATTCTGCACACGTCCGCGCGTACGATTCTCTCGTGTGTTGTTGTGATGAGAGTTGTGAGGAGCAGCAGGCATTGATTATCTCTAGGGTGACACCCGTTTTGCGTCAAAGCTGTGTAGCCTGTGCCCAGGGTACATCCCTTGTTGTGTTAAGAGCTGTGTAGTCCTTCGCCCAGTGGTACATCCCTGTTTTGTGTAAGAGCGTGTTGTATGCGTGCCCAGGTACGAGTCCTGCGTCTATTGGGTACAGATGCATGTTTTGTCAGCTAGTTGCGCGCAGGGGTGGTACATCATGCTGGTTTTGGTAGAGATGTTGTGTAGCCTTGCCCAGGGTACAACCCCCGTGTTTGTGTCAGATGCTGTAGTGAGCCTGGCCCAGAGGTAACAGTATCGCACTGATTTGTATCCTGTTTTGTGTAAGGGAGTTGGTGTAGCTCTTGCCCAGGGTACACCCCCGTTTTGTGTCAGAGCGGTGTAGCCGCCCAGGGGTACATCCCTGTTTTGTGTAAGAGTGTGTAGCCTGCCAAGCGGTACATCCCCGTTTTGTGAAGAGTTGTGTAGCCTTGCCAGGGACATCCGTTTGTGGTCAGGAGCTGCGTAAGCATGCCCAGGGGGCGGGTGTGACATCCCTGTTATTGTGTAATAGTTGTTGTGTGCGACGTGCCAGTGGGTACATCTCTGTTATTGGCTGTCAGTGTGCTGTGTAGGCTTGTGCGCCCAGGGTGTACAATCCCCGTATTTTGTAAGAGTTGTGTAGCACTCTTGGCCCAGAGGACACCTCCAGTTTGTGTGTACAGAGTGTGTAGCCTGCCCAGGTACATCACCATTTTGTAGACGAGCTGTGTACAAAACCTTGCCCAGGTACATCCATCGTTTGCTGTGACACTAAGAGTCAGTGCCATAGGCTACAAGGTCCTTTGTAGAAGAGCCTTGCCTAGGCTACAATCACATCTTAGCTAGACAGAACTGTGTAGACTAGCCTTGCCCGGGGTGAGATCCCCGTATACGTGTAAAGAGCTGAGTGCCCTATGGTGAGCTATTGTCTTGTGATTTTCAGAGAAGGAAAGTGATGTTGACCTGAGCACTGTACGTATTGAAAGGTTGAAAGTACTGACGTACTATTCATTTCCTCCCTCTACCCTCATATACTCATACTAAATCCTTCGGCCCGCTACCCACTGAATAACCTACCTTCTCCCTTAGCATTTCATATTTTCCCACTAAGTTCCATCCTTTGCCTTAGTCCACATTAGGTTCTCCGCCTATGTATCGTTTCCCCCAACATCTTGCCTCCCCCCCTAGCTTCGCTATAGTCTATGACTTCTGTCGCATACAATGCTCCATCACCCCTACCCTCCTTCAGCACCCCGAAGTCGCTCCGTCGTCTACCCTCCTTACCACCTAACCACCCCTCCTTTTTTACCCCCTTACGCGAACAACCCTACACTCCTTACCCCCAACCGACCACTACCTCTTGCCTAGAAGCCACTACTTTGTGTCCGTGTCCTTGCCCTCGAGGGCCGACCCGCCTAGCCTGCTTCGTGTCCCGCGAGTTCGCGTGGTTGATCATTTAGCTATTCCCTAGCTCGCTTTCCCGCTGTACCTATTCCCAGTTCACATTTTCCCGTTTACCTTGTAGTGTCGCCAGTTCCCAGTTCCCCTTTTTTACTATGTCCGCAGTTTGTCGTCGCTCGTTCGCCATTCTTAACGTAAGTTGATCCCCCGTGCGCCTTGTTGTCCCATTTTACCTATTTCCACAGAGTTCGCTTTCTACCATTTGACCTAGCCCAGTTCTGCTCGAATGTTCCCGTTTACCTATTCCCAGTTCCCCTTTTCTGTGTCTGTGTGTGTGTAGTTTTACCTGTATTACCTACAGTTCGTCTTTCCCATTTTACCTTATTCCCAGTCCCTTTATCCCATCCCTATTTGAACCGGACTTTCATTTGACCTCCTGTCAGCACGTAGTTCGTCATCCTCCCGTTTTTACTTTTCGTGCCTATTTATATTGTCTTCCGTAGTGTCCGTCAGTAGTTCGTAGTTGCTGTCTCGCAGTTGCCATCCTTCCCTTATAATGTATACTTTATTTGTCATCAATGTCTGATTGTGTGCTTGTGCTGTGTGAGTTGCTGCGTGTGTGCATGTGTGTGCTCGTGTCCTAGGTGTGAGTGTGTACGTTCGCATTTAGAGATTTTGGCGCAATGTGTAGCATTTGTTCTGTCCCCATTTCGGCTTGTGCTTGAAGCGTACATATGTTTGTATGATAGTGTGTGTACAAAGCAATAGAACACTCTAACAGTAAAGTAGAGTGATGAGATGAGAGAGATGTGAGGTGTCTGTGTGTGAGATCGAGACGATGTGTGATTGAGAGCAGCTATCTTCTACTACGCACCGA
>CM065700.1:6919585-6927322 GCA_017654935.2 Phymorhynchus buccinoides | reverse complement strand
CTCGTAAAATCGAACTGGGGATGCGATGCGATCAGATCGTGATCAAAAACGTGGTCACTAATTCACGTGAATACGTTCCATACTGACACCAAATAATTTCCTGCCCATTGTTGCTCACTATACTCCCGTAACACAATACACGGATTCACGTGAACCATGACTCACATTGTCACGATCGCATCGCATTCAGATCCGAGTCGTATGTAGTGTAGCTGGCCCTTTAGTGCGACAAATGAAGCATATGTAAATTACTAGATTAATCTCCACAAGTGTGTAGAGGCTTTGAAAGTCTATCATATCCTGTTGCATCACAAAGCGTTGAAAGTTCACCACTTCACGTTCATCAGAAAGCGTTGAATGTTCCCTGTTCAGGTAAATCTAGAAAAGGCCCGGTGAAGCTTATACCGTTACATAAATTCATCAAAAAGCCATTGAAAGTTACCCCCAATCCGGTTCATCAGAAGCCACTTGTCAAAGATTACCATTCTATATCATACGGAAAACGCACATTACAAGAGTTTACATTCCATATTCAAAGGAAAACCATTGAAAGCTACCAGTCATATTCATCGGAAAGCCATTGAAAGTTATTCACATTCAAAGGAAAACCATTGAAAGCTACCAGTCATATTCATCGGAAAGCCATTGAAAGTTATTCACATTCAAAGGAAAACCATTGAAATTCACCATTCATATTCAAAGGAAAACCATTGAAAGCTACCAGTCATATTCATCGGAAAGCCATTGAAAGTTATTCACATTCAAAGGAAAACCATTGAAATTCACCATTCATATTCAAAGGAAAAACATTGAAAGATACCATTCACATCAATCGGAAATCCGTTGAACGTTATCATTCACATTCACCGGAAAGCCATTGAACGTTGCCATTCACGTTTATTGGAAAACCATTAACATTATCAGTCACATTCATCGGAAAACCATTGAACGTTATCAGTCACATTCATGACTGACAATATTTTTGAACGAGCTATACACGCAACCAACACAAGTCTCTTGGTACAGTTTTGTCCCGTTCACCCTCATAACAACAGTGAACTTTCTGGGGCTAACAGACATATCGGTGTAAGCGTAGATTGTTGTAAACATCAAGACGTGTCCTCGCTTCGCAAACAGTTTCTTGGTCGAACCACGCACACACACATCCAGAGCATAAGTGTCCTGAGAAGAAACGTTGTCTCCCGTGCCCAGCAACAAACACAATACATAAAATAAACTTTCTGGTAAAAGTCCCCGTGAGCGAATGCATGTGCATTTTCAAACATCAACACTTATCCTTATTTCGCTGAAAAAGATTTCGACGAGCTTCACGCGCATCAAACAACAGGCTCATGGTACATTGCTAGACATTTTAAATTTCTTACATTAGACTCTAACTTTAGAAAATGAGCACCTATTCCGTCCGAACATGTCCTTTTAATTGATACTTTGCAATTTTTGGTACTTTGATTGTTCTTTGCTTTGTTCCATTGTGTCTGGGACATTTGTTACTATGGGTGATGGGGGAGAAAATGAAATGGGGAAGGGCCAACCATTTTCACTTCAATCTCCCGCTCCTCTCTCTCTCTCTCTCTCTCTCTCTCTCTCTCTCTCTCTCTCTCTCTCTCTCTCTCTTTTCTACGCTCTCTCTCTCGCTCTCCTCTCGGTCTCATTCTCTCCTCTCAAATCTCGCTCTCTCTTCTTCTCTCTCTCTCTCCTCTCTCTCTCTCTCTCTCTCTCTCTTCTCGCTTCTCATCTCTCTCTCTCTAAATAGAGTTATTTCAATGCGTTATATTATTAGGCTAATGTTTAGTAGTTTGGAATGTCTTGTTTTGCATGTTGAGTTATTTTTCGAGTTGCGTTCGTATTACTTTTCATTCTGAGGACAGGATTAAAAAATACTGCCAAACTTACTCCTTTATCCTCAATAAAGATCATGTTGACTTGACTTGACCTGTTGCCCCGTCCACCCTCATATCAATAGTAAGCTCTCTGGGGCTAATGAATATCACACAGGTATAAGCACGTTTAAACACCAGGCCCTGTATTGACATTGAGATGATAATTATAAGACTTATCGTCATGATATCTTAGACGTCCTTCTAAGGTCATATTATATCCTACTACTTTAGAAGGACTTCTAAGATACCATGATGATAAGTCTCATACTGATACTATCCCAATGTGAATACAGCCCCAGAACTTTAACCTTACTTCGCTGAAAACGTTTTTGGAAGAGCTGCAGACAAACAGTCTCTTGTGCTTACTATTATGAATTTCTACTAAAGCTTAACTATTTCACCGCCAGCCATATTTCAGCCAAATATTTCCAATAAATTTACCTGGGTAGAGAATATAATCCATCTGCAGTATTGGGGATTCTTCTGTGACATATATCAAATAAGATCTTCTATCCTTACTTCCCAAAACTAAGATAATATAGGGTCTTTGGATAATAGACCCCAATTGGATGCCTTTTAGTGACATAGGTGTTAAATCACTGTGGTGCTAAAATGCGATTTTGGCGGTGAAAGGGTTAAATGGGAAACTAAACGTTGTTACTTTCTAGATTAAGTAAATCGGTTTACTGAATTTAGAAAGTAACGTTTAGTTTCCCACTTAAGCTTTAGTAGAACTTCATAAAATTAAGGGCAGGTAACACTGGTACGCTTTCTGGGGCTAACGGATATCACATAATTAAGTGCACCTTTAATAAACATCAAAGTGCATCCTTACTTTGCAGACAACTTTCTGGAAGAGCTACACACGCATCCAACTAAGAGTCTCCTGCTACATTCTTGTCCATTTCACCCTGACAATAATTATAGTACCGAAATCACCGTGAATAGATGAGCACTTCCCCATGGGACACTTTCACGAGGACGTCTATGTGTCGTATCTAACTGCTGACAATATAGTAAGCTTTCTGGGGGTTTGCAGAAATCACCGTGAATAGATGAGCACTTCCCCATGGGACGCTTTCACGAGGACTCCTTTCTGTATCGTATCTAACCGCTGACAATATAGTAAGCGTTCTGGAGGTTTGCAGAAATCACCGTGAATAGATGAGCACTTCCCCATGGGACGCTTTCACGAGGACTCCTTTCTGTATCGTATCTAACCGCTGACAATATAGTAAGCGTTCTGGAGGTTTGCAGAAATCACCGTGAATAGATGAGCACTTCCCCATGGGACGCTTTCACGAGGACTCCTTTTTATATCGTATCTAACTGCTCACCGAGCATAGAGCATCCATGCCTGTAGCCGAGAGCGCTTAGTGGAATGTCCCCCGCCTATGCCTTCACTCTTAGTAACTAACATAACACGGGCTTCCGGGGTTGATGAAGGGCTGGGGAGTGGGTAGATGCCTCGTGCCTCCATACGGGGAGCTGGACGACCCCGACCCATCCACGAGTCTCTCCCCGTGGGAATACCGGGTGGGTGGGTGGTGGGTGTGATATACCCCCACCTTCTTGAAGTTCTGTGCTCGCAATTTCCTCTAATCTGCCACTCTCTTTGACTCTGCCTTTTTCCTTTGCTTTCTATCGTTTTTGACTTATTGGCCCACTCTCCTGCCTTTTTTGTAAAAAAACAACAACAAATCTTCGAAATAATTTTTCTCCTTTGAGCTCCTCCGAAATCGGTATGTGTCGGCTGTACGCAGCAGCGAGACCAGTGGAAACTGAAAACCGGACACATAAGCCTACGTACCTTACCCATAATTGCCATATGGACTGAGAACGCAGAAGAATAAGGAGAAGAATAAGAAGGTGAAGGGCTGTTCTCGTGTTGGTAGGGCAGGTGGGGGTCAGTGTATCTCTGGGTCCCGTTGGAAACCTTCGGATGCATCTTTTTTCTCTCTCAAGAAATCATTGTGAATAATCAATTTAATTATGCGCACTTTTAAACACACACGCATGCGCACTTTTAAACACCATGCGAAGGATTGTCCTTACTCGCGGATAACTTTTTGGTGGATTTATCTGGCCTGGAAATCCTCTCGGTCAACGCCCAGCAGTTAATGGGTACCTGATTCGTTCAGGGAAGGTTAAAAGGCGGCGGAAGGAGAGGGATGGGCTCCGCCTTCCATGATGCCGTGCCCTGACACGGTGAATCTCTAACAGTTCATTGCCCCTACGGCCGATAGGCTATGGGACACAGTTACACACGCACCCAACATGAGCCTCCCAGTCCCCTCCCCCCCGCCCCCCGCCACCGTTCACACTGACGATGTAATAAGCATGGGGCCTTGCGGAAATTATTGGGAACTTTTGTTCTGCAGTTTCAACCATCAGACTTTTATCCTTCATTCAGCAGATCACTTCTATCCTTCATTCAGCAGATAACGTATTAGACGAGCTACACACGTATCCAACGAAAGTCTCCTTGTACATTATTGTCCATGTTCACCCTGACGATGTAGTAAGCATGGGACCTTGCAGAAAATTATTGGGGACTGTTTATTTTGCAGTTTTAAACATCAACAGTTTTATCCTTCATTCAGCAGATAACTTTTGAAACGAGCTACACACGCATCCAACGAAAGTCTGGTAGTACATTTTTCTGCAGTTCACCCAGACGATGTAGTAAGCATGGGACCTTGCAGAAAATTATTGGGAACTATTATTTTTACTGCAGTAAATTTTAAGCATCAAAAGTTGTATCCTTCATTCAGCAGATAACTTTTGAGACGAGCTACACAAGAACCCAACGAAAGCCTCCTGAAACATTTTTTCTCCCGTTCACTCTGACGATGTTGTAAGCATGGGGCTTTGCAGAAAATTATTGGGAACTTGTTTCGGCAATTTTAAACATCAAAAGTGTTATCCTTCTTTCAGCAGATAACGTTTTGGACGAGCTACAGACGCATCCAACCAAACTCTTCTGGTACATTCTTGTCCAGTTCAACCTGACGATGTAGTAAGCATGGGACCTTGCAGAAAGTTATTGGGAACTATCTTTGACTGCAGTGTTAAACATCAAAAGTTTTATCTTTCAATCAGCAGATAACTTTTGAGACGAGCTACAGACGCATCCCACGAAAGTTTCCTGGTACAATTTTCTCGGGTTCACTCTGACGACTGTAGTCAGCATGGGACTTTGCAGAAATTATTGGGCCCTTTTTTCTGCATTTTTAATAAACATCAAAAGTGTTATCCTTCATTCAGCAGAAAACTTTTGAGACGAGCTACACACGCATCCAACGAAAGTTTCCTGGTACATTTTTCTCCCGTTCACTCTGACTCTTGTTTTTAAGCCCTTATATAATATATTGTGTTCTATTTTTTGTAATCCTGTGTTTGCACCCGAATGCAATTTCTCTGTATAGAGGTAATACAGATTTCTTGACTTGACTTGACTTGACTTGACGATGTAGTAATCATGTGGCTTTGCAGAAAAGTATTGGGAACTTTTTGTTTACTGCAGTAATGTTTTGAACATCAAACGTTTTATCCTTCATTCAGCAGATAACGTTTGAGACGAGCTACACACGCATCCAACGAAAGTTTCCTGGAACAATTTTGTCCAGTTCACTCTGACGATGTAGTAAGCATGGGGCCTTGCAAACAATTATTGTAAACGTTTTTCTGCAGTTTTTAAACATCAAAAGTTGTATCCTTCATTCATTTTGAGACGAGCTACAGACGGATCCAACGAAAGTTTCCTGGTACATTAATTTTCTTTCCGGTTTTACTCTAAGCATGGGACATTTGCAGAAAATTATTGGGAACTATTTTTTTTACTGCAGTTTTAATCACATCAAAAGTTTTATCCTTCATTCAGCAGATAACCTTTGGGAGACGAGCTACACACACATCCAACGAAAGTCTCCTGGTACATTTTTCTCCGGTTCACTCTGACGATGTAGTAAGCATGGGACCTTGCAGACAATTATTGTAAACGTTTTTCTGCAGTTTTTAAACATCAAAAGTTGTATCCTTCATTCATTTTGAGACGAGCTACAGACGGATCCAACGAAAGTTTCCTAGTACAAATTCTTTCCGGTTTTACTCTAAGCATGGGACATTTGCAGAAAATTATTGGGAACTATTTTTTACTGCAGTTTTATACATCAAACGTTTTATTCTTCATTCAGCAGATAACCTTTTAGACGAGCTACAGACGCATCCAACATGAGTCTCCTGGTACATTTTTCTCCCGTTCACTCTGACGATGTAGTAAGCCTTCTGGGGCTCGCAGGAATCCGTGTGGTTCTCAGGGCCCCGTGTCCGGCACGCGCCGCCAGGAGCCTCGCACGTGCGATGAACCATGTACTGGGGGTCACGGCTCAGCGCGAGCGTGAGGTAGGTCAGCTCGTTGCACGCATTGTCCACGTGGTCACCTGTGAACATGTTCATGGTTATAATAATAATAATAATAATTTAATTTATTTTATAAAAGTGACGCCAGTCCCTCGCGAGGGAAAACTTCAGACAATTATCTTTGTACTGATACAAAAACCACTCTTGTAACTTTTTCTGTTCCAGAGTTATGAGCACTTGAATTAGTAGGGTGAGCACTGGCCATTCTGAGAAAACACTGTCTAAATCTAGCCTAGCTGAAGAACATGCACTGACCTACCTCGTTTTAAAACACTTACAAGACCATTTAGAGACCATATTGAAGATTGTTCTTTATAAATATGAAAGATAAGATGTTAGAGACACAAAATTACCCATAACTCAAAATTGACAAAAAATGCGATTTTTGAATTTCCAAGCCTATTGTGAGAAACTAGCCCAGCGACCTAATGTCCCTCTCGTGGTGCTGAGTCACATATTTGTTCCTTAAGCTTGAGAGAAATGGTCTTCATTCTTTTTCTTATCAAATTTGAAAAATAAAACGTCCTTAAAGACCCACCACATCACGTTTCGAAATCACGGTTTTTACCTGTTTTCCCTCTTATAGCAGCCATAAGAGGAAATATGACACGAAACGTGGGGGGTTCTTTGAAGATCAACCAGATCACGTTGTCAAAATCACGGGTTTTCACGGGTTTTCCCTCTTATAACTGGAAAAAAATCTTGTTTTGACCAAGTCTGACTCCCATATAAATGGCCCCAGATTCAAACCGAAACATCAGTTTAAAGAGCAGCCTCAATTTCAAGTTGGGGAAATTTGTATGTGGGTCACAGCTACCCAGACAAACCAAGGGACTTAATCATGGTGCGTCACTGGGTCTTTAAAGACCCACTGAGCCGGCTGGATTAAATCCCTTGTTATTGTTTTTGGGTCGGTGTGGCCCACATTCAGACTGTCCTCGTATACGATCGAGGCTGCTCTTTAAAGTGATGTCTCGTTTTCGTGCATGAGGCAATTTGCATGGGAGCCACACTTGGTCAAAATAAGATTTCTTACCAGCTAAAAGAGTGAAAACACGTGAAACCCGTGATTTTGACACGTGACATACTGGGTCTTTAAAAAACCCTTTAAGCCAACCAGCGTCTGCAACAATTCCAACCCCCAACTAAAGAGTAAAAAAAACCCAAGATCAGCCAGCCTGCGCGGCAGCATTATCGGCCCCAGTGACCTTGACCTTTTACCAACGACCTCCACGTTCGAACTTGGCCTAGATATCCTAGCTACCCATCCGCGCGTAAACAATTGAAAGTATGAGGTCCCTCCTTTCAAAAGGACTTAAGATTTATCAACCAAAAAAAGGAATGGTTCCAGCCAAAAAATAGTATAAGTGCATGGCTTTGTACATCGATTTATCGGCAAATATGTAGATTTACA
>CM065700.1:6862085-6884585 GCA_017654935.2 Phymorhynchus buccinoides | reverse complement strand
ATGGATCTTTTTAACCCTTTCAACGCCAGCCATTTTTCATCCAAAATTTACCATTAAACTTATGTGAGTAGAGAAGATTTGATCTGCAATATTCGGTGTTTCCTCTCTGACATGCATGAAATAGGGCCTCTCCTTACCTCCCAAAATTAAGAACATAAGGTCATTGGTTAACAGACCCTCATTTGATGCCTTTTAGTGACATGGGTGTTAAATCATTGTGGTGCCAAGAGGCGACAGTGGCGATGAAAGGGTTTTAAGTACGTATAGGCCAAACAGTATCACTACGATCAGAAGAAAATGCTTCAATTGTATTTTACGATGAGTGCGTAAGGGCCCTTGCGTAGAGCAGAAATCAGGAAGAAAGACTAGAATATTATCACATCATGCTAACAAACAAACAAACAACCAGCATTTTAAACCCACCCCCACCCTCTCCCCCAGCATTGAATTAAACAAAAGGTGTGGGGCATAACTTATGCTTTTAGCGTCTAAATGTAAAAAAAAACATAGACGAACAGAGTGTTTCATTCATGCAATGTTTTTTATGCATCTTACGGTTGTTCTCTCTCTCTCTCTCTCTCTCTCTCTCTCTCTCTCTCTCTTCTCTCTCTCTCTCTCTCTCTCTCTCTCTCTCTCTCTCTCTTCCTCATCACAGCACTATTTTGTGATCTGAACTTATGTTTAAATTTGCCTATTTCAGCTTGTTAGTGCTGTGTAACGGGTCACGGGCCTATCAATTAAATATTTGTCATTTGTCATTTCTCTCTCTCTCTCTCTCTCTCTCTCTCTCTCTCTCTCTCTCTCTCTCTCTCTCTCTCTCTCTCTCCTCTCTCTCTCCCCTCTCTCTCTCTCTCCCTCTCTCTCTCCCTCTCTCTCTCTCTCTCTCTCTCTCTCCCTCTCCCTATCTCTCTCTCCTCTCTCCCTCCCTCTATCTCTCTCTCCCTCTCCCCCCTCTCTCTCTCTCCCTCTGTGTCTACTCACCTCCTTCGCAGGTGATGATGGCCAGCTTATCCTTCAGCAGGTTGAGCTGACCGTAGGAGGTAGCGGTCAGCACCCGGCTGTGGTCACCCGCTATGTTGTCCAGCTCCTCCTTGCTCAGCTGCTCCCCCACCTCCCCCACCCCCACCGCGTACATCACGATGCCGTCCCCGTGGGCCAGGGCTGCCTCCGAGGCCGTGATCTTGTCGTGAGAGGAGAATCATTGATAAGAGGATTGATCGAAAGCGTGGCATCATTAACATTCCTCCCCTGTCCATTGAAAAGAGGTATGCATTTCTTATTGTAAATGTCCCCTTCTTGGGCGAATTAAAAATGTCTTATTACGTTCCTTCGTCTTTTATCCTCCTCAACCCTCGCCTCCTCCTTTTCTCTTCTTCTTGTTCTATTTCTTCTTCGTCTTTTTCTTCTTCTTCTTCTTCTTCTTCTTCTTCTTCTTCTTCTTCTTCTTCTTCTTCTTCTTCTTCTTCTTCTTCTTCTTCTTCTTCTTCTTCTTCTTTTCCCATTTCTTCGTTTTTCCCCATTTCTTCTTCTTCTTCTTTTCCCATTTCTTCTTCTTCTTCTTCTTTTTGTTCTTGTTCTTGTTCTTCTTCTTCTGCTTCGTCTTCTTCTTCTTCTTCTTCTTCGTCTTCTTTCATTGAATGAATGCCGCCACATGGAAGAAAAAAGGAGAGAAAGACAGAAAGAAACACAGAAACAAACGATGTTCCACTTACATCCATCTCCTGCGACCTACCATCATCGGTGACGACAATACAGACGTGGGCCGCTCACAGTCTGGCGCGGGACATGAGCACAACCCTCGTCAGCTTGGAGACGAACGAAAGAAAGAGAGAAAGAAAGAGAGAAACAAACAAACAAACACTCCAAACACATCCATCTCCTGCGATCTTCCATCAATGATGACAAATACAGACGTGGGCCGGCGAAGGTCTGGCGCGAGACATGAGGGCTGTCCTCATGTACTCTATGCCGGCTCAGGGAAAGAGAAACAAGAAAAGGGAAACTGTCCATCCATGTACCACTGACTATGCCCGGTCTCAGGGACATCAGAACGAATATTATAATATGCTGGCTTGCGGAAGAACAACCAACCGAAAGAGAAAGGAAACACATAAACAAGCAATGTATCCACTTACATCCATCTCCTGCGACCTTCCATCAATGATGACGACGCACACGTGTGCCGCTGAAGGTCTAGCCATGAACATCAGAACGGTCCTCGAATAGTATAATATGCTGGCTTGCGGAAGAACAACCAACCGAAAGAGAGAAAGAAACACATAAACAAGCAATGTATCCACTTACATCCATCTCCTGCGACCTTCCATCAATGATGACGATGCACACGTGTGCCGCTGAAGATCTAGCCATGAACATCAGCATGAAGAAGACGAAAGGCAGAAAGAAAGAAACAAATAAACAAACACCGTATCCACCACTCACATCCACCTCCTGCGACCTTCCATCAGTAATAACAATACAGAAATGGACCGCTGAAGATCTAGCCAGGAACATCAGCATGAAGAAAAAGAAAGAAACAAAGAAACAAACAAACGATGTATCCACTCACATCCACCTCCTGCGACCTTCCATCAGTGATGACAATACAGAAATGGACCGCTGAAGATCTAGCCAGGGACATCAGCAATGGAGAATAAGAAAGACAGAAACAAACAAAGAAACAAACAAACAAGGAAACGATGTATCCACTCACATCCATCTCCTGCGACCTCCCATCAGTGATGACAATACAGAAATGGACCGCTGAAGATCTAGCCAGGAACATCAGCATGAAGAAAAAGAAAGACAGAGAGAAACAAGGAAACAATGCATCCACTCACATCCATCTCCTGCGACCTCCCATCAGTGATGACGATGCAGACGTGGGCTGCAGAAGGTCTGGCGCGGGCCATGAGCACCGTCCTCATGTAATCTATGCCGGCTCCAGTCGTGGTCCTGGTGCCGTGACGCCACTTGATGCTCTCCAGGCGACGGGTGACGTCCTTCGTGTTGTCATGGGCACTGATACAAAAAATGAAATTAACGTGGAAGAAGTGTAGACACGGCATAAATGAAAGTTTGGCTTAGAACGCGTTCTGTTTTCATTTTGGTTTACGGATTAATTGGGGGTTGTAATACTTTGGTCATTCTTCTTCTTCTTCTTCTTCTTCTTCTTCTTCTTCTTCTTCTTCTTCTTCTTCTTCTTCTTCTGTGTCCCAGGGCCATAAGGCCACAATGGATAGGGTCAGACGGGGTAAAAAGCCCATGGGCGGGTAAGAAGCCCATGCCAATTATCTCATGAAATAAAGAAAATGTCAGTCAAAATTGAGACGAATGCTAAACATTAACACTCGTTTCATGTGCAAAATGTGACTGAAATGTTCTTTATTGCATGAGATAATTAGCATGGGCTTCTTACCCGCCCATGGGCTTTTTACCCCGTCTTACCCTACGTATGTGTCCGTTGCCAGTTTGCACTGGTGTCCTCGCTGCATTCAGCCGACACATTCCGATTTCGGAGAAGCTCAAAAGGAGAAAACTATAATGGAAGATTTTTTTTTTTTGGGGGGAAAAAAGGCAGGAGAATGGGCGCCAGTAAGTCAGAAAGATAGTAGATGACACAAAGCAAGGAAAAAGGCAGAGTCAAAAGAGAGAGAGACAGATTAGAGGACGTTACAAGCACAGAACTTCCAGAAGGTGGGGAACTATTTGTACGGAAGACCCCCTGCCCCCTGGTATCCCCACGGGGGAAATCTGGTCATTCAATCCTTTTCTTTTCTATTGTGTGTTACATTATTCCATAATCATATGACAGCTTCCTCTTCAGAGATGGGTTGTTCTTGTTTGGGGCTCAAGCCACAAACCTATAACTCACTTTGTCGGTCGGTCGGTCGGTCGGTCGGTCGGTCTGTCGGTCCAAAATTGTCGCACATTGACAAAATTGTCGCACAGTGGAATCCGCTTTATCGGCTCTTTAAAATCGGATTTTAAATCGGCCAAAGCATACTTAATCGGCCAACAGACACGACGGAGTATTTTTCTTCGATAAGCATGTGTTATTTAAATGTTTTTCAAAAGATTTTTACGGTGCAAAGCTGAAATCTTCAATTTCGCTTTAAAAGCCACTTTTTCTCTCTACCGCGTGCCACCTATCTTTACCCCCCCTTTTTTTTGAGAGGGAGAACAACAAAGCATTATACTGACAACAAGCTTTTGACGTCTTTACATGGTTGAGTGTGAAGTTGGATGGTGAGCTTTTGTCAAATGAAAGAGGACTGGCATGGGAAATACGTTTACTGTTCATCGAAGAAAACCCCCACCAAATGTGTGTTATGGTAGTGTATGCGTATGTGTGGTTCTGTCAAGTTGTACGTGATTAATGCAACTAGTGTTCACATACAGTACACATACACTGTACTGAGAGTGAACTCCCTGTGTTTTGTCAGATTTTGACAAGGGCATTCACTCTTTGAAAGGCTTGCATAATTGGCCTCAAATAGGGTTATTGGCGAGATGTATCGTTGTTTGGTCAGTGCTCCACTGTTGACCCACCAAGGGCATTCACTCTTGCAAAAGGTGCTCTTTGCAGTAGCCAATAAGCACTCAATTTAAGAATTTTGAAAATATATCCAATGTTATGCTACCACCCCCCACCCCGCACTTCCGCCAAAGAAAAAACAACAATATTAATTACAACAAATAAACAAACACAAACATTTTGAACAATCAAGATATCGAGAGCTTGGGGAGGAGTAGAAAATAGATGAATTTTTCCAAACGGTATTTTTGTTTCATTGTTGTGGCTTTCATTCAGGTTTCGTGCATGTTGAAGTTTCAAGGAAAGTTGGGTTGTGTGCTTTATTTCCTTTGTCACGAAATAAGTACCTGTCATGAACTATATCTCCCTCGCGCATGAGAACTATAACCATCTATCCAATAAAGCCCTAACCCTATCCCTAAGTGCTACACCCTATCCCTAACCACGGAAATAAATGTGGATCTACATATTTGCCGAGGAATCGATGTACAAAGCCATGCACTTAGTTTCGTTTTTCACAATGGCGGACAAACAAACGATTCTGATTGGCTACGCGTATGCGTAGGACTACTGTCTCTCATAAGGTGACATTCTCTATTTTCACCTACCTTCGTTGTTTGTGTTTTTAGTTTCGCATCATAATTGTTTTTCTATACGCATGTGCGTGCTGGGGGGGATTATATAAAATTTGTAGGGCAGCTTGAGGTCTATTATGTAGGGGGATGGCTAAATACGGGGGGGGCGGGTTTTAAGATTAAGCGCATATAAATGCTCATTATTGAGAAAATTATTTTTGTGTGGAAAACGTTTTTTGTAATGGTTTGGATGCTAGTGGAGTGTGAATAGGGGAGGGGGGGGGGGGGGTGACGTAAATGTAGTTATCGTGATTTCGTTTCGTGTTCTTCCTTATGATTAGTACTTTGCTGCGCGCTTTTTTCCCCATCAGATTGTGTAACTTCTTTGTGAAGCGCTTAGAGCCCCGTAAAGAGAATAAGCGCTATAAAAATGGTCTTTAGGGTAAGACGGGGTAAAAAGCCCATGGGCGGGTAAGAAGCCCATGCCAATTATCTCATGAAATAAAGCCAATTTCAGTCACATTTTGCCCATGAGACGAGTGTTAATGTTTAGCATTCGTCTCATGGGCAAATTTGACTGAAATGTTCTTTATTTCATGTAATAATTGGCATGGGTTTCTTACCCGCCCATGGGCCTTTTACCCCGTCTTCCCCTATTATTTTATATTATTATTATTTTCTTTATTACATATATATTATTTTTGGCTTCTTCTTCTTCAACGCAACTGGTTTAAACAAGAATTTATTCAAAAATATAAAATCATAACAAAGCAGCAATACATTTATGAACTTCGAGTACAACAAGCTAAGAGCTTATAAAGCGTACTCTAATTTTAAGTTGCACAGTAAGGACTTTTTTTTTAATCTTTTAACATAAAAGCAACAACAGTAGTAAACACTTATATACCCCAACAAAATTAAGTAAATCTAAACTACAACGCAACTCACTCAAAGTCAAAGGCATCGTCGGTGTAGACCCCGTCGGCAAAGGTGACAGCAGCGATGCGGACGGTGATGGGGTTGATCTGGAAGAACTCGATGAAGTCCGTGACGAACTTCATGCCGATGGAGAAGTTGCCCTCCCCCACGCTGGCCGAGGAGTCGATGACGAAGGCCAGGTCCACTGGCTCCATTTTACAGGCTGCGTGACACAAAAAAACCGCACACACCAATCAAACAAACAAAGCAACACCATTTGTTTTAAAGGGGCACCCTGACGGATGAGTTTTTGTAAGAAACACTTCGAGATCAACACGAAAACACCCTTGACAGAGATTGCAACACTCACTTTGCTCTGGTTTCCTAGAAATCAAACCGTCAAATCGGCGATTCCTCCTTGGCGGAGGTGCTGGAAGTCAAATTCTTTCACCCAAAGAGAAGGCGTGCGCCGTCTCTTTTCTAATGGCCGCCAAATCGCTTGCACGAAATGTTCGCAATACAAGCCATTTTTTTTTATTTAAATTTTATACAGTTGATCTAAAGGAGTTTCGCTCACAACAAAGAAAATAGCTCCAATTTATTTTTTACTGCACTACAAAAAAAGAAAACGCTTCAACCACAATGAGTGACCTCCACCCACCCCATCCAAAATGGCTACTCTCTCCGGCATCTCCGCCAAGGAGGACTCGCCGTTTTGACGGCTTAATGTCTAGGAAACCAGAGCAAAGTGAGTGTTCCGATCTTTGAAAATGCTGTCTTTCTGGTGATCTCGACGTGTTTCTTGCAAAAACTCATCCGTCAGTGTCCACCTTTAAAACCCTTGTCATCGCCACTGTCGCCTCTTGGCACCACAATGATTTAACACCTATGTCACTAAAAGGCATCAAATGAGGGTCTGGTATCCAGTGACCTTATGTTCTTAATTATAGGAGGTAAGGACAGGCCCTATGTTATGCATGTCACAGAGGAATCCCCAATATTGAGGGGGAAAAACTTGCAATATGGAAATAGGTCAATCAATACCTGAATTTAAAAAAAATTAAAAAATAAGTGTAGACAGACAGAGGTGGCAAGTATTCTTAAACACAGCTGTTCTGGGAGGACGTTTCATGACTCTTTTCGAGCCAACTTCACACGAGATTATTTTCATAAACAACAGCCAAGAAACATGTTAGACCTATAGTATGATTATAAGAACATTCGAGATATTCAGGATCCCGTGTCAGATTTTCACTCATGAGCATTTTTGTTTATGTTTTCGATAACAAAAAAGGTTGTAGTATTTAAGAAGTTTCTACTAAATCAGTTGCATAAACAGACAGACAGACAAATGGACAGACAGGCAGACAAGTAGACGAATAGGAAGAAGGAGCAAAACAACTTACGCGGGTGAGGGATACCTGGAACCAAAATACAAAATTGTGTCAGATGATTTTTTAACCACACTTTTTGCCTACTCACCCTATCACACACACACAATGCACACACACGCATGCACGCGCGCGCGCACGCACACACACACACACACACACATATGCACACATACATGCACATACACGCGCACGCGCGGCGCACGCATGTACGCACGCACATACAGATACACACACACACACACACACGTTCTCTCTCTCTCTCTCTCTCTCTCTCTCTCTCTCTCTCTCTCTCTCTCTCTCTCTCTCTCTCTCTCTCTCTCTTTTTCTCTCTCTCTCTCTCTCTCTCTCTCTCTCTCTCTCTCTCTCTCTCTCTTGTGTTAATTGCATTACAAGGGTCCAGGCTCCAGTCTCTCTCTCTCTCTCTCTCTCTCTCTCTCTCTCTCTCTCTCTCTCTCTCTCTCTCTCTCTCTCTCTCTCTCTCTCTCTCTCTCTCTCTCTCTCTCTGTTAATTGCACTACAAGGGTCCAGGCTCCAGTCTCTCTCTCTCTCTCTCTCTTCTCTCCCTCTCTCTCTCTCTCTCTCTCTCTCTCTCTCTCTCTCTATCTCTCTCTCTCTCTCAATCTCTCTCTCTCTCTCTCTCTCTCTCTAATTGCATTACAAGGGTCCTCTCTCCAGTCTCTCTCTCTCTCTCTCTCTCTCTCTCTCTCTCTCTCTCTCTCTCTCTCTCTCTCTCTCTCTCTCGTGTTAATTGCATTACAAGGGTCCAGGCTCCAGTCTCTCTCTCTCTCTCTCTCTCTCTCTCTCTCTCTCTCTCTCTCTCTCTCTCTCTCTCTCTCTCTCTCTCTCTCTCTCTCTCTCTCTCGTGTTAATTGCATTACAAGGGTCCAGGCTCTCTCTCTCTCTCTCTCTCTCTCTCTCTCTCTCTCTCTCTCTCTCTCTCTCTCTCTCTCTCTCTCTCTCTCTCTCTCTCTCTCTCTCTCTCTCTCTCTCTCTCTCTCTCGTGTTAATTGCATTACAAGGGTCCAGGCTCCAGTCTCTCTCTCTCTCTCTCTCTCTCTCTCTCTCTCTCTCTCTCTCTCTCTCTCTCTCTCTCTCTCTCTCTCTCTCTCTCTCTCTCTCTCTCTCTCTCAAACAAGCTCATTTATGCCCGCACAGACTAGCAGAGTACATTAAAAACAGACAGACAAACAAACCCCTACTTACTGCCACAAGCCTTGTACTTCAGGACGTCTTTGATGTGCTCCAACATCTTGTACGTAGGGGCATTCAACACGTGGCTGAGAAAGAAAGAAAAAACGTAACAACAAACAAGAGCGTACATACGCTAGATCAAGCAAGCTGCGAGGCAGCATGTTTCGGCTCCAAAGAAAACCCTTGGTCTTTTGACCAATTGACCTTCCTATTCATTCGAACATGGCCTAGATCATGTTATTTTGTAAGTACTGCATGCATGGTGGCGGTTGTCTTCTCTGAATTACGATCCTTTGTTGTCCAGCTCTCCGTATAGTTTCTTTGTGCTGCTGCTGCGGCGTCGCAGTAGGGAATGTGTCTGTGTACATGTTGAGCTTCTTTTCTTAAAAAGACCCACCAGATCGCGTGTCGAAATCACGGGTTCACGGTGTTTTGTACCCCCCCCCCCCCCCCCCCCCCCCCCCCCCCCTCTTATAGCTGGTAAGAAACCTTGTTTTGACCAGGTTTGACTCCCGTGCAAATACCCCCAAATTGAACGCGAAACATAATTTTCAAGAGCAGCCTCAATATTAGAAGCTGTGGGCATTTGTATTTCCTTCGTTGTGAGCGAAACTCTTTTAGGTAAACTGCATCAAATTTATTTTTTAAAAAGATAAATAAAAAGGCTTGTATTGCGAAAAACTCATGCAAACAATTTGGTCGCCATTACAAAAGAGACGGCACACGCCTTCTCTTTCAGTGAAATAATTTGACTTCCAGCACCTCCGCCAAGGAGGAATCGCCGTTTTGACGGTTTGATTTCTAGGAAACCAGAGCAAAGTGAGTGTTGCGATCTCTGTAAATAGTGTTTTCATGGTGATCCCGATGTGCTTCTTGCAAAAACTAATCCGTCAGGGTGCCCCTTTAAGAGAGAAGAGAATAGTATTGTCTTGTTCTTATTTCTGTCATTGAATTGTCTACCTGATATGATTATTATGATACGTTGATATAGACAGTCGTACACTGTTTGGGGAGGCTCTAGTCAGAGATATCTTAAATAGGTTGGTATGTACTCGAACTCGAACTCGAACTCGAACTCGACATTTGTAATGAGGATAAACTGAGTAAGCATAACTGACTGCTTCTTTTCATCAGGTCCTCTAAAATAATGACATATGAAGTGAATAAATGAATATATTACAAAACAAACTCAAATGGTTCAAAAGTAAACAATGTAACAATCAAATGTAACAAATCCAAAGAACAAGGACAACATGAAATATAAATCAACATTCTCACATTTCCTTTCACACACATGAATCATAGTTAGACAAGTAATCAATTGACCATTTTACAATATCAGATAATAGGAGCATAAGCTACAGACATGCGCACTTACTAGGATTATAACATGAACAAAATAGATAAGTTTAGAAAAGGGAAGAAATGAGCTGTTATAACCTTTCGAATATGTAGACGAAAGCAGCGCAATACAATACACACAACTCACTCATCATCTGTCAAGGCCGGATCTATGGGGGGTTTCCTGGAGTCTGGAACCCCCCCCCCCCCTTCCCCCTCTGATCCAAGTTCGTACCTTACACTAGAGCTAAAATAACAACATGGCTCGATGTTTGCCTTAACCATTTCGCCGCCAGCCATTTTTCAGCCCAAAAATACCATTAAACTTAACTGGGTAGAGAAAAACAAATCTGCAATATTGGGAATTCCTCTGTGACATGAATAGCATTGGGCCTATCCTTACCTCCCAAAATTAAGAGAATAGGGTCTTTGGATAACAGGCCCTGATTGTATGCCTTTCAGTGACATGGGTGGTAAACCATTGTGGTGCATAAATGCGACATTGGCGGTGAAAGGGTTAATGATCACTAAATTGCAAAATGATCCTGGGACTACGCCCCCTGGGCTCCAACAAGGCCACTACCCCTTAACCAGGAAGAAACATCTGTTTAACCCTTTCACCGCCAAAGTCGCATTTTAGCACCACAGTGATTTAACACCTATGTCACTAAAAGGCATCAACTTGGGGTCTATAATCTAAAAAACCTATTGTCTTAGTTTGGGGAAGTAAGGATAGACCTTATTTTATAGATATGTCACAGAACAATACCCAATACTGCAGATGGCTTTTGTTCTCTACCCAGGCAAATTTAATTGAACGTTTTGCTGAAATATGGCTGGCGGTGAAAGGGTTAACGTCCTCCGGTCTGGAGCAGACACATAATATGTGACATTCGTAGACATAAAGATGGTGGGAACGATCCTGGAGGCAATGTCCCGGTGGCAGTGCAACACCAGTAAAGTCCCGAATTTTTAACAATACAGGTATGTATAAAACCTATTAAACCCTTAACCCAGGACCTCTGTAGCTCTTTATATATCCCTGGCGGACAATTTCTGCACGAAAACGTGACGCCCTACGCATCAACAACACACCCCAAAAATAGCCTCACACGGACACGACACAGACACGACACGAATATAACACGAATACACCACAAACGCGACACGGTGCTCTCTTTTGCTTCTGTTATAGGGGAAGACGGGGTAAAAAGCGCATGGGCGGGTAAGAAGCCCACCCCAATTATATCATGAAATAAAGAAAATTTCAGTCAAATTTGCCCATGAGACGAATGCTAAACATTAACGCTCGTCTCATGGGCAAAATGAGACTGAAATTTGCTTCATTTCATGAGATAATTGGGGTGGGCTTCTTACCCGCCCATGCGCCTTTTACCCCGTCTTCCCCTATGTGCTGTTTGGATATATTCAAGATTTGTTGGAACCAACACGACACGAACACCACGCAAAGAAGCAAACTCACTCGTCATCCGTGGCGATGTTCCTCAATTCCTGCACGGACACTTTATGTCCCACTCCAATGGCGAACACTTCAAGGCCCGCCACTCTGGCGTCGTCCGCCGCCCGCTTGGTGATGTCCCTTTCCTGAGAGTTACCGTCCGTTAGGACCACCACCACGCGGCGCACGTTCGGTCGAGCTTCCGGTATTTGTTGATTGAGCATATGCCTTTGACAAATTTGGCAAACAATGTTTATTTGTTATTGATGATTTCGATGGCTTGGAATTCAAAACGGACTATCTTTAGATAGTCCATTGACGTAGTATTGAACATATTGTAAAAAAAACCTAATAACTTGTTTCGAAAATTATAATATAAAAATAGAAATATAAAAAGTAATATAGTCCCATTATTATTATTATTATTATTATGATTAACCCTTACCAGATTCCCCCGCTGGTGTTGGTCTTCAGTCCACTGCGGTACGGGACCTCGGAGATGGCTAACTTCAGGTCCTCCTTGTTGTCGTAGGTCCCGAAGCCGAAGGCGTCCTGGGTGTATGCCACCTCCCCGTACGTCACCATGGACACGCGCACCTGTTGACATGAGTGAGGTCAGGAATGGAAATGACCGTAGTTGAAGACGGGGTAAAAAGCGCATGGGCGGGTGAAGCCCACCCCTTTATCTCATGAAATAAAGAATTCTTCAGACCTGTTTGCCCATGAGACAAATGCTAGGCATTGCTCGTCAGGCAAAATGAGACTGAAATTTGCTTCATTTCATGAGATAATTGGGGTGGGCTTCTTACCCGCCCATGCGCTTTTTACCCCGTCTTCCCCTAGTTGAAGTTCTCAGGTTGTCTCGCTTTATGTCAAGACATACTATATTCGCAGACCTGTTTACCCTCTACATATACTTAAGTCTTGAGTAGTCTGGATAGCTGAAATGAGTTTGTGTGTGTGTGTGTGTGAAATGAGTAGCCCTCTTCATTAAACCATCAAACAATGTTCACAGAAAAAGAGTAATTAGAACTTCTTTTTTTTGATTTTGAAGAGTAGTAGAGGTCCAAATTGAGTAGAATACTACTCGAAAAGAGTAGAGTAACCAGGTCTGTATCATGTGACCCAGCACCACGAAACGGACAATAATTATTAAGTCGCTGGGCTAGTATCTTACAACAGGCTTGCAAAATTATCATTTTGTTTGGTCAATTTTGAGTTTGGGATGATTTTTGAAGGTCTTATAAGGGATGTTCCACTGCATCCGTTTCAACGATTGTTGTTGGGGATAAGGAAAGACCTTACAAGTGGTATGCTACAACAAAAGAAGGGATAACAAACAAACAACTTTGGATTTGTTTATACTGGTGATGAGTTCTAAAAGAATATGTCTAAAAGCACTAAAAGCAGAACTAAAAGCAGACTGGTGGAACCTGGTGCCGAGGCAAAGAAATACTATAACAGCAATATAAAACCAATCCTCTTCTTCTCCTTCGTTCGCTCAAACACTTTCCTGTCATATGAGCGTAGATGCGTAATGTTGCCGTTATGCGCCTAACTAAAAAATAGTTAGGCCCAGCAATGTCCGACTTCGGCTGAAGAAATCTTTGGTAAGAATGTATGGAAAAAAGGCTAGGAGAATGGACCAGGTAGGATAGAAAGATAGCGGATGACAGTAAAGCAAAGGGAAAAGGCAGAGTCAAAGCGAATGCCAGAATCAGAGGAAGTTACACGCACAGAACTTCCAGAAGGTGGAGGAGCTATTTGCACAACAGATCCCTTGGTATCCTCCAGGGGGGGGGGGGGGGGGGGGGGGTTAGTATAAAAACCATTTCGAATTGTTTGCTTTTTTTTTTCTTTTTCTTTTTTAAACAAATCGCAAGAACTTTATTGTAGCTTTGTAAGATCTTTCTAATCAAATAGATATTTCCGAATATTTGGTAGTGACATAAATTGGGGCTAGTGAAAAGATTACGCATATATTTAATTATCGTACAATCCAACAATTTCCCCATTTTGACAGATTTATTTTGTCCCCCAACCAACTTGTGATCAGATCATCCATGAATTACGTCACTTTCACACACACAATCACATTCCTTTTATGGTCTTCATAACAGAGCAAAGAAATGTGTTGCCTGGCATGCAAGTAATGTTGAGAAAGACAATGCATTTCATTTTTTATTTTCATTTTTTTTGGAACCCTCCACTGTCCCCGCCTTTGTTTCATCTTTATTCTTTCTTTCTTTTCTTTTCTTTCTTTTTTTACGTTTTTTTTTTTTTTTTTTCTTCTTTTTTTTTTCTTTCTTTTTTTCCCAACATGTTTTCCTTCTCTCACACTTACTCGCATTTACATGTGGGTTTGTATGAATTACTACAATGTACAATTGTTTATAAAGTATTATTTCTTAAATACTTAGATGACCACTAGGACCAATCGTAGACACATGAAACACCAGACATTCAGGTTAGTATTTGGTCCTTTTTATTATTGAGGCTCAACATACAGACGTTTCGTATGATACATACGTTAATCAATGTAAAAAGAAAGACTGACAGAGACAGCAAGCAAATAGTCAAAGTTCAAAATAGAAAGAGAAGACTGAGTTGAAATTAAGACATAAAACGAAGACTGAGTAGATATTATTTCTAGAAGAAGAAAAAAAAAAGAAGAAAAAGAAAAAAAGTAGGGCAATATTAGTTTTTACTGACTGCAGTGGGAGAGATGTCGAAGCCATCGACAAAGTCCTCGATGAACTCCAGGCCGTAGGTGAAGTTCTCAGGCCAGATGGATGCCGACCCGTCCACCACGAACGACAGCTCCAGGGGAGTGCCCTTGCATTCTGAATTAGAAGATGGTTGTGTGGTTTGTGTTTGTTTTTATATATATTGAACGAGAATTAACGCCGCTGCGAAGAGACGTTGGAAGAAAGAATGAAAGAGAGTCAGAAATGACACGCGTGTGCGCGCATGCATGCATGCATACACACACTCACACGTACACACACACGCACACCACACGCACGCACACACAAACGAACAACACACACACACACACACACACACACACACACACACACACACACACACACACACACACACACACACACACACACACACAACACACACACACACACACACAACACACATACGAACAGACAGAAACCCAAACAGTCCTCCTTCCCATTCCAACGTACCCCCGTTCTAATAGACTAGAACAGGGAGTACAATAATTGACAGAGACAGGATTATGTCAAAGACAATGTCGTTGGTACTTACGTTCAATGCAGTTAGCATTAACATTGTCCTCCATCTTTAGTCCTCTGAAAACAAAGACCAAAACAAAAAGAGGATTCGTGAATATAAATGTTTAGAATTTGGATGGCACAACAGCAAATGGGTTTGTGAGGGGTGTGTGTGGGTGGGTGTGTGTGTGTGTGTGTGGGGGGGGGGGGGGGGGGGGGGTTGAGGTTAATGGGCAGAATTGCATAAGAAGGGTTGATGATTACAACCTAAGTATCCGTCTTTGTCTTTCTGTGTCTGTGTTTCTCTCTCTCTCTCTCTCTCTCTCTCTCTCTCTCTCTCTCTCTCTCTCTCTCTCTCTCTCTCTCTCTCTCTCTCTCTCTCTCTCTAATGATGAAAATATTGTTCGATTGTTCGCTAAGTACATAGCTGAAGCTTATGACATCAGAGAAAAGACAATGTTGATTACAATTTCCGAATAATACAGTACTCTAGTTCTTTATATACATAACGTGTATAAGTTTGGTGATCAGTTTTTCGTTTGACTTTTTTCTTTCTTCTTCTTAGACTTGTACATGTATTCGTATATTACGACGACAATTGTTATCACTATAAATGTTATTGGTCTTTCTTTATAAAATATATTGTATTATGTTGTTGTATTGTGTCCAACGTTGACTCAATTTGCATTTATTCATAATACATTTAATCTTTTTTGTTTTTTGCATGAATTCCTGACGCTGCAAATATGGTAATCCCCCTTGACATAAGGACTGTACTTGTCAATGTCAATAAAAACGATTCTGAAGCGTCTGAAGCGTCTCTCTCTCTTCTCTCTCTCTCTCTCTCTCTCTCTCTCTCTCTCTCTCTCTCTCTCTCTCTCTCTCTCTCTCTCTCTAACCCTCCCTCCCTCCCTCCCTCCCGGTGTGTTTGTTCATGTCTCTCTGTCTCTAATTCAGTCTTTTTTTCTGTCTTTGTCCCTGTCTCCCTGAATTTGTAGCGCCCCCCCCCCTCTCTCCTCCTCTCCTTCTCTCTCTCTCTCTCTCTCTCTCTCTCTCTCTCTCTCTCTCTCTCTCTCTCTCTCTCTCTCTCTCTCTCTCTCTCTCTCTCTCTCTCTCTCTCTCCATTTTATTGCCGTTGTTTCCATGTCAACCAGACTGTGGTTTAAGTTTGTTTATCTAGCCCCCATCCCACTAACCACCACTTTGAAACAGGCAAACATGCCTATTGAAATAAACCATTCAGACTTCAGACTTCAGATTCAGGATTCGGACTTCAGACGTCTCTCTCTCTCTCTCTCTCTCTCTCTCTCTCTCTCTCTCTCTCTCTCTCTCTCTCTCTCTCTCTCTCTCTCTCTCTCTCTCTCTCTCTCTCTCTCTCTCTCTCTCTCTCTCTCTCTCTCTCTCTCTCTCTCTCTCTCTCTCTCTCTCTCTCTCTCTCTTTCTCGGCGGAGAGTTAGGGGTTAGATCGTTTCAAAGGGTGCATAATTGTGCAAAAATAATTTAGGCGTGCGTGAACGAACCTCAAACACAGTTATGTAATTATGGCAATCTTGCCAGATGTCCGTTATATGTACATTCTTCATTATTGTACTTCTCTAAGATACTGACTTGGAGTTAAAAACCCTTTCACCGCCAGCCATCTTTGAGCCAAAAAATGCCATTAAACGTACTTGGCCGGTTACAGTAAAGATTTCGTCTGCAATATTGTGGGATTTTTCTGTGACACATTTAGAATGGGGTCAAGCCTTGCTACCCAAACTTAGGAACACAATATCATTGAATAATAGACCCTGATTTCAAGGGTTTTAATGGTGTGGGTGTTGCATCATTATGGTGCAAAAATGCTACATTGGCGGTGAAAGGGTTAAACGTATGGATGTAAATAGTATACCAAACACGGTTTACCATATGCTTTTCATGTAAACTCCTCTGATGGGCCCTGTAGGCATGGGGGTCCAACTTTAGATACATTTTGTGTTTAACTTACCATAAATTTATGCTTTTAATGGAAACTCATCTAGTATTAGGTGTCCAAATGGGGCCGTCGGTGGATGCCTCGTGCCTCCATACGGGGAGCTGGACGACCCCGCCCCATCCACGAGTCTCTCCCTGTGGGGAGACCCGGAGGGTCTTTCGCAAAAATAGTTCCCCCACCTTCTGGAAGTTATGTGCTTGTAACTTCCTCTATTCTGCCACTCCTTTTATTCTTTGCTTTCTAGCATCTACTATCTTTCTGACTTATTGGCTCATTAACCTGCCTTTACAAAACATATTCCAAATAATTGTTCTCCCGTTTGAGTTCCTCCGAAATCGGAATGTGTCGGCTGTGCGCCGCGGGGAGACCAGTGAAAATTGAAAACCGGACGCATACGTACCTTACCCATTATGGCCGTAATGGCCTGGAGGTCGCAGGCGAAAAGAAGAAGGGTGTCCAAATTAGATACATGTTGTGTTTGGCTTACCATAAGATATTATGCTCTCTCTCTTTCTCTATCTCTCTCTCTCTCCCTCTCTCTCTCTCTCTCTCTATCTCTATCTCTCCCCACCCCTCTCTCTCTCCCCACCCCTCTCTCTCTCTCTCTCTCTCTCTCTCTCTCTCTCTCTCTCTCTCTCTCTCTCTCTCTCCTCTCTCTCTCTCTCTCTCTCTCTCTCTCTCTCTCTCTCTCAAGAATATGCAGAGACAAATAGAAAATGTCCTTACTGGAACGACGCAGCGTCAGCTAACACCACCTGCAATGTAAAATAAACACACACACACAAAAAGGATGATAATATGTCATTTTTGTCATTTTTTGATTGTCTAGACATTCCGGCTCCACCCACATGGAGAGCGCATCGCTTCTAACGCAGCACCACTTTTTTTTTTGGGTGAGGGGAGGGGGGGGGGGGGGGGGGAGGGGAGGGGACAGAATAGAAACAAAAGCTAGCTTTCAACGTGGTTCATACAGCTCGAGATTCTCCACTGCATTGCATCTATTAGCATGAGAGATGCATGATTCTCAGTTATTTTGACCCCAAAAAGCACATTTTCTTTCATGTTATCTTTGATAGAAGCGTTCACGAAGCTAAAACACATTCAGTTATTTTACTGGACTGATGGCAATTTATACTAAAGCTTTGATACAAGCGTTCACGAAGCTAAAACACATTCAATTATTTTACTAGACTGATGGCAATTTATACTAAAGCTTTGATACAAGCGTTCACGAAGCTAAAACACATTCAATTATTTTACTAGACTGATGGCAATTTATACTAAAGCTTTGATACAAGCGTTCACGAAGCTAAAACACATTCAATTATTTTACTAGACTGATGGCAATTTATACTAAAGCTTTGATACAAGCGTTCACGAAGCTAAAACACATTCAATTATTTTACTAGACTGATGGCAATTTATACTAAAGCTTTGATATAAGCGTTCACGAAGCTAAAACACATTCAATTATTTTACTAGACTGATGGCAATTTATACTAAAGCTTTGATACAAGCGTTCACGAAGCTAAAACACATTCAATTATTTTACTAGACTGATGGCAATTTATACTAAAGCTTTGATACAAGCGTTCACGAAGCTAAAACACATTCAATTATTTTACTAGACTGATGGCAATTTATACTAAAGCTTTGATACAAGCGTTCACGAAGCTAAAACACATTCAATTATTTTACTAGACTGATGGCAATTTATACTAAAGCTTTGATATAAGCGTTCACGAAGCTAAAGCACATTCAATTATTTTACTAGACTGATGGCAATTTATACTAAAGCTTTGATACAAGCGTTCACGAAGCTAAAACACATTCAATTATTTTACTAGACTGATGGCCATTTATACTAAAGCTTTGATGTAAGCGGTCACGAAGCTAAAACACATTCAATTATTTTACTAGACTGATGGCAATTTATACTAAAGCTTTGATATAAGCGTTCACGAAGCTAAAACACATTCAATTATTTTACTAGACTGATGGCCATTTATACTAAAGCTTTGATGTAAGCGGTCACGAAGCTAAAACACATTCAGTTATTTTACTAGACTGATGGCAATTTATACTAAAGCTTTGATGTAAGCGGTCACGAAGCTAAAACACATTCAATTATTTTACTAGACTGATGGCAATTTATACTAAAGCTTTGATATAAGCCGGCGTTCACGAAGCTAAAACACATTCAATTATGTTACTAGACTGATGGCAATTTATACTAAAGCTTTGATATAAGCGTTCACGAAGCTAAAGCACATTCAATTATTTTTCTAGACTGATGGCAATTTATACTAAAGCTTTGATATAAGCCGGCGTTCACGAAGCTAAAGCACATTCAATTATTTTACTAGACTGATGGCAATTTATACTGACGGTGATTTTCTTTGTTTTGAGACTCACGTTGCACCTAATGTCAATAACTATTTGGAATAAACCCCAAATGTTTTATTTTTATTTATTTATTAAGAAGCTTTGTATAGCGAATACCTTTAAGCGCTATGCGCTTTTCAAAATAAAGCGATATTTTCTATATTTTCTTCTGATAAAAAGCCTTACCCGTTCAGTCCTAGCATCCCATATATGGGACGCAGTATTGGGGGTTCTTCTGTGACATATACAATAAGGTCTATCCTTACTTCCCAAAACTATGACAACAGGGTCTTTGGAAAATATAGACCCCATTTTGATGCCTTTTAGTAACATGGGTGTTAAATCACTGTGGTGCTAAAATGCGACTTTGGCGGTGAAAGGGTTAAGCAGGGTAAGCCAACAACAACATAATGTCGAAATACATGTCTACAATACATTATTTCTCGTCTGCTCTATTTATATTATATGTATTGATTTCTTTGTTTCGTGGCTTAAAACTAGCCCTCTTAAAAAAAACAAATAACAATACCCATGCATATTTCAAATAATTATCTTTAATAAAACAAGAAAGAAACGAAAGTAGACGTAGAGATGAGTTCCATTATTTGTTTGTTTGTCCCATTTTCAATGTTGAAAGAAATAGATATCTTCCGCGGTACTTTTTTGTGCGACCAAATGCGCATACATTTAATGCTTTGTTTGTCTCAAGAAATAAGAAACTTTTGATTAAACTTAAGCACTTCGTTACAGCTATACAGTTCTTTTCGATGATTTATATGGATAAAATGTTGCATGTCTTGTTCTTTTGTTATTATGGTACAAGTATAATTATGTGTCCATGATGTCATATCTCTACTTGTTGATATTGTTTGTCGTTTCTGATAGGAATTAGCATAGACATCACTCTGTATTGATGTTTGAGTGTTTAAATATGTGTGTACTTTGTTTTATGTTTCTGTGCTCTAAGTGGGGATGAAATAAACAATTTGCCTTGCCTTGCCTTGTCTTGCCTTTTCAACTTTGTGGAAACAAAGACACCAGGAAATTATGTGTAGCATGGATAAAAGTAGCGACAACTGTTAATACTACAATTTGCTAAAGTCATAAATTATAAAGTATAGAAACAACAAAAAAACATATATAGAGAGTAACAGTTTATACTGCAGGCTAATATGGTAAGTTTCTCTGTGACATTACCGTCGCGATCAGCAGCAAAGCAATGTATTTCAACATGATGGCTGGAACTGGAAAATCTCTATCTCCGTCTCTCTCTGTCTCTGTCTCTATCTCCCTCTCTCGTCCTGTCTCTCTGCAACCCTTGTGGCGGAAGTGTCGACAGGCCAGCAACTATTGTCAACTAACATGATGGAATTGTGGAGCTTTTATATCTGTCAGCGGCGACCCCTTTTGAGCCAAAGTGTTCAAATTAGTGTCACGTTCCCTAAATAGGGGACATACCCACATTATTATCCTCGAGTAAATTCCTTGTTAGTGGGCAATCTGAGGGGTTTCCTTTGGAATCCTTTTGCCCTTTTCACGCACCCACGCCCCTGTAACCCCTTCGCCGCCAGCCATTTCTCAGCCCCCAAAATACCATTACACATTACTGGGTACAGAAACAGAATCTGCAATATTGCTAATTCCTCTGTGACATATATAACATAAGGCCTATCCTTACCTCCCAACATTAAGAAAAGGCAGCGATTTAATGCTAAAACCCCCAGATGATTTTGAAAAAAAACCCAGATGCTCGTGGCAAAAGAAAAGACCATCTAACCCTAACCCTAACCCTAACCCTAACCCTATCCCTAACCCTAACCACGGAAAGAACCAAGAAATAGAGCAGGAGGGTGTAAATCTACATATCTGCCGAGAAATCGATGTACAAAGCTATGCACTTATACTATTGTTTTGCTGGAACCATTCGTTGTTTTGGTTGATAAATTTTAAGTCTTAAGAAAATAGGGTCTTTGAATAACAGGCCCTGATTTGATGCCTTTTAGTGACATGGGTGTTAAATCATTGTGGTGCTAAAATGCGACATTGGCGGTGAAAGGGTTAAACTGTCGTTGCTTTTTTTATGTTTTAGATGGAAGCAGTTTGTTTGGCACCCCCCTGTAGTTATGCATGGACGAGGGTGCTTTGCGATGGAAACAAGGGCAAAGGTGCGTTTTCTCTGTCTGTGTGTTTGAGTGACAGATCACCGTTGTTGTTGTTGTTGTTGTTGTTGTTGTTGTTGTTGTTGTTGTTGTTGTTGTTGTTGGTGGTGGTGGTGGTGGTGGTGGTAGTGGTGGCGTACCCTGGCTACAAGACTCCAGGGATCATCGCCAAAAGCCGAAGCACTTGAACACTGAAATACAAAGGTATCCGCTAGGGATGAGAATATTACGTGTGTGTGACCGTTTTTTTTTTAATTACCCCGCCACGTGGGCAGCCACATTCCGTCTTCGGGGGAACGGATCACTATTGATTCCCAAACCTCTCTCTCTCTGTCTCTGTCTCTCTGTCTCTCTCTCTCTCTCTCTCTCTCTCTCTCTCTCTCTCTCTCTCTCTCTCTCTCTCTCTCTCTCTCACTTTCATTATCATTATCATTATCTCTCTCTCTCTCTCTCTCTCTCTCTCTCTCTCTTACTTTCATTATCATTATCATTCTCTCTCTCTCTCTCTCTCTCTCTCTCTCTCTCTCTCTCTCTCTCTCTCTCTCTCTCTCTCTCTCTCTCTCTCCCTCTCTCTCTCTTTATCCTGTCCTCACTGTCAGAGGTCCTATCTGGTTGGCACCAGCTTCACCGAGCACATGATTTTTACAACCTAGATTTCCCCCACCCCCCGTGGGGATAACGGGTGGGTGGGTGGGGGGTCTTTTGTATAAATAGTTCCCCCCACCTTCTGGAAGTTCTGTGCTTGTAGCTTCCTCTACTCTGTCACTCTTTGACTCTGCCTTTTCCCATTACTTGCTGTCATCTACTACTATATTTCTGCCTAACCACCGGTCCATCCATTATCCCTGCCTTTCCCTCCCCCCACGAAACACTTTCAAAAACATTTCCTCCAGCCGAAGTCGGACTTGCTGGGGCTATTTTTTAGTTAGGCGCATAACGGCAGCATGACGCGTCGGCGCTCATAATTGACAGGAAACTGTCCGAGCGATCGAAGAAGAAGAAGAAGAAGAAGAAGAAGAAGAAGAGGAAGAAGACGATTTACTCCAAAATGATAAACGGTCGACGCTTGGTCATCATCCCGAGGGACGGACGGACGGATAGACACCATGTCTGTGATGATGGAAATGATGTTTTACGTCCTCTCGGTCATAGACACATATGGGACATTTGTAAATACAAAGATGGTAGGAACAACACTGGCTGCAATGCCCGGAGGCAGTGCAACACCAATAAAGTCCCGAGAAGCTACACCATGTCTGTGTGAGTGTGACAGACTTTTAGGTACTACGACCGAACCGATTACTAAACAAAATGTTTTGAA
>CM065700.1:6852085-6854585 GCA_017654935.2 Phymorhynchus buccinoides | reverse complement strand
TCTTCCTCCTCCTCCTCTCCTCCTCTTCCTCCTCGTCCTTTCCTCCTCCTTCTCCTCCTCCTCCTCCTACGTCCTTTCCTCCTCCTCCTCGTCCTTTCCTCCTCCTCCTCGTCCTCCTTCGTCATTCCCTTCCTTCTTTTCCTCCTCCTCCTCCTCCTCCTCCTCCTACTCCTCCTCCTTCTCCTCCTCCTCCTCCTCTTCTCCTCGTCCTCCTCCTCCTCCTCCTCCTCTCCTTTCTCCTCCTCCTCCTCGTCCTTTCATTCTTTTCCTCCTCCTCCTCCTCCTCCTCCTCCTCCTCCTCCTCCTCCTCTTCTTCATCCTCCTCCTCCTCGTCCTTCCTTTCACTATTTTCCTTCTCCTCCTCCTTCCTCCTCCTCCTCCTCCTTTCTCCTCCTCCTCCTCTTCCTCCTCCTCTTCCTTTATTCTTCTTCCTCCTTTTCCTCCTCCTCCTCTTCCTCCTCCTCCTCCTCCTCCTCCTCCTCCTCCTCCTCCTCCTCCTCTTCTTCCTCCTCCTCATCCTCCTCCTCCTCCTCCTCATCCCCTCCTCCTCCTCCTCATCTTCCTCCTCCTCCTCATCCACATCCTCCTCTTCCTCCTCCTGCTCCTCCTCATCGTCACTATCATCATCTTTGTCATCATGTGCCTATAATCATTGTCGTATGGGCGGGTGTAGGGTAGAACAATTACTAGAAACGGGAGTCCTGCGCGTTGATTGATGCTCTGATTAGCCTGTCAACAGTTTAGACACAAACGCTATCCTATAGGCCTACGATCATTAATTCAGCTATTAATGAGTCCCTGCAATTAATTGAAAGGAAAGACAATAGTAATTGTCTGACTAATATCTCCGCTTATTTTCCCCGTACCGTTCTTCTTTCGTTTCTCTAAACCCGCCCACCAACCTTAGAGAAGGTGAGATTAGCGTCCAATCGGCCAGAGACCCTTATGGACGGTAACAAAAACCCGCCAACCTTCTACTCCCTCATTTATTTGCGTGGAAAGTCCATTTTCGTCGGTGGTGCATCTCAATTGCTCCTATTTTGATTACCCCTATATTCTTTTTTTGTTTTTGTTTTTGTTGGCTGTCCCATCTTCTGGGCCGTACAGTGGCGTTGCTCCCACGCCGCTCATTCCGAATCCCAATTCGCAGCTACACCCCGGCTTGTTCAGGTCGCAGAATCCAAGACCAGCAGTCCAAAGGGAGCGAATCTATATTAGGCCGTCAGGAGGCATCCAACTGAGGAGACACTGCACTGCTGCTGAGTCATCTCGGTGGAGTTCAGGGGAGCCTGTTCAGGACACCACCTACTAAGCCCCCTCCCTACTGACGACACTATTCTCTCAAGTCGCTCCCCAGAACACACAGATCCGCATGACTTTGAGCCGAACGCACCAAGGCATAGACTGGGTTGGAAACCGAAACTGAGGTCACCATGAGAGCAGGGCGATTACTCCTATATTCAATTGCACCCGTGTCAGCTGCGCCGGTTGTAGTTATCGATTGCGCCTGCTAAAATGGTTGAAATGGTTCATGAGAAAATTAAACACAATGCAAGTTTTGAACAATTCGAGATTTGTTTCAGAAGGCAGAGCTAACCATCTTTATAATAGAGATACAGAAAATATAATTTAAATAGCTTTTCAAGTCGCATAGAGTACTGAGGAGGGTTGCGTACCCCTTAAGGCATTATCGTAATATGACGTCAATTTGTGGATCTCCAGTTCGATAGTGGGAAAAAATTAGATCACCAGCGTCTATTAAAATGCTTCTGCTTCCACTGTATCAACACTCTGGTTTGTAACTGTAACCATTTTCTAAAAGCAAACGGATTTCTGAAGACTGTGACAAATTGTTCATTGCGTACCGGTACGGGTCAGTGCGCACCGTACATACGGGTGTTGCATTTTTATCTATATACACTTACGTGTAACCATGGCAACTTTCACCCCACATCAAGTGCGTTGAAGAAATCATTAGTAAAATGAGTAGATTCAGATCTTGCCTTCTAACTCCATCAAAGTTGGTCTCTTTCGGTTGAAAATTGGTAGCTGGAAGAAATAAACGTCATGGGAAAAAATGACGCAAGCATGACGTGATTTCTTTACAATCTCTACGATTTCAAGGGGGCGGGAAGGGGGGGGGGGGGGGGTGCGCCACTGACCCAACCAACGCACAGACCCGTCATTACTCTAGTTATCAGAATTTTCTTTTTAACTTGTGAGATGCATCAATTTGCGGACATCAGGCGCAATTGATGTACATACCCAGATAGTCACAATTGATGCACATACCCAGATAGTCGCAATTGATGCACATACCCAGATAGTCGTTATTGATGCACATATTACCCATATAGTCACAATTGATGCACATACCCAGATAGTCGCAATTGTTTAATTTTCAAAAAGGCGAAATTGAGTGGCAACCATTTTGGTCGCCTTCAGAAATGTCAGTTGATTGTCGGGCGTGGGGAGAAAGACTTTACGCTTGTCTGTCGTT
>CM065700.1:6848316-6851585 GCA_017654935.2 Phymorhynchus buccinoides | reverse complement strand
ACAACAATGATATCAACAACAATGATATCAACAACAATGATATCAACAACACTGATAGCAACAACAATGATAGCAACAACAATGATAGCAACAACAATGATATCAACAACACTGATATCAACAACACTGATAGCAACAACAATGATAGCAACAACAATGATAGCAACAACAATGATAGCAACAACAATAGCAACAACAATGATAGCAACAACAATGATAGCAACAACAATGATATCAACAACAATGATATCAACAACAATGATATCAACAACAATGATAGCAACAACAATGATATCAACAACAATGATATCAACAACAATGATAGCAACAACAATGATAGCAACAACAATGATAGCAACAACAATGATAGCAACAACAATGATAGCAACAACAATGATATCAACAACAATGATAGCAACAACAATGATATCAACAACAATGATAGCAACAACAATGATATCAACAACACTGATAGCAACAACAATGATATCAACAACAATGATATCAACAACAATGATATCAACAACAATGATATCAACAACAATGATATCAACAACAATGATATCAACAACACTGATATCAACAACACTGATAGCAACAACACTGATATCAACAACACTGATAGCAACAACAATGATAGCAACAACAATGATAGCAACAACACTGATAGCAACAACACTGATAGCAACAACAATGATAGCAACAACAATGATAGCAACAACAATGATAGCAACAACAATGATATCAACAACAATGATATCAACAACACTGATATCAACAACAATGATAGCAACAACAATGATATCAACAACAATGATATCAACAACAATGATATCAACAACAATGATAGCAACAACAATGATATCAACAACAATGATATCAACAACAATGATAGCAACAACAATGATAGCAACAACACTGATGATAACAATGATACAACACAATGATAGCAACAACAATGATATCAACAACAATGATAGCAACAACAATGATAGCAACAACAATGATAGCAACAACAATGATAGCAACAACAATGATAGCAACAACAATGATATCAACAACAATGATAGCAACAACAATGATATCAACAACAATGATATGATATCAACAACAATGATAGCAACAACACTGATAGCAACAACAATGATAGCAACAACAATGATATCAACAACAATGATATCAACAACAATGATATCAACAACAATGATAGCAACAACAATGATATCAACAACAATGATAGCAACAACAATGATATCAACAACAATGATAGCAACAACAATGATATATCAACAACAATGATATCAACAACAATGATATCAACAACAATGATAGCAACAACACTGATAGCAACAACACTGATAGCAACAACACTGATAGCAACAACACTGATAGCAACAACAATGATAGCAACAACACTGATATAGCAACAACAATGATATCAACAACACTGATATCAACAACAATGATATCAACAACAATGATATCAACAACAATGATATCAACAACAATGATATCAACAACAATGATATCAACAACAATGATATCAACAACAATGATATCAACAACAATGATATCAACAACAATGATATCAACAACAATGATATCAACAACAATGATATCAACAACAATGATATCAACAACAATGATATCAACAACAATGATATCAACAACAATGATATCAACAACAATGATATCAACAACAATGATATCAACAACAATGATATCAACAACAATGATATCAACAACAATGATAGCAACAACAATGATATCAACAACAATGATATCAACAACAATGATAGCAACAACAATGATATCAACAACAATGATATCAACAACAATGATATCAACAACAATGATATCAACAACAATGATATCAACAACAATGATATCAACAACAATGATATCAACAACAATGATATCAACAACAATGATATCAACAACAATGATATCAACAACAATGATATCAACAACAATGATAGCAACAACAATGATAACAACACTGATATCAACAACAATGATATCAACAACAATGATATCAACAACAATGATATCAACAACAATGATATCAACAACAATGATAGCAACAACAATGATATCAACAACAATGATATCAACAACAATGATATCAACAACAATGATATCAACAACAATGATATCAACAACAATGATATCAACAACAATGATATCAACAACAATGATAGCAACAACACTGATATCAACAACAATGATAGCAACAACAATGATAGCAACAACAATGATATCAACAACAATGATAGCAACAACAATGATATCAACAACAATGATATCAACAACAATGATATCAACAACAATGATAGCAACAACAATGATATCAACAACAATGATATCAACAACAATGATATCAACAACAATGATATCAACAACAATGATATCAACAACACTGATAGCAACAACAATGATATCAACAACAATGATAGCAACAACAATGATAGCAACAACAATGATATCAACAACACTGATAGCAACAACACTGATAGCAACAACAATGATAGCAACAACAATGATATCAACAACAATGATATCAACAACAATGATAGCAACAACACTGATATCAACAACAATGATATCAACAACAATGATATCAACAACAATGATATCAACAACAATAGCAACAACAATGATAGCAACAACAATGATATCAACAACAATGATATCAACAACAATGATATCAACAACAATGATAGCAACAACAATGATATCAACAACACTGATAGCAACAACAATGATATCAACAACAATGATAGCAACAACACTGATAGCAACAACAATGATAGCAGCAACAATGATAGCAACAACAATGATAGCAACAACAATGATAGCAACAACACTGATAGCAACAACAATGATATCAACAACACTGATAGCAACAACACTGATAGCAACAACACTGATAGCAACAACAATGATATCAACAACACTGATGATGACAATAATTCTTAGAACTTTTTGTTCATTTTATTTTTACTGATTTAACTTAAGCGAACTGTTACGAACGCCCGCTCTTATGAAACGGACCCGGTCTGTATGCGCATGACAAACACACTGCATACAATACGATCCGACTGTGACATTTGTTAGGCGTGATTCTCGCGAAATTCTATGCTCTAAACGAATCTTCCGAAATCCTACTAGTTTGGGTCAGCATGTGTGTTGTTGTCCCCCTACAAGAATCTGCCGAAATCCTCCTAGTTTGGGTCAACATGTGTGTTGTTGTCCCCCTACAAGAATCT
>CM065700.1:6840816-6843316 GCA_017654935.2 Phymorhynchus buccinoides | reverse complement strand
ATTCCGTTCGTGGTACTGGGTCACAATTAGTATTAGGTAGAAGCGCAACCAACTTGTTAAAGGGACACCTTGACGAATAAGTTTTTGCAAGAAACACGTCGAGATCACCAGAAAGACAGCCTTTTCAAGGATCGGAGCACTCGCTTTGTGCTCTGGTTTCCTAGAAATCAAACCGTCAGAACGGCGAGTCCTCCTTGGCGGAGATGCCGGAGAGAGAAGCCATTTTGGACGGGGTGGGTGGAGGACACTCGTGGTTGGAGCTTTTTCTTCTTTGTAGTGCAGTAACAAACAATTGGAGCTATTTCCTTTGTTGTGAGTGGAAATCCTTTTGGTAAACTGTGAATAAAAAGGCTTGTATTGTGGAAATGTCGTGATTTGGTCTAAGCGACTCAAGCGGCCATTAGAAAAGAGAAAATGCCTTCTCTTTCACTGAAAGAATAACATGACTTCCAGCACCTCCGCCAAGGAGGAATAGCCGATGTGACGGTTTGATGTCTAGGAAACCAGAGCAAAGTGAGTGTTGCGATCTCTGTAAATCTGGTGATCTGGACGTGTTTCTTGCAAAAACTCGTCCGTCAAGGTGCCCCTTTAAGTGCCAAATGTTAAACACCGCTGAATTTCATACATTTAAGTTTTTTGTCTTTATCTATGGAAAAGGTAAACCGCGTGTATTAGTGTAACTCAAGTAACGTGTAACGCTTATTATATTCTGGGCTAGTATAGTTTTTGTCCCAGCTTACAACGGACATTTAGAATACCTCCAGAAGAACAACTACACAGAAGAAGAGTTGGATCAATTGTTGCACATTCTTCAAACCAGAATTCAAGGTTAGTATTATCTTATCCATTTCTTTCATTAGGGGAAGACGGGGTAAAAAGCGCATGGGCGGGTAAGAAGCCCACCCCAATTATCTCATGAAATGAAGCAAATTTCAGTCTCATTTTGCCCATGAGACGAGCGTTAATGTCTAGCATTCGTCTCATGGGCAACTTTGACTGAAATTTTCTTTATTTCATGAGATAATTGGGGTGGGCTTCTTACCCGCCCATGCGCTTTTTACCCCGTCTTCCCCTACTCATGATTTTAAAAATGCGTCATTTTGCAAGCGTTCCCTTATTGATAAAAAAATAATGTGTCTGTATATCTGACTGTCTATGTCTGTTTGTCTGTCTCTCTCTTTCTATCTATGGATCCGACCCTGGATTGGAAGTTCAGTTTAACGTCGCGTATCGGCTTTCGCCATGTACGACGGGCTGAACAAACCAACCACGGTATAAACAAAAATTTATGTCTTTTTCAGGTCTTCATTTAAATTCTGGCAAAACTAGTGTAATTTGGTTAGGTAATAAAAAGAACTCTCAGATTAAATACATGGAACACTTAGGTTTTGACTGGAACCCTACAAAATTTAAAATATTAGGAATATGGTTTACTAACGACCTAAAAGAATGTGTAGTAATTAATTTTTCAGACAAATTAGCAGAAATTAAACAATTATTTAAAATTTGGGTGAAACGTCAGATCACTCCACTTGGAAGGATAGCCGTCTTAAAATCCCTTATACTTTCAAAATTAACTCATCTTTGGCTCCTACTACCCAACCCACCAGACATTTTTGTTCAAACATTGCAAAATATATGTTATAAATTCATTTGGAATAAGAAACCAGATAAAATTAGTTGGAAAACGGCTCATAAGAATATAAAAAATGGAGGTATTGGTCTTCCAGATATAAAAACATTTATAACTACTTTAAAATTAACATGGATGCGTAGAACTGAAATGGTAACTCACAAATGGAAAAATATATTAATAACCAACTTTCCTCAGTGGCATTTGATTAACAAATATGGACCAGAATATGTATTTCAATTCACAAAATATAACCTATTTTGGTGTGATGTTATAGATGCTTATAAAGAATTTTATTATAAATGTGCACCTGAAAAACCTGCTGAAATATTAGCTGAACCTATCTGTTATAATAAAAAAATTCTAATTGGAAAAACATATGCCGTTTCAAAAAATCTAACTAACAGAAATGTTACCTGTATTGCGGATTTCCTTAACGATACAGGACAGTTTATCTCTTATATACAGTTCAAACAAAAATATAATATTATTATTGATTTTATTACGCATGCTGGATATAAATCTGCTATATCAGAGTATATGAAAAGAAGTAATCTTACCCCTAAGGACAATAAGTACATTAATTCAACATTTTGTACTAAGAAACTACTTGCTACTCACAAAGGCTCAAAGCTGTATTATGATATATTAATTGAAAACAATGTTCCCCCCAAATGCTGCGAGAAATGGGATTTAAAGCTCTCAATAAATCATGATTGGAAATCTTGTTTTTGGTATGTGCATAAAATACATGACATCAAATTGAAATGGTTTCAGCTAAAAATACTGCATAGATGTCTGGGAACAAATATAATCTTGAAGGAAATGGGGGTTAACAACAGTGATAAATGTAATTTTTGTGGACTA
>CM065700.1:6828316-6833316 GCA_017654935.2 Phymorhynchus buccinoides | reverse complement strand
TTGAATCTGTTGGGGAGAGGAAGGACTATTTATTTATGTATTTAATTAGTTATTTAATTATATTTGTTTATTCCCTGCATCGATTTCTTTGTCTATGCGAACATAAAGAAGACAAAACAACAAGTGGAAATAACTGTGGTATTCATTAACCCTTTCACCGCCAGCCATATTTAAGTAAAAAATCTCCATTAAATTACCTGGGTAGAGAACAAAATCCATCTGCAGTATTGGGGATTCTTCTGTAACATATATAAAATAAGGTCTACCCTTACTTCCCAAAACTAAGACAATAGGGTATTTGGATAATAGACCCCAATTTGATGCCTTTTAGTGACATAGGTGTTAAATCACTGTGGTGCTAAAATGCGACTTTGGCGGTGAAAGGGTTAAAATAAATTATTTCGAGACTAGAGGTCTCTTCCTCGGTGCAAAGCCCCCCACCCCCCCCACCCCCCCACCCCAAATACTCCAAATATATTTCTTTATCTATCTATTTATTTATGTATGTGTTTTTACTTTATCCATGTATTAGGGTTTTTTTGTTTTTAAGTTTACTCTATATTTATGGTTCTTTGCTGGGGGGTGGGGGGGGGGGGGTTAAGTTTACTCTATATTTATGGTTCTTTGCTGGGGGGTTTTGTTTTTAAGTTTACTCTATATTTATGGTTCTTTGCTGGGGGGTTTTGTTTTTAAGTTTACTCTATATTTACGGTTCTTTGCTGGGGTTTTTTTGTTTTTAAGTTTACTCTATATTTATGGTTCTTTGCTGGGGGGGTTTTGTTTTTAAGTTTACTCTATATTTACGGTTCTTTGCTGGGTTTTTTTTGTTTTTAAGTTTACTCTATATTTATGGTTCTTTGCTGGGTGGTTTTTGTTTTTAAGTTTACTCTATATTTATGGTTCTTTACTGGGGGGTTTTGTTTTTAAGTTTACTCTATATTTATGGTTCTTTGCTGGGGGGTTTTGTTTTTAAGTTTACTCTATATTTATGGTTCTTTGCTGGGGGGTTTTGTTTTTAAGTTTACTCTATATTTATGGTTCTTTGCTGGGGGGTTTTGTTTTTAAGTTTACTCTATATTTATGGTTCTTTGCTGGGGGGTTTTGTTTTTAAGTTTACTCTATATTTATGGTTCTTTGCTGGGGGGTTTTTGTTTTTAAGTTTACTCTATATTTATGGTTCTTTGCTGGGTGGTTTTTGTTTTTAAGTTTACTCTATATTTATGGTTCTTTGCTGGGGGGTTTTGTTTTTAAGTTTACTCTATATTTATGGTTCTTTGCTGGGGGGTTTTGTTTTTAAGTTTACTCTATATTTATGGTTCTTTGCTGGGGGGTTTTGTTTTTAAGTTTACTCTATATTTATGGTTCTTTGCTGGGGGGTTTTGTTTTTAAGTTTACTCTATATTTATGGTTCTTTGCTGGGGGGTTTTGTTTTTAAGTTTACTCTATATTTATGGTTCTTTGCTGGGGGGTTTTGTTTTTAAGTTTACTCTATATTTATGGTTCTTTGCTGGGGGTTTTTGTTTTTAAGTTTACTCTATATTTATGGTTCTTTGCTGGGGGGTTTTGTTTTTAAGTTTACTCTATATTTATGGTTCTTTGCTGGGGGGTTTTGTTTTTAAGTTTACTCTATATTTATGGTTCTTTGCTGGGGGGTTTTGTTTTTAAGTTTACTCTATATTTATGGTTCTTTGCTGGGGGGTTTTGTTTTTAAGTTTACTCTATATTTATGGTTCTTTGCTGGGGGGTTTTGTTTTTTAAGTTTACTCTATATTTATGGTTCTTTGCTGGGGTTTTTCGTTTTTTAAGTTTACTCTATATTTATGGTTCTTTGCTGGGGGTTTTGTTTTTATGTTTACTCTATATTTATGGTTCTTTGCTGGGTGGTTTTTGTTTTCAAGTTTACTCTATATTTATGGTTCTTTGCTGGGGGTTTTTGTTTTTAAGTTTACTCTATATTTATGGTTCTTTGCTGGGGGGTTTTTGTTTTCAAGTTTACTCTATATTTATGGTTCTTTGCTGGGGGGTTTTGTTTTTAAGTTTACTCTATATTTATGGTTCTTTGCTGGGGGGTTTTGTTTTCAAGTTTACTCTATATTTATGGTTCTTTGCTGGGTGGTTTTTGTTTTCAAGTTTACTCTATATTTATGGTTCTTTGCTGGGGGGTTTTGTTTTTAAGTTTACTCTATATTTATGGTTCTTTGCTGGGGGGTTTTGTTTTTAAGTTTACTCTATATTTATGGTTCTTTGCTGGGGGGTTTTGTTTTTAAGTTTACTCTATATTTATGGTTCTTTGCTGGGGGGTTTTGTTTTTAAGTTTACTCTATATTTATGGTTCTTTGCTGGGGGGTTTTGTTTTTAAGTTTACTCTATATTTATGGTTCTTTGCTGGGGGGTTTTGTTTTTAAGTTTACTCTATATTTATGGTTCTTTGCTGGGGGGTTTTGTCATTGACGGACGGATGGTTGATGCATTTCTATATTTAGTTTTATTGTCCATTTTCTCTTGATTACAACCCCCATCCCTCAATCACTCCTTTCCTTCAACCTTTCACTGTTTGTTCTTATTAGGTATTAGGTACTTTACAGTCACAGAGGCGTCTGTGAAATTCGGGTTGCTCCCACATGGAGAGCGCGTCGCAGCCAGAGGCGCGCCACCCACTTTTTTTCTTTTTTTGTGTGCATGCGATTTTTGTGTGACTGATGAGGGGGGTGGGGGGTGGGGTTGTAAATTTTGACCAAATGACAACTTTTTCGTTGCCACTGGGTTTAGCGTATGCTAAGTGCATGGGCACACGGGACCTCGGTTTATCGTCTCATCCGAAAGACTCCACGTTGAGACCGTAAGGCCTAGTGCAAAGTAAGAGGAAAAATCCCCTGTATTCGAACTCGGGTTTACTTAACACGAAGCGAACGCTCTGCCACTGTGCCACTCTACGCTCTATTGCGATCATTGGTCTTGTTTTTAGTCCCCGAGCCGAAGGTTCGGGGAACTATTGTTTTTGTCTGGTCCGTCCGTCCGTCCGGCGTCCGTCCGTCCGGCTATTCGTCCGTTTTTCTCAAAAAACTATTCAGTCTATCATCATCAAATTTGGCATACTAATTTGCAAAGATGCAAGCTATCCTCTGGTGTATTTAGTTTTACATTACCCGCTGTGCCCTAGGCCCTTTGTGTCACAGGCCCGCTATGTCGTCCGTTTTTCTCAAAAACTATTCAGTCTATCGTCATCAAATTTGGTATACTAGTTTGCCAAGATGCAAGCTATCCTTTGATGTATTTAGTTTAACATTACCCGCTGTGCCCTAGGCCCTTTGCGTCACAGGCCCGCTATGTCCCACTTCTTTCCGGCCGTCCATCCGTCCGTGCGTGCGTCCTGTTTTCAGTTCTCAATGGTCTCCCCGCTGTGTGCACAGCCGACACATTCCTATTTCGAAGTAGCTCGGCGATGCTGCGAGGGGACTTTCCAGCCGCTCGGCGTTGCACTTGTTGGTGTGTTTTGTTGTTGCTTTAATTTGTTCTTATTTTGTTCCCCAGATTCATGAGGGAAGCCGTCATCCATCCCTGGCTCTCCTGCGCTTTTCAACCCAACTGTATGTGTGTGCACAACCACACCCAGCACCTCAAATGCCCCTACAGCATCGTCAGGAAGCACAGGAGCAGCAACAAACACTACAAAGGCAGCGATAATAACAGCAGCAGCAGCAGCAGTATTAACAGCAGTAGGCTTAGCAGCAGCAGCAGCAGCAGCAGTAGTAGTAGTAGTAGTAGTAGTAGTAGTAGTAGTAGTAGTAGTAGTAGTAGTAGTAGTAGTAGTAGTAGTAGTAGTAGTAGTAGTAGTAGTAGTAGTAGTAGTAGTAGTAGTAGTAGTAGTAGTAGTAGTAGTAGTAGTAGTAGTACTAGGAGAAGGAGGAAGAGGAGAAGTACTAGTAGTAGTAGTAGTAGTAGTAGCAGCAGAAGCAGTAGAAGTAATATCAGCAGTGGTAATAATAGCAGCAGTAGTAGTAGTAGTAGTAGTAGTAGTAGTAGTAGTAGTAGTAGTAGTAGTAGTAGTAGTAGTAGTAGTAGTAGTAGTAGTAGTAGTAGTAGTAGGCCTAGTAGAAGTAGTAGTGGAAGTAGGAAGAGTAGGAGGAGCAATAGTAGGGGTAGTAATGGTGGTGGTAGTAGTAGTAGCAGTAGAAGTAATATCAGCAGTGGTAATAGCAGCAGCAGCAGCAGCAGCAGTAGTAGTAGTAGAAGTAGTGGAAGTAGGAGAAAGAGTATGATGAGTAATGGTAGGGGTAGTAGCAGTAGTCTTAGTAGCAGCAGTAGCAGTCACAGAATCAGCAGCAGCAGCAGTAGTTTCAGCTACCGGTACGGGTTATGTCACCGGTTCGAACAATCCAGTATCGGTATTATTCTGTCCAAATTGGTTTTGGAGCGAAGACCTATGTTCTATATACCGAAGAGCGCTGTGCTCATCAAGAGGGACCAAGGAATGGAATGGTTTGACACAGTGTGATCACTAACAGAAAACAAAGCAACAATGGCGTCCGGTATTGGTATTATTCTGTCCAAATTGGTTTTGGAGCGAAGACCTATGTTCTATATTATACCGAAGAGCGCTGTGCTCATCAAGAGGGACCAAGGAATGGAATGGTTTGACACAGTGTGATCAGTAACAGAAAACAAAGCAACAATGGCGTCGCGGACTTAGTGGCTAGGAGGTCTCGGGTTTGAATCCCGTAAGAGGCAATGGTGGGAGGGTTTTTCACGGTGCTGGGCTGACTCCTACCCAGGGTTAGTGTGCTGTGGACTCAATGAGAAGACTGGGACAGTTGAGATTCTTCATCCACTTGACAGATTCTGCGATTCTGAGAGTTTTGCTCTGATTTCGTGACCAAACACTGCAGGTGTCTGTAGTTCTCGGGCCTGGTTTAACGGCCGCCGGGATATCGCTATGAAAGGAAGCGTAGAGAACAGCCCTGGCACGCAGTCTCAGACAAATAAAGGAACTCCATACCATC
>CM065700.1:6810816-6813316 GCA_017654935.2 Phymorhynchus buccinoides | reverse complement strand
ATCATACTCTAAATCCCTTCATCATTGTTCCTGCTTCTCGTTTTTAGTGTCGCGGCCTCTCTGGCTCATCGTCTCTCACGACTCTCTCTCTCGTCTCCCTCTCTCCCCCTCCCCCCTCTCACCTCTCCGCCATCTCTCATCTCTCTCCCCTCCCTCTACTCTCTCTCACGACTCAACCTCACCTCGTCTCTCTCTCGGCTCTCACACCTCTCTGCATCATGAAATCTCATGATGGCTAGTAGATATTGACAGTAAATCATCAAATCTTCAATTTGTCAATTTTGCTCTCTCTCTCCTCCCCCCTCCATCTCCCCGCTCTCCATCTCTATCATCTGCATCCGCTCTCTCTCTTCACTCCTCTCTCATCAACTCTCTTCTCTCTCCTCGTCGCTCTCGCTCGCCTCTCCACCCTCATGACCATGACATGATGGCCTCCTCCTCGGGGGGCGGCCCCTCAATCTCTCCCTCCTCTCCGCTTGTCGCCATCTCACGGTCTCCAGCTCCCAATCCCTCTCTCTCGGATCGCTCTCTCCCTCTCTCTCTCCTCTCTCTTCTCTCGCTCCCCCTCTCTCACGCTCCCCCTCTCTCTCGCTCATCTCTCCTCACTCCACAGTCGGAGTCAGTCTCTCTCGTCTCCATCTCTCTCCTCTCATCTCTCTCCTCATTCAGCTCTACTCTTTCGCTCTCTCTCTGTCTCCCCCTCCTCAAGGACAGATTCTCCCATCTAGGAATCGCCTAAAATCTTTATACTTGTTAACTAAAGTTTTTCAGTGTGTTCCTCGCTTGTCTCTCTCTCTATCTCTCTCTCTCTCTCTCTCTCTCATCTCTCTCTCTCTCGCTCTCTCTCTCTCTCTCTCTCTCTCCTCTCTCTCCTCTCTCTCTCTCTCTCTCTCTCTCTCTCTCTCTCTCTCTCTCAAGGACGGATTGGAAGAATAGGCATCGCCTAAAAGTATTTATACTTGTTAAATAAAGTCGTTTTCACAAACCGTGTTCATTGTTCTCTCTCTCCTCTCTCTCTCTCGCATCTCTCTTCTCTCTCTCATTGTTCTCGATCTCTCTCTCTCTCCTCTCTCTTACTCTCTCTCTCCTCTCCTTATCTCTCTCAAGGACAGATTGGAAGAATATGCTATCGCCTAAAATATTTATCCTCTGTTAAATAAAGTTTTTCGGTGTTCATTGTCGAAGATCTCTCTCTCTCCAAGTTCTCTCTCTCTTATCTCTCTATCTCTCTCTCTACTCTCTCTTCTCTCTCTCTCTGTCTCTCTCTCTTGTAGTAAGTAACCTCCCCCCCTCCCCCATCCAACCCCAACGTATCTTCCTATGTATTTTTGTTCTTTTTCATCACCATATATTTGTTGTTATCTTTACCCCCCCCCCCCCCTTTTCCCTACTTGATACGGGCAGAAAGGCCTAATCAATAAAAGTTTTTGGATTGGATTGGTTTGGATCTCTCTCTCTCTCTCTCTCTCTCTCTCTCTCTCTCTCTCATCTCTCTCTCTCTCTCTCTCTCTCTCTCAACATAATTTGAAGACAGTCAGATGGGCGTTGGGGAAGCCAGTCCCCACAAAGTCAACCAATCTCGTTGGCTGCAGCACTAAAACCAGACCAATAATGGTCAGCAATTCAGACGTCACCCCACCCTTGTCTGTCAATCTGTCGATGTGTCAAGTCAAGTCAGCTTTTTGGGGTTGGCGCTGCGTTTGTGGCGACGCGCTCTCCGGTGGGGGGTGGGGGGAGAATTTCACGGAGGCAAGTCTCTGTGACAAGAATATACCAAAATACAAATTTTAAAAAAACTTTTTTTATTTGACTTTTTTTTGGGGGGGTGGGGGTGGGGGGTACAATACATAATAGACATACGTAGACATCAACATATTTTTTGAAACCAGCATTGCATTAGTTTAAATATTGTATTTTTTTATATTATGGTATAGTCAAAGGAAGAGACCAACGGAAGAAAGAACAGCCAAATAAAACAAACCAAGAAACGAACAGATCGTGCAAGACAGGAAAAAACACACACAAACAGACAGACACACAAAAGTGAAGGAAAAGAAGAAAGTAAACGAAAAAGTACAAAGAATCACATCATTGGGGGTAAGGTTTAGATAAATGAACATTCAAAGAGACACAAAATGTACATTCAACACAAGTGAAGCGTATTCACCTTAAGTAGGAAACTGTGCACACACACACACACGCGCTCGCGCACGCACACGCACACACTACGCACGCAGCGCACACGACGCGCGCACACACACACACACACACACACGCACATACACACGCGCGCACGCACACACACACTCACACACACCGCGCGCACACACACACGCACACACACACACACACACGCACGCGCACATACACACACACACACACACACACACACACACACCACAAACACGCACGCACCGCACACGCCACACGCACCACGCACACACACCACACACACACACACACACACACACAACAACAACAACAACAACAAGAAATAATG
>CM065700.1:6795816-6800816 GCA_017654935.2 Phymorhynchus buccinoides | reverse complement strand
AAGGAAAACAAAATAAACGAAAACAACATGGACACAGTATGAATATAATATGCCATGAGTGAGAAGAGAGTGATAGACAGACAGAAGCTGAGAGGGACAGAGAGTGAGAAAGAGATAGACATAGAGAAAGAAACAGTTTGTTAGAGGGAAGAGAGAAACAGAGAAGACGAGAGAGTGGAGAGAGAGGCCAGAAAGAGGAGAGAGAGAGAGAGAGGAGGAGATGGAGAGAGAGGAGACAGAATGAAGAGAGACTGAGAGGGCGATGAGAGCGAGCGACAGAGAGAGAGATCCAGCTAATCGGAGAGAGACTCCCGAACGAGAGATGAGAGACGAGAGAGAGAGAGAGCGAACAGAGAGAGAGAGAATTACAATACGAATATGTTTTTATTGAGGGTAAAAGAGAGAGAGTGACAGACGGACAGACAGAAGCAGACCAGAGGGAGGGCGGACAGATATGAGAGAGTGAGAAAAGAGATAGACATAGAGAAAGAAACAGTTTGTTAGAGGGGAGAGAGATGAGAGATGAGAGAGGGGGAGAAGAATGCGGGAGGAGAGGAGAGGAGAGAGAGGAGAGAGAGAAGTGAGGAGGCGAGGTGAGAGAGATAGAGAGAGAGAGCGAGGATAGAGAGCAGAGAGGCGAAGAGAGAGGAGCGAGAGAGGAAGAGTGAGAGACGCGGATGAGACAGAGACAAAGCCAACAGTTTGCAGGAGAGGGAGACGAGGGGGAGGAGCGGAGGCGATGAACGAGGATGCCAGCTAGAGAGGAGGAGAGAGAGCGCGCGGCGAGATGGAGCGGGTGAGCAGACGAAGAGAGAGGCGAGCAGTGACCGCGAGAGACACAAAGTGGCGAGAGAGAGAAGAGAGCGGGCGCGCGCCGAGGAAGAGGCGAGAACGAAAGCTCGCCAGAGAGAGAGAGAGAGAGTGTTATTGAGAGAGCGCGGAGAGAGCGATTACGTCCAAGAGCGCGCCTGGAGCGATGAGAGAGCGCGCGCCATGAGGAGAGCGGGTAGGCTGCGCGAGAGGCCGAGGGAGATGGGAGAGAGAGCGAGAGAGAGGGGCTGCGAGAGGAGAGGGAGAAAGAGAGATTCGCGAGAGACGAGAGCGGGAGATTGAGAGCGCGGGGATGCTCGAGCGGGGGGAGCGAAGGGAGAGAGAAGCGAGAAGACGAGCGGGAGAGACGAGACCGGATTCATGATAGGGAAGAAAGCATGTTGGGAGAATCTCAGAAACGGCTAGAGGGCGAGTGAGCGAGAGCGTGGAGGGGAGTGGGGGATTTGGAGAGCGCGAGGGAGCGAATATAGCGAGAGCGAGAAGTGACAGAGAGAATGGGGATGATAGCGGATGTGCGGAGAGACTGATCGTGAGAGAGGGAGATGCCAGCGCCAAAGAAACAGTTTGTTGAGAGAGAGAGGGCGAGAGAGAGAGTGGGAGAGAGAGAGGAGGAGTGAGAGAGAGAGAGGGAGGGGAGAGGGAGAGAGCTGAGAGAGAGAGAGAGAAGAGAGAGCGAGTACGAGGGTGAGCGCATGACAGTGATGCGCGGGCAGGAGGGAGATCAAGAGGGCAAAGAAACAGGGGTTAGGGATAGCGGCGCGATTAGGAGAGGAGGGAGGGAGAGAGATCGAGAGGAGAGGAGAGGGAGAGAGAGGGAGAGATGGAGAGAGAGAGAGGGTGAGAGATAGAGAGAGAGAGAGAGAGATTTAGACAGAGAAGTAGAGAGATTCAGTTTTTTAGAGATAAAAGAAACAGTTTGTTTGCGAGAGAGAGGGGAGGGAGGAGAGAGGGAGAGGGGAGGAGAGAGAGGAGGGAGGGAGAGGGAGGGAGAGAGAGAGAGCACGATGGGAGAGAGAGGGAGAGAGAGAGAGCAGATGAGAGAGAGGAGATAGAGATACGGAGAGAGAGCGAGAGATTTTATTTGGGGTCCGACGGTTGCCAAAAAATGCAAAATGCATACTTCAACTGTCTAATCAAAGTAGCAGGCGACATATTTGAATAATAATTCAAAACAATTCAAGTCATCCATTTATGCGTGGGTTTAGTCATCTTTCTTTTTGTTTTTCTTCTTTTGGTACATTTTGATACTATGAACGGATTAATTCGTCAATGCATCTATTTATTTGAATGAAAAAATGGTGTTTTTACGTCCTCTCGGTCATAGACACATATGGGATTACATTTGTAAATACAAAGATGGTGGGAACAATACGCGGCTGCAATGCCCGGAGGCAGTGCAACACCAGTAAAGTCCCGAGTTTTTATGGGGAATATAGATTAGGTGTAGCGGTTTACCACGCCTCGGTTAAACCTCATCGGCTATGGTACCGCCACAATAATTGTTGTTAAGGCTGCAAAAGTCCCCGCATCTATTTATTTATATATTAGGTGTTTAATTATTTGATTTTGTTCGATCGTTTTATTTCCATTTCATTACACTCATTGAAATCAATCATTTTTGGTGTGGATTGTACGTTCGCTGGTTCTTTTTCTTTTTCTTTTACATAATCTATTTTTTAATGCCCTGCATTTATGAGTTTAACCCTTTCACCCGCCAGCCATATTTCAGCCCCAAAAATGTCCATTAAAGTTTACCTGGGTAGAGAACAAAATCCATTGGCTGCAGTATTGGGGATTCTTCTGGGAAATATATAAAATAAGGTCTATCCCTAGAGGGATCCCAAAACTAAGACAATAGGGGATCTTTGGATAATAGACCCCAAGAGTTGATGCCTTTTTAGTGAGGTAGGTTTTAAATCACTGTGGTGCTAAATATGCGACTTTGGCGGTGAAAGGGTTACTGCTCTTCATAATTGGCTTACTGAGCTATTATTTGTTTATATTTTATGAATATTTTCATTCACTTATATTATTTTTGTTTTCGTTGCATTTACCCCCCCCCCCCCCCCCCCCCCCCCCCCCCCCCCCACCCCCCCCTCCCCCCCCACCCCCCCCCCCCCCCCCCCCCTCCCCCCCCACCCCCCCCCCCCCCCCCCCCCCCCCCCCCCCCCCCCCCCCCCCCCCCCCCCCCCCCCCGCCCCCCCCCCCCCCCCCCCCCCCCCCCCCCCCCCCCACCCCCCCCCCCCCTTCCCCCCCCCCCCCTATTTTAATCCACCCATCGTTTTTTGATTATCCAGTCTTTCGATGATAAAGTAAGCACGCGAAAACAATGAACACGAATCATGCCGGTTTATTTTTATTTTGTTATTTATTTATTTATTTATTTATCTTATTATTATTTACTTAGTTATTTATCGTGATGGTGCATGGAAGATAGTTACATAAGCAAACGTTTGAGAAACAGCCAACCATACAATTATCAACAACATCTGTTTAGGGCATTTTCTCTTTGTGTTATGTTTTCTACCAACATCCAAAATATATAATAAACATTTTTGAACAATTTCCTCTCGTTCATTTTATCCAAATCAAAACCCAAGCCAAATAAAGAGACAAACAAAAGAGAGTTTTCTCCTCCTCTTCTCCTCTCCTCCCCTCCTCTACATCTCTTCTCCTCTCTCTCTCTCTCTCTCTCTCTCCTCTCTCTCCTCCTCCTCCTCCTCCCTCTCCTCCTCTATCCTCTCTGTTGCATACTCTCTCTCTCTCTATCTCTCTCTCTGCTTATCTCATACCTCTCTCTCTCTCTCCTCTCTCTCTCTCTCTCTCTCTCTCCCTCCTCTGCATATCTCTCGCTTTCTACTCTCTCTTTCTCTCTCTCTCTCCTTCCTCTATCTCTCTCTCCTTTTATAAGAAAGTGCAATACTAAAAGTTCTGAACGTCTGAACAGTCTGACTCTCTCTCTCTTCCCTATTCTCTCTCCTATCTCTCTCTCTCTCTCTCTCTATCTCCTCTCTCTCTCCCTCTCTCTCTCTCTCCTCTCTCTCCTCACTCTCTGATGTCATGGATACTGTATGTACTATGATTTTATAACGTGTGTGTATGCTTACTTTTAAGTTATTTCCGTTTCACGTTTCGCACATATGCAACGTAGTTCCTCCCACAATAACAATAGGCCTCGCACCTTTGTCATGCATAGTTGTTTACCTCTCCGTGTTCTAATGCATGACTTGTACACGATGAGTGGGGCTACGACTTATGCTTCAGAGCAGCCGGCAGTAAGAGAGAGCCGAGAGTCAGCACCGCCACCGCACCGCCAGTACACGCCGCACAAGCAGAGAGACACGAGAGAGAGAGCAGCAGAGCGCCAGAGAGCGCGAAGAGAGAGATATAGAAGACGAGAAGCCAGCGAGCAGCAAAAGACAAGAAGCACCGAGGACGAGATAGGCGCGGGAGAGAGAGACGAACGGCATAAGAGATGACCGATATAGCAACGTCCACAGGCGACGATAGAGAAGACAGAAGATCGAAGAGAGAGACGACTCTCCCCCTCCCTCTCTTCCCTATCCTCTTCTCATCCTCCTCTCTACTTCTCTCTCTACTCTCTCTGTAGTTGTCCCCCTGTGCGCCGCATCGCCCGTGCCACCCGACGCGCCGCGCGTCTGGTGTGTAGGTCAGTGCGTGTGACGTGCGCCTCCCGTGTCCCGGCGGAGCTGGGTGCTAGCGCTTTAGTGTCCAGAGAATACCATTACTTTAGTATACCCAAAATTTAGTTTTTTTTCCTGACGGCTTACTCATTGCTACATTTTGTCTTCATTGTCCGATTTAGCCAGAATCGTTTATACGTTACTGTAACGAATACCCAAGTGTACTCAGATTCTATTGTCAGTGGGGATCCTGTATGATCGAGACTGAGAGACGGGCAAAACGACGAAAGAGGAGGGGGGGGGAAAATGGGTGCGGAGGAGAGGGGGGAGACGAGACGAAGAATGCGGACGAAGCCACACGAGAGGGGGGAGAGACGAGACGGGCGAGGGCAGAAGAGGGCGGCAGGCGCTCAGACAGAGGCGGGCACCGGGACCAGAGCAGGCGGCGAGGGAGACGACGGCGGCGGAACGGAGAAGAGAGAGAGAGGGGGAGGGTGGAGGGAGATAGAGAGAGGAGTAAGAGGA
>CM065700.1:6787199-6795316 GCA_017654935.2 Phymorhynchus buccinoides | reverse complement strand
TATTAACTGCATTAACAGTATACATATTAACTATTAACTGCATTAACAGTATACATATTAACTATTAACTGCATTAACAGTATATATATTCTACCAATGCCAACATAATACATAAATAACTATTAACTGCATTAACAGTATATATATTATTAACTGCATTAACAGTATACATATAAACTATTAATGCATTAACAGTATATATATTAACTATTAACTGCATTAACAGTATACATATTAACTATTAACTGCCATTAACAGTATACATATTAACTATTAACTGCATTAACAGTATACATATTAACTATTAACTGCATTAACAATAGTACACATTAACATTACTGCACTATTAACTGTAGCTGCTAACTAACTATTCTACTGCATTAACAGTATACATATTCCTCTATTAACTGCATTAACAGTCCACAATAAAAACAAATAATAAATACTATGCATTAACAGTATACATATTAAATATTGTGTGCATTAACAAGCCAATACATAATGTTCTAATAGTTGCATTAACAGTATAATAGACTATTAACTGCATTAACAGTATACATATTAACTATTAACTGCATTAACAGTATACATATTAACTATTAACTGCATTAACAGTATACATATTAACTATTAACTGCATTAACAGTATACATATTGACTATTAACTGCATTAACAGTATACATATTAACTATTAACTGCATTAACAGTATACATATTAACTATTAACTGCATTAACAGTATACATATTAACTATTAACTGCATTAACAGTATATCTATTAACTATTAACTGCATTAACAGTATACATATTAACTATTAACTGCATTAACAGTATACATATTAACTATTAACTGCATTAACAGTATACATATTAACTATTAACTGCATTAACAGTATATCTATTAACTATTAACTGCATTAACAGTATATCTATTAACTATTAACTGCATTAACAGTATACATATTGACTATTAACTGCATTAACAGTATACATATTGACTATCTAACTGCATTAACAGTATACATATTAACTATTAACTGCATTAACAGTATACATATTAACTATTAACTGCATTAACAGTATATCTATTAACTATTAACTGCATCTAACAGTATACATATTAACTATTCTCTGCATCTCTCTCTCCTCTATACATATTAACTATTAACTGCATTAACAGTATACATATTAACTATTAACTGCATTAACAGTATACATATTAACTATTAACTGCATTAACAGTATACATATTAACTATTAACTGCATTAACAGTATACATATTCTCTCTATCTCTCTCTAACAGTATAAATATCCTCTATTAACTCTCTAACAGTATCTCTCTCTCTCTGCTAACAGTATACATATTAACTATTAACTGCATTAACAGTATACATATTGACTATTAACTGCATTAACAGTATACATATCTGACTATTAACTGCATTAACAGTATCATATTCACTATTAACTGCATTAACAGTATACATATTAACTATTAACTGCATTAACAGTATACATATTAACTATTAACTGCATTAACAGTATACATATTAACTATTAACTGCATTAACAGTATACATATTAACTATTAACTGCATTAACAGTATACATATCTGACTATTAACTGCATTAACTCTATCATATCAGACTATTAACTGCATTAACAGTATCTCTCTTAACTATCTAACTGCATTAACAGTATACATATCTCTCTATTAACTGCATTAACAGTATACATCTCTAACTATTACTCTTCTCTCATTCTCAGTATCTATCTCTCATCTCTCTCTATTAACTGCTCTCTCAGTCTAGCTATAGCTCTCTGAATCTCTCTCTCTCTCTGACACCCTGTCTTTCTGACTCTATTCTACATTGACGTCGATACAAATCAGACTGAGCCTTGAAGGACTTCTCTCTTCATGAATTATTTATTATGTTGATGTCGATGCGGTTTGTATTTCATCTTTGGTGAGAATTGATCTCTCTGATTAGGTCTTCTGTAGGGGTACATCATAAGCATTTTCTTATTGCTACCCCCTCAACCTCAATGTCTTAATTCCTTGTATTGGTATTTGAATAAAATCTTTTCTCTCCAAATGATCGTTGATTCTGACAATTTAACTCACTTTTACGTTTTCTCTCCATTTCAGCGAAATGACACTTTTTCTTTCTCATCGAAAATCACGTGATGCACGTGAACAGGAAGTTGGATCATGAACAAGTCTTGGTGAGCTTGTCTCTCACAGATGATTGCTCTCTCCGGTCATATAATTTCTTTTGCTTACAATGACACCACCTTCTCTAGTTATCAAGGTTAGGCTACGTCTCCTCTCACTCTCAAAGCTCTCTCTCTCTAGGAAATATACTCTCTCTCTCTCTCTCTGATCTCGGTCTCTCTCCCCCTCTAAACAAAAGCCCATTAAGCGTATCTGTTACCCTCAATAACAAAATCGAGTTCAAATTTCGAGTAAGGTCTGTCTCTAGATCTCTCTCTCTCTCTCTCTCTCTATTCTCTTCTCTCTCTCTATCTCTCACTCTCTCTCTCACTCTTCTCTCTCTCTCAGCTCTCTCTCTCTCTCTCTCTCTGAGTTCCGAGTTCTCTCTCTCTCTCTCTCTCTCCCTCATTCTCTCTCTCTCTCTCTCTCTTCTCTCCGAGTCTGCTCTCTCTCTCTCTCTCTCTCTCTCTCTCTGGGGGCATCTCTATATCCCCCTCAAACCTGGTCCCCACAACGTTGTAACTTTTTTTTGTATAAGTACAGCTCATGTAAACACGTAAAACCTACACAGAGTTTTGCTAGAGAAGGTGAGATTAGCGTCCAATCGGTCAGAGACCCTTATGGACGGTAAAGAGTTTTGCGCCAACCGTCCCATTTCTACAGTTAGAGGCACCACCCAACCAGCTCAGGTTGAATCTTAATCTGATACGGATTCGACGGAAGAAATTGCTACCTACCCATTTTGTTTTGCCCCGCACGGAATAAAAATAATAATTACAAGTTAGTCTCCAGCCCCCCCCCCCCCCCCCCCCACCCCCACACCTGGGGATACCGGGGGGGGTCTTTCGTAAGAATAGTTCCCCCACCTTCTGGAAGTTATGTGCGCTTAATTTCCTCTAATCTGCCACTCTCATTGACTCTGCCTTTTCCCTTTGCTTTCTAACATCTGTTATCTTTCTGATTTATTGGTCCATTCTCCTGCCTGCTGTTTCCTGTTTTCTTGTGTACCTATGTTGATAAAGACGTATTCGCCGAAATATCTGGCTGTTGTGTTGTGTCTCTTGTAAATAAAAGGCACCCATTTATAGCACCACTAAAAAAGGTGATAGTAACAGAAACAACAGTGGTCCCAACAGAAGCAATAATCATTCAGCAGAAATAAAATTATTTGCCTCCAAAAAAAGATGGTCAAACAGAAAAACAAATACTTCAACACTAAATAAAATATTCTGATAGGAGATGAAATTATTATCAAAAAATATGATGAATGCATCAGAAAATAATACAATTCTTAGTATAAAAAAATAATAAGTCAGCCCATTACTCTGAAAATGTGACTATTCGCTCACTCAACTTGTAATTCAGTTTTGATGTGCTCAGTTCAGCTCAGTCCACTTAAGCTAACATGCAATTTGGTCCAGTGTCCAGACGACAACGCTTTTTTCATGCATCATCCCTTCTTCTTGACAAGTGGCAGTCTTCTGGCGGGGAAATGTGCAGTCGTTCTTTGAATACTTCCATGGTTCTTGGCTGTGTCAGAATTCAACTTGGTTTGAAGGGTGGCTTTCCATGGCTTTCCATCAACCAACAGAGGCGATGAAGCCATTAACCAGTCCGTCAAGAGGCGGAACACAATCAGTCAAAGACTGGAACTTTCTCGTTTCCTAAGTGTTGTGGAACGCGACATGCTCTTAAACTGGTCTAGGGAATCAGTCACAACAGCATCCGTGTGACGAGGTAATGGGTTAAAAGGCTAAGCCTCTAGGGAAGACTTTTAGTGTGTTAAATTTTCAAGTAGAAAATTTGCCTTTAACCCACTTCTCTAGGGTATGGGAGATGAGCAACTTTCCCGGCCCCTTTTCATCTAATAAATTTATATTTGTGCCCGGGTTCTGGCTCGTATGGTTGTAAGAAATACAAGTGGTTGAATTGCTCTAAATGGCAGACAGAGAGAAGTAGGGTTTTACATGAAATTACAAGACTCCCACTCTCATCAGTCTGACCAAAGGGTTCAGGATTATTTGACACTTGTATTTTATTTACTCCCAAAAATCTGCATAAGATTATGCAACAATAATAATAAAGCAGCTCAATGGCGCCAAAACAAAATGTGAATGAAAAACAATGGAATCCGAAAGGATTTATAAGACTTTTGTCTTTCTAGAAGGTTAGCCCCAAGCAGGAAGGGTCACTTATTTTCAGTGTCCGGAGGAAAGTTCAAATGATTTTTGGCGCAGTCGTGGGGACTTAACTCATGGCTGTGCTGAAGTTCCTCCATAGGGATCGGCGAGTGCTGGGTTGGCTGGGCTTGCTCGTCAGGTGAGAGTAGCTCCCAGTCGTTCCGGTTACGGCTTCGCGGGATGGCACGGTTCAAGCGTGGTCTCCTCGCGGATTCTGGGTGCGGGGCGTCTTTCCCGTCTTGGTGCTTGTGAGTCAGGGGTAATCTTCCGTAATCACAGGAGAAGGTGGATGTAGATCTCTATGGCTTAGAGACAAGGGGCTTCCGTCGGCAGGGCATTAGTGAATCCCAACCGGCTAGAAGGCTTCCCTTGTACAATAGCACTAGTTAATAAATAAACTGAATTTCAGTTAACAAACTGAGATCAGTAAAACATAAAAGGTGATCAAGACAACATCACTCTCCATCCAACACCTGGAAAGGAATGGTATCATAAAGTGCAAGATTGCGACCCATAGGTTTCCTACTAAAAATAGACAAAAGGGTTAGTAGGCATAAAATCCGGTTCTGGTATCAAAAGAGTTAAAGTCAAAAACACACACACACAAATAATCAGTGCACATAAATAGAATAGAATGTTTACCACTTCTTTTCAATAACATATCTATCTACTCCTTATTCATCATTGAACATAGGATCTAGATCAAAAATATGATCAAACAAACCACCAGTCTCAATCACCAGCAATCAATAATACTCACTAGATGGGCTATTGTAACTGGCTGGGAGAGGGGTTGAGTCTGCAATGTTGCTCTAGCTAGGTTTCAGCGTCTTGTGTGAAAACCTTTTTCTCACTACTCCAATTATAGCCTTCACTTTCAAACAATGAAAGCCTGTCATTGGTTTATAGCAGTCGACACATCACAAGATGATGCTATAATTTTATGCATACTAGTACCGAACAATCACGCGCCAGTTACATCCTTATCACATGCCGACATTCAAATCCTTCTCGTGCTCGGAAAGGAAAAACCGGTTCAAAGGGGCCCGACCGTGGTTGTCACTTTCTTGTGATGGGTAATGGAGATCGGGGTTCAAAGAGATAACTGCCTTAATCGGCGTTCGTTTGAAGCAGCCGGGCAATTAACGTGGCGGTTGGTCGAGAAATGAAAAGGAGAGAGGGTGGGGGGTGGGGAGGGGAGAAGGGGGGGGGGGGGTGTAGATAAGAAATAAAGAAAGCGGGTCGCGCGGGACACTTACGTCACAGAGGCCCCCCGAAGAAAAGATTCTGGTACCGGAATCTTCCTGTGGAACGCCGACTCCACTTTCGACTTGGACGACAGGGACAAATTAGTGGGGAGACTGGGTCGGCTGGAATGGTGGAACATCTGGTCGCAACACAGAGTTCAAAGGAGCAGGTGGGTTGGAGATAGTGGAATGGATTCCGACTGAGGTTGTTGCGGCAATCCTGTGTTGAGTTGTCCCAAGGTTGATTGCAGGATAGCAAACACCTCTTGCCTGAGTTTCCCCTTTAGCCTGGACTCATCATTGCTGATGATGTGGTTTGGTAGGCCGATTCGGGCGAAAATGGCATTGTCTTGATCACCTTTTATGTTTTAGTGATCTCAGTTTGTTAACTGAAATTCAGTTTATTTATTAACTAGTGTTATTGTACAAGGGAAGCCTTCTAGCCGGTTGGGATTCACTAATGCCCTGCCGACGGAAGCCCCTTGTCTCTAAGCCATAGAGATCTACATCCACCTTCTCCTGTGATTATCAGCAGGGCATCGTGGGCAGGAAGATTACCCCTGACTCACAAGCACCAAGACGGGAAAGACGCCCCGCACCCAGAATCCGCGAGGAGACCACGCTTGAACCGTGCCATCCCGCGAAGCCGTAACCGGAACGACTGGGAGCTACTCTCATCTGACGAGCAAGCCCAGCCACCCCAGCACTCGCCGATCCCTACGGAGGAACTTCAGCACAGCCATGAGTTAAGTCCCCACGACAGTGCCAAAAATCATTTGAACTTTCCTCCGGACACTGAAAATAAGTGACCCTTCCTGCTTGGGGCTAACCTTCTAGAAAGACAAAAGTCTTATAAATCCTTTCGGATTCCATTGTTTATCATTCACATTTTGTTTTGGCACCATTGAGCTGCTTTATTATTATTGTTGCATAATCTTATGCAGATTTTTGGGAGTAAATAAAATACAAGTGTCAAATAATCCTGAACCCTTTGGTCAGACTGATGAGAGTGGGAGTCTTGTAATTTCATGTAAAACCCTACTTCTCTCTGTCTGCCATTTAGAGCAATTCAACCACTTGTATTTCTTACAACCATACGAGCCAGAACCTGGGCACAAATATAAATTTATTAGATGAAAAGGGGCCGGGAAAGTTGCTCATCTCCCATACCCTAGAGAAGTGGGTTAAAGGCAAATTTTCTACTTGAAAATTTAACACACTAAAAGTCTTCCCTAGAGGCTTAGCCTTTTAACCCATTACCTCGTCACATCTAATTGGGGGCTCGTCCGGGATTGTCACTTTCTTGTGATGGGTAATGGAGATCGGGGTTCAAAGAGATAACTGCCTTAATCGGCGTTCTTTTGAAGCATCCGGGCAATTAACGTGGCGGTTGGTCGAGAAATGAAAAGGAGAGAGGGTGGGGGGGGGGTGGGGAGGGGAGAAAGGGGGGGGGTGGGGGTGTAGATAAGAAATAAAGAAAGCGGGTCGCGTGGGACACTTACGTCACAATCCGCACAATGTTGTTGCTGTAGAACCGAACCTTGGACGTGTGGACAGCTGGCCACCAGTGGGTCTCCTCAAAAACGCAGTTGCTGCGTGCTGGAGACAACATCTATGTGGAAACGGACCATCTTGAAACTGACGTGAAAGCAGCAACCCAACATGCAGCAAGAGATGTTTGAAGCCTCATCGTGGTCATCTTTAATTTTGAAGACTACAAAGAGAGCAGAAATTATGTGGATGATGTAGCTAATTGATGACAAGATGATTTGCGACTGCCCATGATTCATAAAGAATAACATTTCTAAACATTCCATTGGGATGGATGGGAATAAGGCTCAGAATTTCTGAGCCACCAGAGATGGCTAAAGATGGCTCATCGACAGAAGCGAAAGAGAAGCTGTCTACAAGTCTAGCTCTTCTGTGACAGTGACTTTTTCTCAACACAATGACTGTATTTTCTGTTTTTCATATTTTTTTTTCTTATGCAACCATGTAATTTTCTGATTATCATTTTCTGCTGATTTCAACTTTTTTTCTTCTGCTGCATCAGTTATATTGTTCTGCTGAATTATTTCATTTTGATGCTGGCTGTTTTCTACTGCTTCCACCTTCTGATGGATCCATCTTTTTTTAGTGGCGAAAAAAATAGATCTATGTGCCTAAGTAAAATAACGTCACTTTACAATTGTTGTGTGCTTATTTGTTTGTTGTATGTTTCAGTGACGTTGCAGTCTGTTTCAGTTTTCTGTCTGCCAGTCTATCTCTCTCTGTATAACTTTATGTCTGTCGCTCAATTTATTTCTCTTCTTTCTCATTCTTTCTCTCTGGATGTCTCTCTCTCTCTCTCTCTCTCTCTCTCTCTCTCTCTCTCTCTCTCTCTCTCTCTCTCTCTCTCTCTCTCTCTCTCTCTCTCTCTCTCTCTCTCTCTCTCCATAAGGCTTCTTCCCCCCCTCTTCCTCCTTAAGATCT
>CM065700.1:6772199-6777199 GCA_017654935.2 Phymorhynchus buccinoides | reverse complement strand
TCTCTCTCTCTCTCTCTCTCTCTCTCTCTCTTTGTCTCTGTCTCTCACTGTCTCTCTCGTCTCTCTCTCTCTCTCTCTCTCTCTCTCTCTCTCTCTCTCTCTCTCTCTCTCTCTCTCTCTCTCTCTCTCTCTCTGTCTCTCTCTCTCTCTCTCCGTCTCTGCCCTCTCTCTCTCTCTCTCTCTCTCTCTCTCTCTCTCTCTCTCTCTCTCTCTCTCTCTCTCTCTCTCTCTCTCTCTCTCTCTCTCTCTCCTCTCTCTCTCTCTCTCTCTCTCTCTCTCTTGTAGTATAATCACAATTGATTATGTAAACTACGTCTTGTTATGTAGACCTGCTCCTCGCTTAGTATTGGTATTATATAGATTATACTTATAGATTGAAATTTGTCTTTTAGCTATGTGAAAAACTTTTTTTCTTTCTTTATTTTTTTCTGAACTATGTTAATGTTGTGTGCCTATATGTCAAATGGCATGTTATCTGCTGAAAACATTAACTCTCTCTCTCTCTCTCTCTCTCTCTCTCTCTCTCTCTCTCTCTCTCTCTCTCTCTCTCTCTCTCTCTCTCTCTCTCACTCTCTCTCTCTCTCTCTCTCTCTCTCTCTCTCTCTCTCTCTCTCTCTCTCTCTCTCTCTCTCTCTCTCTCTCTCTCTCTCTTATCTAAGCAGTGCTAATTTTCTGTTAGAACTTTCAAACTCGTTTCTGTCTAATGGTTATCAATGCACAGATCCAGAGCAAGCTATAGAATTCTGGTACAATATTTTCTACACTATCTACAACAAGCATGCCCCTCTTCAAACGAAAAGAGTAAGATGCCGTATAAAGCCCCCTTGGCTAACTAAAGAAATACAAATGAACATTTACCTTAGAGATTTTTTGTTATTAAAAGGGCTACGTGAGAACTATAAGAAGCAAAGGAATTATGTAACTTCCCTCATTCGAAAAGAGAACAAAATGTATTTTGCTACATTAGTTGATCAGAAATAGGATAGCAAGTCTATATGGAAAGCCATCAATCAACTTACTAACCGAATTCACACACTCAAGTCAATCCTATCAATAATATATCTGCGGACGCACTATATAAGCACTTTGCCACTGTAGTTAATAAAAATAATAATTAATGACGAATCAAAAGACAATGAACTAGAACATTTAAAATGTTTTTGCAGAGAAAAGAATATTAATACCGAATTGATTATTACACCTCTTAGTGTTCATGAAGTTTATGCTGAATTAAGGCATCTAAAACAGTCTTCAACCCGTGAAATTGACGGATTAGACAGTAAGATTCTTAAACTGTCTGCACCTGTAATTTCAGAAACCTTAACCTATATTTACAATCTATGCATCACAAAGAACACTGTCCTTGCTTTTTTTTAAAAGGCTAAAATAATACCATTGTATAAATCAGGAAATCCCGATGACCCTTCTAACTACCGACCAATTTCCATTCTCTCAGTGCTTTCAAAGCCCTTGGAAAAAACATATTCATAAATGTTTCCTTGTACATTTAAACAAATACAATCTAATTCATCCTAGTCAATCTGGCTTCAGGGCAAAACACTCCTGCCACACAGCTTTATTGAAATTCACAGAAAGATGGCTTTCCAACATGAATAAATCTTTGTTTTCTGGCGTACTATTCGTGGACTTCGCTAAAGCTTTTGATACTGTCAACCATAAGCTCCTCCTCAGAAAACTAAATTTGTATAACATATCTTCATGTGCACAAAATCTTATTTTCTCATTTTTAGAAAACAAACAGCAAACAGTGTATCTAAATAACATAATGTCAAACTGTCTCCCTAATAAATATGGTGTTCCACAAGGGTCTGTACTTGGACCACTATTTTTCACTTTATATTTAAATGATTTGCCTATTTACTTAAATAGATCAACAGAACTGTTTGCAGACGACACAACTATGGATACATGTCATAATGATCCCTTTCAAGTTTGCCACATTTTACAAGATAACATAAACCTACTCGTTAACTGGACACATCTAAATCACCTAGCCCTACATCCTCAAAAAACAAAATTTATGCTGATTGCTACTAGACAAAAACGCCAAAATATTAAATCAATCTTACCACCTTTGTACATAAATAATAAAGTGTTAGAAGAGGTTTCAAATCATAAACTATTTGGAGTAACTATTGATCATAATTTAAATTGGTCATGTCATGTGCATAACCTATCAAAAAGCATTGCTTCTAAAGTTTATCAGCTTAATAAAATAAAACACTTTCTAAACTTTCATGCTCGGAAAATGTTTTTCTATTCATTCATTCAGTCTGCCATAGACTATTCATCTACCCTCTGGGACTTGACAAGTGACAACTCTCTGAAACCATTAGTCAGCGCTCATAAACGTGCCATTAGAGTAACATTAAATAAATCAACTTTAACTATTTCTGACTATGCATCTTCAAATATTCTTCCGCTCAAATACAAACTACTGTTCAATAAAGGAATCTTAATGCATAGGATTTTACACGGAAACTGTCCATCTTCAATAAGTGGTATGTTCACAATCAACGAGTTTAGGCACAGTCATAGAATTGATCTACCACTGCCTTCCATAACACTGTTTAAATCGAGCCTTTCATATTCTGGTAGCTGATTATGGAATAAGCTTCCTATTTATTTAAAAGCTGAACCAAATTTTGGAAGATTTAAAACATCATTTTTTAATTATCTTATGAGCAATGAAAACTTATCATTAACCCCTGAAATGTATTGAAATGTATTAAAATATTATGATTAACATGTTCCATTAATATTGTCACTTCTATCTAATTTTGATGAATATTTGAAGTTATTAATAAGCAGAGGAGTCCCTGCTTGCAAAATGTGGCTTAATATATTTTACATGTACAAAGTATGTCCTTGAAACACTTTAGAATAACCCTCATATTGATGTTTATGAATTGTATGAATGCGCGTGTGCGTGTGTGTGTTTGCGTGCGTGTACGCGCATGTGTGTGTGTGTGTGTGTGTGTGTGTCTATGTGTGTGTGTGTGTGTGTGTGTTTGTGCTGTGTTGTGTGTATGTGTGTGTACAACGAGAGGGAGAGAGATAGAGAGGGGGTGGGGTGGGAGTGGGGGTTAGAGAGAGAGAGAGTGGCTACGTTCTTCATTGTGAATATAATAACTTTGATACCATGATTGTGTTATCAAAACAATTCAGTGTGTATATATGTACCCTTCCTCTTTCTCTCTCATTCTCTTTATCTATACTCTTTTGTCTGTCCGTCTGTCTGCCTACCTGTCTGTCTCTTATATCTCTCTCTCTCTCTCTCTCTCTCTCTCTCTCTCTCTCTCTCTCTCTCTCTCTCTCTCTCTCTCTCTCTCTCTCTCTCTCTCTCTCTCTCTCTCTCTCTCTCTCTCTGTTTTTTCCTCCTTCCATCTCTCTCTCCTTCCATTACTCCTTCTCCCTCAGCTTTCCGTTTATGTCTTTGCTGTCTCGCTCTACCATTTCTTTCTCTACCCCCCCACCCCCCCCTCTCATTCCTTTCTTCTTTACTCCCCCTCCCCCTCCTATTCTTCTTATTTTTCTTACTTCATTTTTTGTTTTATTCCTAGATACTCACTTATTTTCGGTCCCTCCACATCCCATTTCTTAAGTATTTATGTATAATGCTGAATTTATTATGTGTCTGTTTATATTGATAATGTGCCTGCTTTGATGATAATGTGTGTTCGTTTTCTTTGCTTTGCATGCCTTTCTTATTTATTGAATTCTTTGCTTTGATTTTCTTTTCCTTTTTTTGGGTGAGGACTGGATGAAAAAAAGTATTTATACTTACTCTATTATCCTCAGAAAATAAAAGTTATTCATTCATTCATTCATTCATTCTCTCTCTCTCTCTCTCTCTCTCTCTCTCTCTCTCTCTCTCTCTCTCTCTCTCTCTCTCTCTCTCTCTCTCTCTCTCTCTCTCTCTCTCTCTCTCTCTACTGTCTCTCTCTCTCTCTCTCTCTCTCCCTCTCTCTCTCTCTCTCTCTCTCTCTCTCTCTCTCTCTCTCTCTCTCTCTCTCTCTCTCTCTCTCTCTCTCTCTCTCTCTCAACTGTATACATATGCGTGTTCAAAGCCGATGTTTCTGTCCAATCACTTGCGCAACATCTCTCTCTCTCTCTCTCTCTCTCTCTCTCTCCTCTCTCTCTCTCTCTCTCTCTCTCTCTCTCTCTCTCTCTCTCTCTCTCTCTCACTCTCTCTCTCTCCTCTCTCTCTCTGTTAGGTAGCGTTTGGGAAAAGGATGGGGGTTGGTATTTGAATGGTGATAAATAATAAAGGAAGCCTCTCAACAATACGTTGGAGAGATCAGGGGAGAGTTTCACTAGGGGACGCTATTCATGCGAATAACTGTTACACCAAAAGGGGGTCTAAGAAACACTTTACAAAACGTTTTGGATTATTTTTTAAATTTCAAGCTATTGTCTGATTGGTTAGAAAAATGCTATTTTAACCAAACTTTAATGGACCAATCAACAACAAGAAATGTATTCACCCCCATGCAAGTCACGTGATAGTTCGCCGAGAGATTGCTTGGGCAGAGGCTCAGAGCGCTCGCCAAACTATCGGCAAAGGAAGGTGCAGGCCTATCTTAGGACCGTTTTTGCCGATTTATCGGTGCGAACGGCGCGAGCGTTCCCTCTTGTGAAACGGACACCTGGTTGTTGTTCTACCAACAAACACAGCAGACAAACAGACAGGCAATCAAACAGACTCAAACCACCAACAAACAATGACAAACGAACGAGCAGCTCAAGCAAACTAAATAACACGCGAGCCATACAACCAACCACGCACCCAGCCAAGCCAATATAGGGCCTAAAGGTCTGTCTGTGTACCCTTTAAAGACCCCCCACGTCACGTGCTACATTCCATCTTGTGCTAGGGAGATTTCTTAAGATTTCTTACCATCTATAAGAGGGAAAACACGTGAAAACCGTGATTTTGACACGTGACGTGGTGGGTCTTTAACATCATTCACAAAACA
>CM065700.1:6757199-6759699 GCA_017654935.2 Phymorhynchus buccinoides | reverse complement strand
AGGGGGTTTTGCTTTTTATATTTTAGCAGTCTTTTTTTGTACAAGTGTAATAGTTTTCATAATAAGTTGAATAATATGTTAATGGAGTATCTAAAGATAGTCCGTTTTGACTCCAAGCCATCGATAAAGGTCATTGGATACCAGACCCTCATTTGATGCCTTTCGGTGACATGGGTGTTAAATCATTGTGGTGCCAAGAGGCGACAGTGGCGATGAAAGATGTTGTTTTTTTAAATATAGGGGCCCTTCAGGCGCAAGACAGAACAAAAGAACAAAAGATTCAGCACATTCAAACAAACAAACAAAAAACGTTCGTGCACACACTTTAGTTGTTTGACATAAACCTACTTACATGTATGCGTATAAATATCAACCCTATATATATATATGTATATATATATATATATACATCACACACGTTAATAAATATGTATGCATCACGCGCGTGCACGGATTAAGCATGATACAATACACTGACACGTTTAAAGATCCACCAGATCACGTGTCAAACTCACGGGTTTCACGGGTTTTCCCTCTTATAGCTGGTAGGAAATCTTGTTTTGACCAGGTTTGACTCCCATACAAATGCCCCCAAATAGAAAACGAAACATCGTTTTAAAGAGCAGCCTCAATTTCAAGTTGGGGGCATTTGTATGTGGGTCACAGCTACCCAGAAAAAAGGGACGTAATAGTGGTGGGTCAGTGTATCTCTAAAGTATATTATTCAAAACTAACTAACACTCCTTTCGTCACTTCGTGATGCAACTAGGAAGTTCTACCATTCTTATGCAGATATGAACTAACCCAATGTAAGATTGCAGTGACACGTTTTAAACAACGCTAAATAATTGCGACCCAGCACCACGAAAGGGACATTAAGTGTCAAGCTCACCATTCTGAAATTTGTTTTTGACAACTTCAGACAATCTTCTTTCTCACGATACAAGAATCATTCTTGTATCTTTTCCCGTTCCAACGTTATGAGCATTTAGTTAGTAGGATGAGTGTCGGCCATTTTGAGAAAACACAGTCTAAACTCTAGCCTAGCTGAAGAAAATGCATTGACCTACTCGTTTTGAAACACTTATGAGATCACTTAGGGACAATATTAAAGATTGTCCTTTATAAATATGGAAGAAAAGATGTTAGAGAACATGAAAATACCCATAACTCACAATAGACAAAAAATGATATTTTTGACTTTACAAGCCTGTTGTGAGAAACTAGCCCAGCGACTTAATGTCCCTTTCGAGATCCTAGGTCACAATTATATTTTAAACAACGCTAAATAATTATATTTTGTTTGGATATAGTCTACGTGATTGACTTAAAGAAGAGATACCAAAATATGTGCATTTTAAATTACTCGCTGAATACGTTAAAATACATGTCTAGGAATAGAAGGATGCAAATTACATACAGATCTGAAATACACGTATTTCAATCAGTTGATAAATGCATTGTAAAATTAAGAAACCAGCATCCAAGCAACCAACCAACCAAAACGAAACATAATAAGGCACACCCACCACCACTTTTTGTTTGATATACTAATTTTACATAACACCTAGTTTGGATTTGAAGTGCCTAAATGAGCAAGAGTAAGACTGCGCGCGAATGCGAGTGGGGAGAGAGAGAGAGAGAGAGAGAGAGAGAGAGAGAGAGAGAGAGAGAGAGAGTAGAGAGAGAGAGAGAGAGAGAGAGAGAGAGGAGAGAGAGAGAGAAGAGAGAAGAGAGAGAGAGAGAGAGAGAGAGAGAGAGAGAGAGAGAGAGGAGAGAGAGAGAGTAGAGAGAGAGAGAGAGAGAGAGAGAGGAGAGAGAGAGAGAGAGAGAGAGAGAGAGAGAGAGAGAGAGAGAGAGAGAGAGAGAGAGATAGAGAGAGAGAGAGAGAGAGACTCAGAAACTTTATTTTACAAGGAAAAGAATTTAGGCTGGGCCTAGTCTTCCATTCTGTCCTTGGTTCTAAGCATGCAATACATAACTAATACTATAAATGAACATTGAGACACAGGAAAATCGCCAACAGAAACAACAAACTAACAGTAATATAGCAATGACATTTTAGGCAGAGCATCAACTTAAGCAATAAACAAAATAGAATAAAAAAACTAAGCAACCTATTAAACAAAAAAATAGATTAAAACACCTATATCACTACAATATATTTCCTCCACTACCATTACTACTACTAGTGTAAAATGGACCAAAAAGCCCATGGGCGGGTAAGTAGCCCATGCCAATTATCCCACGAAACAAAGCAAATCTTGGCCACATGTTGCCCATGAGACGAGTGCTAATTTTAGCATTCGTCCCATCGACAAACCCGACTGAAACCCACCCCACTCCATGAGACAACCGGCCCATGGGTCCTCTATCCTCTACTATTACTATTACTACCACCATCACCACCACTACCACCACCATCACTACTTCTACTACTACTACTACTACTACTACTACTACTACTACGACTACTACTAACTACTACTACACTACTACT
>CM065700.1:6728480-6738480 GCA_017654935.2 Phymorhynchus buccinoides | reverse complement strand
GTATTGCCCTAGCGTTCTCTAACATTGTAAACACACATTGTATTGCCCTAGCGTTCTCAAACATTGTAAACACACATTGTATTGCCCTAGCGTTCTCTAACATTGTAAACACACATTACCCTAGCGTTCTCTAACATTGTAAACACACATTGTATTGCCCTAGCGTTCTCTAACATTGTAAACACACATTGTATTGCCCTAGAGTACTATAACATTGTAAACACACATTGTATTGCCCTAGCGTACTCTAACATTGTAAACACACATTGTATTGCCCTAGCGTTCTCTAACATTGTAAACACACATTGTATTGCCCTAGCGTTCTCTAACATTGTAAACACACATTGTATTGCCCTAGCGTTCTCTAACATTGTAAACACACATTGTATTGCCCTAGCGTACTCTAACATTGTAAACACACATTGTATTGCCCTAGCGTTCTCTAACATTGTAAACACACATTGTATTGCCCTAGCGTTCTCTAACATTGTAAACACACATTGTATTGCCCTAGCGTATTCTAACATTGTAAACACACATTGTATTGCCCTAGCGTACTCTAACATTGTAAACACACATTGCCCTAGCGTTCTCAAACATTGTAAACACACATTGTATTGCCCTAGCGTTCTCTAACATTGTAAACACGCATTGTATTGCCCTAGCGTTCTCTAACATTGTAAACACACATTGTATTGCCCTAGCGTACTCTAACATTGTAAACACACATTGTATTGCCCTAGCGTTCTCTAACATTGTAAACACACATTACCCTAACGTTCTCTAACATTGTAAACACACATTGTATTAACCTAGGTTCTCAAACATTGTAAACACACATTACCCTAGCGTTCTCTAACATTGTAAACACACATTGTATTGCCCTAGCGTTCTCAAACATTGTAAACACACATTACCCTAACGTTCTCTAACATTGTAAACACACATTGTATTGCCCTAGCGTTCTCAAACATTGTAAACACACATTACCCTAGCGTTCTCTAACATTGTAAACACACATTGTATTGCCCTAGCGTTCTCTAACATTGTAAACACACATTACCCTAGCGTTCTCTAACATTGTAAACACACATTGTATTGCCCTAGCGTTCTCAAACATTGTAAACACACATTACCCTAGCGTTCTCTAACATTGTAAACACACATTGTATTGCCCTAGCGTTCTCTAACATTGTAAACACACATTACCCTAGCGTTCTCTAACATTGTAAACACACATTGTATTGCCCTAGCGTTCTCAAACATTGTAAACACACATTGTATTGCCCTAGCGTTCTCAAACATTGTAAACACACATTGTATTGCCCTAGCGTTCTCTAACATTGTAAACACACATTGTATTGCCCTAGCGTTCTCTAACATTGTAAACACACATTACCCTAGCGTTCTCTAACATTGTAAACACACATTGTATTGCCCTAGCGTTCTCTAACATTGTAAACACACATTACCCTAACGTTCTCTAACATTGTAAACACACATTGTATTGCCCTAGCGTTCTCAAACATTGTAAACACACATTGTATTGCCCTAGCGTTCTCAAACATTGTAAACACACATTACCCTAGCGTTCTCTAACATTGTAAACACACATTGTATTGCCCTAGCGTTCTCTAACATTGTAAACACACATTGTATTGCCCTAGCGTTCTCAAACATTGTAAACACACATTGTATTGCCCTAGCGTTCTCTAACATTGTAAACACACATTACCCTAGCGTTCTCAAACATTGTAAACACACATTGTATTGCCCTAGCGTTCTCAAACATTGTAAACACACATTGTATTGCCCTAGCGTTCTCTAACATTGTAAACACACATTACCCTAGCGTTCTCAAACATTGTAAACACACATTGTATTGCCCTAGCGTTCTCAAACATTGTAAACACACATTGTATTGCCCTAGCGTTCTCTAACATTGTAAACACACATTGTATTGCCCTAGCGTTCTCTAACATTGTAAACACACATTGTATTGCCCTAGCGTTCTCTAACATTGTAAACACACATTGTATTGCCCTAGCGTACTCAAACATTGTAAACACACATTGTATTGCCCTAGCGTTCTCTAACATTGTAAACACACATTACCCTAACGTTCTCTAACATTGTAAACACACATTGTATTGCCCTAGCGTTCTCAAACATTGTAAACACACATTGTATTGCCCTAGCGTTCTCAAACATTGTAAACACACATTGTATTGCCCTAGCGTTCTCTAACATTGTAAACACACATTACCCTAGCGTTCTCAAACATTGTAAACACACATTGTATTGCCCTAGCGTACTCTAACATTGTAAACACACATTGTATTGCCCTAGCGTTCTCTAACATTGTAAACACACATTGTATTGCCCTAGCGTTCTCTAACATTGTAAACACACATTACCCTAGCGTTCTCAAACATTGTAAACACACATTGTATTGCCCTTGCGTTCTCTAACATTGTAAACACACATTACCCTAGCGTTCTCAAACATTGTAAACACACATTGTATTGCCCTGGCGTTCTCTAACATTGTAAACACACATTGTATTGCCCTAGCGTTCTCTAACATTGTAAACACACATTACCCTAGCGTTCTCAAACATTGTAAACACACATTGTATTGCCCTAGCGTTCTCTAACATTGTAAACACACATTGTATTGTCCTAGCGTTCTCTAACATTGTAAACACACATTACCCTAGCGTTCTCTAACATTGTAAACACACATTGTATTGCCCTAGCGTTCTCAAACATTGTAAACACACATTGTATTGCCCTAGCGTTCTCTAACATTGTAAACACACATTACCCTAGCGTTCTCAAACATTGTAAACACACATTGTATTGCCCTAGCGTTCTCAAACATTGTAAACACACATTGTATTGCCCTAGCGTTCTCTAACATTGTAAACACACATTGTATTGCCCTAGCGTTCTCTAACATTGTAAACACACATTGTATTGCCCTAGCGTTCTCTAACATTGTAAACACACATTGTATTGCCCTAGCGTACTCAAACATTGTAAACACACATTGTATTGCCCTAGCGTTCTCTAACATTGTAAACACACATTACCCTAGCGTTCTCTAACATTGTAAACACACATTGCCCTAGCGTTCTCAAACATTGTAAACACACATTGTATTGCCCTAGCGTTCTCAAACATTGTAAACACACATTGTATTGCCCTAGCGTTCTCTAACATTGTAAACACACATTACCCTAGCGTTCTCAAACATTGTAAACACACATTGTATTGCCCTAGCGTACTCTAACATTGTAAACACACATTGTATTGCCCTAGCGTACTCTAACATTGTAAACACACATTGTATTGCCCTAGCGTTCTCTAACATTGTAAACACACATTGTATTGCCCTAGCGTTCTCTAACATTGTAAACACACATTACCCATGCGTTCTCAAACATTGTAAACACACATTGTATTGCCCTTGCGTTCTCTAACATTGTAAACACACATTACCCTAGCGTTCTCAAACATTGTAAACACACATTGTATTGCCCTAGCGTTCTCTAACATTGTAAACACACATTGTATTGCCCTAGCGTTCTCTAACATTGTAAACACACATTACCCTAGCGTTCTCAAACATTGTAAACACACATTGTATTGCCCTAGCGTTCTCTAACATTGTAAACACACATTGTATTGTCCTAGCGTTCTCTAACATTGTAAACACACATTACCCTAGCGTTCTCTAACATTGTAAACACACATTGTATTGCCCTAGCGTACTCTAACATTGTAAACACACATTGCCCTAGCGTTCTCTAACATTGTAAACACACATTGCCCTAGCGTTCTCAAACATTGTAAACACACATTGTATTGCCCTAGCGTTCTCAAACATTGTAAACACACATTGTATTGCCCTAGCGTACTCTAACATTGTAAACACACATTGTATTGCCCTAGCGTTCTCTAACATTGTAAACACACATTGTATTGCCCTAGCGTACTCTAACATTGTAAACACACATTGCCCTAGCGTTCTCTAACATTGTAAACACACATTGCCCTAGCGTTCTCTAACATTGTAAACACACATTGTATTGCCCTAGCGTTCTCTAACATTGTAAACACACATTGTATTGCCCTAGCGTACTCAAACATTGTAAACACACATTGCCCTAGCGTTCTCTAACATTGTAAACACACATTGTATTGCCCTAGCGTTCTCTAACATTGTAAACACACATTGTATTGCCCTAGCGTTCTCTAACATTGTAAACACACATTGCCCTAGCGTTCTCTAACATTGTAAACACACATTACCCTAGCGTTCTCAAACATTGTAAACACACATTGTATTGCCCTAGCGTACTCTAACATTGTAAACACACATTGTATTACCCTAGCGTTCTCAAACATTGTAAACACACATTACCCTAGCGTTCTCTAACATTGTAAACACACATTGTATTGCCCTAGCGTTCTCTAACATTGTAAACACACATTACCCTAGCGTTCTCTAACATTGTAAACACACATTGTATTGCCCTAGCGTACTCTAACATTGTAAACACACATTGTATTGCCCTAGCGTACTCTAACATTGTAAACACACATTGCCCTAGCGTACTCTAACATTGTAAACACACATTACCCTAGCATTTTCTAACATTGTAAACACACATTGTATTGCCCTGGCGTTCTCAAACACGTACGAGGGATTTTGTGTAATTCCCTCGTACGTGAAAATGAGAACTACTGATTGTACTTTTATTCAACTATCAAACACATTTTCAATAACATGATCAATTCTGATTGTAACATGATTCGTCGTTTCCCTTTGATAAGGGGCGCAGACTTACATAAACACATATTTATTCCGCTCTTAACATGACTTTGCAATCCCATTTTTAGCCCTGGTAAGTATTGCTTTGTGATGAACATGATTCAATGCAAGCTGACATTATGTTTTATATTGCCCCTAAAATTCATGTAGATTAGATTTACTTAATTTTGTTGTGTATTTTCTTTTTTTTTTCTCTCTTTTTTTTTCTTCTTTTTTTCCTTTTTGTATAAAAGTGTTTACTACTGTTGTTGCCTTTATGTTATTATTTTTCATTGAATGATTAGCTTTGCGTGTGCATGCAGCCCTTACTGTGCAACTCGAGTATTGGAGTACCCTGTATAAGCTCTTAGCTTGTTGCACACAAAGTTCATAAATGTATTGCTGCTTTGTTATGATTTTCTATTCGTGAATAAATTCTTGTTTAAACCAAAATGAGAACATGAATAATCGTTTCCATGTTCACATTGAACAGGTACAAATTGAAATTATAATCATCAACGGGCAAACATAAAAACAAAAACGGGCAACAAGTTTGAGATTCATTCAAACGAGATCTGGTGTTTTTTTCTCTTCTGTTGAATGGAAATACACGATCTTAAATTCATGCCATAAAAAAATAAGGATTCACACCCATACCTAAATATATTTATTACATAATTATTCATATAAACTATCCCGGCAACCGTCAGAGCTATTCCATGCAGCAGTTAAACACCACGCACCATTAAATGATCCAAACTACTGTTTCAACGCCAGCCATTCTTTAGCTACAAATTTCCATTAAACTTACCTGGATAGAGAAAAGATTATGTCTGCAATATTGGGGATTCCTCTGTGAGATCCATAAAATAGGGCCTGTCCTTACCTCCCAAAATTAAGAAGATATTGTCATTGTATACCAGACCCTCATTTGATGCCTTTTAGTGACATGGGTGTTAAATCATTGTGGTGCCAAGAGGCGACAGTGGCGATGAAAGGGTTACAAAGTACCAGTTATACATTTCGTTCTAACAATTCAATTTTTTGTGCAAACCACCATAAAATTACAATTTGAATGCTTATTTCATTCTTACCATACAGTTCTTTTTGGTTATAATAAAGTTGCTCGGGTTTATTGTTGATACAAATTTCGTGGGCAGTGTTTGATTATTAATAATAGGCCAATATTAACCAATCTTCAAAACATTAACCTTCAGAAATTATAAACAATTAAAAAGCAATCAGTCACATCATATAGTTTGGTGAGACACATCAGAAGATTCGACATTTTTACAATTTAAAAATGCACATGTGGAAGGCTGAATGGTCAACTTAGGACGATGATTTGACCACCAGGGGGCAATCAAACCAGTAGGGGCTTAGCGCGTGGTATTCTTAGTTGGGCGTAGTGAGATCAAATCAAATAAAATCAAATAGGTTTGTATTCCCATTAGCATACATAAGCCTTTATGGCAAGGGGATACTGTCAAATAACAAATCATTTGTTGTAGGCAAATAAAGAAAGTCAGTTTACTCTTAATGAAAGAAACAATAATGCAAAAAAGACAACTATTTAGAAAAGACCCTGTGTAGTGTGTGTGTGTGTTATGTGTGTGTGAAGTGTACTGTGGATGTGTGTGTGTGTGTGTGTGTATGGGTGGCGTGAAAGGGTGTGAAAGTATGCAAAAAAGTGTGTGTGAAATGTGTGTGTGTGTGTGTGTGTGTGTGTGTGTGTGTGTGTGTGTGTGCGTGCGTGCGCGTGTGTGTGCGTGCGTGCGTGCGTGTGCGTGCATGTGTGTGTTTAATTCGCTGAAAAAATCGGTATTGACAGAGTTAAGGCCTTACTGCACTTATCTAAATTCAGTCGTACAGTATAGTTATCCCACATTGTGACCACGCTTGCGAAGCAACAATCTGATGAAACACGTACAGTCTACATGAATCTGATAAAACCCTACTATTTTTAGTTCAGTACATATTCATGAAGACCAGACTGGCTATATGGCTCCCCCCCTCCCACCAAGATTTAGAGATGTTTTGCTTGTGTACGAAGTGTCCAAGTGTGTACGAAGTGACTAAGACGAAACGGTCATGAGGTACGAAACGACCAGACGAAACGTCTAAGACGAAACGTCCAGGGTACGAAACGTCTGTATCCCGATCCCTCTAGACTTCTTCTTCTTCTTCTTCTTCTTCTTCTTCTTCTTCTTCTTCTTCTTCTCCGTTCCCAGGCCATATGGCCATAATGGGTAAGGTACATAATGTGTCCGTTTTCAGTTTTCACTGGTCTCCCCGCTGCGTACAGCCGACACATTCCGATTTCGGAGGAGCTCAAAGGAGAATAATTATTTGGAAGAATGTTTTGCTAAAAAAAAGAGGCAGAAGAATGGGGGTCAAAAAGTCAGTAGATGACACAAAGCAAAGGAAAAAGGCAGAGTCAAAAAGAGAGTGGCAGATTAGAGGAAGTTACAAGCACAGAACTTCCAGAAGGTGGGGGAACTATTTTTGCGAAGGTATCCCCATGGGGAAATTCTTTTAGACACTAGTGTGCGTTGCATCAGATCCATACCTCACTGTGGCAGTGTTGCAGTGGAATAGCCAGCCGTACAGCTAAAATTTGATGTGTGGAACAGTGAAATGCGACTAGTATTATATAAGAGGCAATGACTGTATAGGTGAAGACGTTCATCATTCATTCATTCATCATTCCCAACCGGGAAGCCGTAGCGAGAGGGTCTCCCTCTCGCTACGCGGTGACACCGATGCAATGGTGGCAGTTGTATCGAAGTCTTGCTGTGTGGCAGCCAGCGAGAGGGGCGACACCGGATCTGCCTCCCTCACCATGGGAGTTGAACGACTTGCTGACTGGATGGATCGACGGGCAGCAACTTGGACCGTCTCTGCAGTATACCGATGCCCAGTGGACGCTACGGGAGGGAGACTTGGGCTAGCTACCGCCTGTCCACTGGGAGTATTCACATCCGCCTGCAGAGAGGGATCGACTTGGCTGCGTGTCTACCAGCCCGCCCGCGACGACATCGACTCCCCGGTATGGAGCAGGTCGCCCTGTGGTCCTGACGACGGCCTTAGGAGGAAGAAGACCATATACAGCAGGAGCAGTTTTAACGCCAACGCCAACGGCAACGACAAGCTTCACCAGATGCTCGCATCTACGTACCAAAATTCAACGATGCTAACAACTGCATCACGCAACAGTTCCCGACTCGGATCCCCGTCCGAGATGTTCCCGCAACTAACAGCGTTATCCGCGATTCCAGGGTACGCAACTTGTTCGTGTCATCGAAAGACGACGTATGCCACGTCACGAACTCCACTTTCATCACCAGTACGAGCCTCTTCATCTTCATCATCATCATCATCCAACGAGAAGACTACCCAGCCTTCACGCAGAACGTCCATAAGGACCCACGGTCGATTGGACGAAAATCTCATCTTCAAGTGAAGACGTTGGTTTTTTTACATATGGCTTCGGCCGGGAGGACGTTAAGCATAAAACTCGTGAAGACGGGGTAAAAAGCCCATGGGCGGGTAAGAAGCCCATGCCAATTATCTCATGAAATAAAGCAAATTCCGGTCATGAGACGAGTGTTAATGTTTAACCCATGCCAATTATCTCAGTCATGAAATAAAGCAAATTTCGGTCATGAGACGAGTGTTAATGTTTAGCATTCATCTTATGGGCAAAATTTGACTGACATTTGCTTAATTTCATGAGATTATTGGCATGGGCTTCTTACCCGCCCATGGGCTTTTTACCCCGTCCTCGCCTAATGTTCCATTAGTGCTATTTAATCATTCATTTTGGTGGCTCTAAGCCTAATTATGATGGATATTTACTACTTTCATCCTGAATTTCAACAATAGACCACAAATTCAAATGCTTGTAAGGCCGTGTACACACATAAGCGGATATTCCATGCGGAACCCCGAGCGCAATCCATAAATAAGTGAAACAAAGATGGGGGACGATTTGCGCACGTGTCCGAATTTCCCCTATATGCGTAAACTCGTATCCTTCTTTCTTCCACTTATTTAGGGTTTCCGTACGGAACTTACGCGTCTAATGTGAACCCGGCCTTATCCGACTCGGCCATAAACTAATAGTAACGACAATAGGTCTATATCTTTTTTTCAACAGAACAAAATCCTTGAATAGGCCTCGCTCGGTGTGTATGGTAAATCGCTGGATTGCCGACTAAGTCGTCTCAAATCGACATCCGAGACTAGAATTGATAATCATCTCAGTACCCCCGCTAGGGCCCCTTCATGTAGAAAGTAGGGCAGCGTTGTTGAATAACAAGCTGGAGTTCGGTGTTCATTGTCTAGCCTACTATACTGAGTACTCTAGGGCGATTCATACAAATTACTATAGGACTACTTCCCTTTTGGTACGATGTTACGAAACTTTGAAGGCAAATATTTTGCAAGATAATCTTCTATTTTAGAGGATGACGCACGCTGTTCGACGATGTGTCCCTCAAAAGTAGAGAACTCTATGAGAAGTCGAAAGAATCTCAAACGGATTTGCTCAATCACCTTTTGACCCATATAGATTCAGAAGCACGTCCAATAAAATGTCTTTCTCAAACAAAATTATAAATAGAAAGCCGAAGGAAAACATACGCACAGACAGACTCTCTCTCTCTCTCTCTCTCTCTCTCTCTCTCCCCACGCACGCGCATTTTCCTGGAATTTTATTGAATGACGAGAATGAGCTATCTGCCGTCTCCCTTCACGATCTTAACCCTTTCACCGCCAATGTCGCATTTTAGCACCACAATGATTTTAACACCCATGTCATGAAAAGGCCTCAAACCAGGGTCTGTTATCCAAAGAGCCTATTTTCATAATTTTGGGAGGTAAGGGTAGGCCTCAGTTTATACATGTCACAGAGGAATCCCCAATATTGCAGATGATTTTGTTTCTCTACCCAGGTAAGATTAATGGCATTTTTTGTTTAAAAATGGCTGGCGGCGAAAGGGTTAAAATAGAGTCCGTTATTTCTGTGCTATTTTAACAAGGGAAACAGCGCGGAACAGCGTGTGTCATCCTCTAAATTAAAAGGACGTTTCACTAAGTATTCGCCTTCAAATGTTCAGAACATCGTACCAACAGGGAAGTATAACATTGCGTATTCGCTCTACACTATAGATTGACTATA
>CM065700.1:6717540-6720040 GCA_017654935.2 Phymorhynchus buccinoides | reverse complement strand
GAAATCAATGAATGAGCAAATGGACGAATGAAAGAGCGAAAGTACAAACGAACAAATGAATCAGTGAATAAATGAATGGATTACTGAACGAACGAACGAACGAATTAATTAATTAATTAATTAATTTTATTTTTATTTTTTCCATTATAGTCCCGTCAACAGCTATGGTCATCTCAGGACTGTCACCGCGTAAAGTTCGACCACTTAGTACAACACACTCATCAATGTATCTTACCAACGTTCAACAACCTGTAAACAACAAAACTTAACAATTCATAACATGACACCTCCATCACTGCACCCTATAGCACATAAGTGCTGGAAACGTTGAGCCACTCTACCTGTATTATCGGATCCAGGTTACAAAAAAGAAAAACTAGAAAAGGATAACAAACACATAGTAAAAAATATATATACAAATTACCATATAGGCAAATATGCACTGCAGAATGGACAACAGGTGCCCACTCAAGTGCGCAAGGTCTCACGTGTGGACGCCAGTGAACAATAAAAAAAAAACTGTCATAAATTGTCCGATAGATCATGGGAAAAAGGAATATTCGAAAGATAGATTTGTAAGGAAAGATGAAAGAACAGATTGAAGATCCGGGGAGACAGAAATCAGACGAAATTGAAAACTGCAGATCTTGTCGGGAGACTTTATGGGGGAAAAGAGATAGTAAAAGACATGGTAGGCAGAAAAATAGGAAAGGTAGGAAAAATGGGTGGGCACAGCTTGGTCGATAACGCCCCCGCCACGTAAATGCTGGCCCATAGGGGTGAATGAATGAATGAACGAGTGAATTAACCTTACTTAAGAAATCATATAGTAAAAAGCCAAGTGTCCGTCCGTGTGTGTGTGTGTGTGTGTGTGTGTGTGTCTGAAACACCAAACGGGCCTTATAACTCCGCCGTTTTTCGACCGAATCGCTTCAAATTTGCTGTGAGCCCTAACGGGGCGATGGCAACGGCAACCGAGGCGGCCGTGTCATTTGCGCGGTTTCGCAAATGCGCGAAACGCGCATCCACCGGCCTCTCGGCGCCTGTATCTCTGGAGTTGCTGGACCGATTGCCTTCACATTTTGCAGGCACATGACCGAGTACGGTGACTATCGGTGTGCCAATCCGGAAGCGAATCGGTTCAGAAACGCGTGCGCTATATGCTGCTTTACATTTTCACCAATAACTCCGCCGTTTCTTAACCGCATCGCCTCAAATTTGCTGTCAGCCTTGCTATGGCCCGGGCAAAGCCTAGCAGCAAATTGGAAGACAATCGGGAGAGCGCGTCACTCTCACAGCAGCGCCAACGTGAAACGGAGCCTTATAACTCTGCCGTTTCTTAACCGAATCGCTTCAAATTTGCTGTACTCAGCGTTACCAGTACTAGGCTTTACCGTTACTAGGCGTTACCAGTACGGTGCATTGCCAGTACTAGGCGTTGCGCTAGTAGTTTTAAAACAGATGAAAAAAAGTCAGAAGGAAAGAATAAATAAACTAAAAGGGAGACAAATTGACAGGCACACAGACAAACAGAAGGAGAGAACGGAAGATAGAAAGTGTGAAAAATGTAAAAACAAAGAAACAAGAAAAAGAAAGAAAGAAAGAAGGAGAGAAAGAAAGAAAGAAGGAGAGAAAGAAAGAAAAAAGAAGGAAAGAAAGAAAGAAAGAAGGAAGGAAAGAAAGAAAGAAAGAAGAAAGAAAAGAAAGAAAGAAAGAAAGAAAGAAAGAAAGAAAGAAAGAAGAAAAAACTTTTTAACGCACAAAAAAACCCTCCTCTATAAGTAAGTGGTGAATCCCAATAAAAACAACTGAAACCTTCAACATTTGAAAACTCTGACGAGAGAGAGAGAGAGAGAGAGAGAGAGAGAGAGAGAGAGAGAGAGAGAGAGAGAGAGAGAGAGAGAGAGAGAGAGAGAGAGAGAGAGAGAGAGAGACTCACAGACAGACAGAGACAGATGTATATATATATATAGAGAGAGAGACAGACAGACAGACGGAGAGAGAGAGAAAGAGAGAGAGAGAAAGAGAGAGAGAGGGAGAGAGAGATATAGAGATATATATAGAGAGAGACTCACAGACAGACAGACAGAGACAGATGTATATATAGAGAGAGACAGACAGACAGACGGAAAGAGAGAGAGAGGAGAGAGAGAGAGAGAGAGATGAGAGAGAGAGAGAGAGGAGAGAGAGAGAGAAAGAAAGAAAGGAGGAATGAAGAAAGAAAGAGACAGACAGACTATTTGACTGATCGACAGACAGATTGACAGACAGAAACACAAAATTAGACAAATAGACAGGTGGATGGACAGACAAATATATAATAGAGAAGCAATCTTTAAATTTCATGTTTTCAAAGAAAGACAGAAAGACAGACAGAAAGAAAGAAAGAAAGACAGACAGACAGACAGACAGACAGAAGCTAAGCTTAATACTGATCAATATTAATCAACAATACACACATCATTCCACAGCTGTTTATCCATATGTTTATTCAACAACC
>CM065700.1:6710040-6712540 GCA_017654935.2 Phymorhynchus buccinoides | reverse complement strand
CACTGTTCTCTCTCTCTTTACTTCTACACAACACACATGCTACACTGTTCTCTCTCTCTTTACTTCTACACAAAACACATGGTACACTGTTCTCTCTCTCTCTCTTTACTTCTACACAACACACATGGTACACTGTTCTCTCTCTCTTTACTTCTACACAAAACACATGATACACTGTTCTCTCTCTCTTTACTTCTACACAACACACATGATACACTGTTCTCTCTCTCTTTACTTCTACACAACACACATGCTACACTGTTCTCTCTCTCTTTACTTCTTACACAACACACATGATACACTGTTCTATCTCTCTTTACTTCTACACAAAACACATGGTACACTGTTCTCTCTCTTTACTTCTACACAAACACATGGTACACTGTTCTCTCTCTCTTTACTTCTACACAACACACATGCTACACTGTTCTCTCTCTCTTTTACTTCTACACAATACACATGATACACTGTTCTCTCTCTCTTTACTTCTACACAACACACATGGTACACTGTTCTCTCTCTCTTTACTTCTACACAAAACACATGATACACTGTTCTCTCTCTCTCTTCTCTACTTCTACACAACACACATGATACACTGTTCTCTCTCTTTACTTATACACAACACACATGATACACTGTTCTATCTCTCTTTACTTCTACACAACACACATGTTACACTGTTCTCTCTCTCTGTACTTCTACACAACACACATGCTACACTGTTCTCTCTCTCTCTTTACTTCTACACAACACACATGCTACACTGTTCTCTCTCTCTTTACTTCTACACAACACACATGAAACACTGTTCTCTCTCTCTTTACTTCTACACAACACACATGATACACTGTTCTCTCACTCTTCTACACAACACACATGGTACACTGTTCTCTCTCTCTTTACTTCTACACAAAACACATGATGCACTGTTCTCTCTCTCTTTACTTCTACACAAAACACATGCTACACTGTTCTCTCTCTCTCTTTACTTCTACACAACACACATGGTACACTGTTCTCTCTCTTTTAACATTCTTTTTTTTAAAAAACATTACTGAGCATGAACAGCTGACCCTGGAGTGTCTACACTCTTTTTATAGCAACTTTCGTATCTGTGCCTCTTGATTAAATACAAATTCGTAGAGCAATACAGACTTTGTCTTTTAATTTTGCTAATACACTGGCACGGTTAAAACCTTCCGACAATGCTCTTTCAAATGATATAAGAACCATTCTTGTAACGTTTTTCGTCTTAGAGTTATCAGCATTCAAAGTTAGTAGGGTGGTCGTCGGCCATTTTGAGAAATCACAGTCTAAAGTTTTGCCTAGTTGAAGAAAATACATCAAGTTACTCATTTCAAAGAATTTGTTGTGAGTATTTAGAGACCATAATAAAGATTATCCTTGATAAATATGAAAGATGAGACTGATGTTAGAGAGCACTAAAATACACATACCTCAAAATTGATATAAAAATGATATTTTTGACTTTGCAAGCCTGTTGTGAGAAACTAGCCAAGCGACTTAATGTCCCTTTCGTGGTGCTAGGTCACAAATATTATAGCTCAAGGAGTTTGACAGAAGAACACTAGAAGCAAGTGACCATTCACTACCAGACACACTGCCTACGATTCGATCATGATGCTGGGGCAGTGGGTGGATGCCTCGTGCCTCCATACGGGGAGCTGGACGACCCCGACCCCTCCACGAGCCTCTCCCCGTGGGGATACCTGGGGGGGGGGGGGGCTCTTTCGTAAAAATAGTTCCCCCGTCTTCTGGAAGTTCTGTGCTTGTAACTTCCTCTAATCTGCCACTCTCTTTTGGCGCTGCCTTTTCCCTTTGCTTGCTGCAATCTACTATCTTTCTGACTTATTGGCCCCATTATCCTGCCTTTTGTCTCTAAAAAAAACAAAACCTTCGAAATAACTTTTCTCCTTTGAGCTTCTCCGAAATCGGAATGTGTCGGCTGTACGCAGCGGGGAGACCAGTGGAAACTGAAAACGGACACATGCATACTTTGCCCATTGTGGCCATATGGCCTGGGAACGCCGAAGAAGAAGAAGAAGAAAATCCTATAAATGCGATCCAATTGTGACGAAGTCTGTGAGTCCTAATTCACGTTGGAAATACTTCTGTCTAAAAATAATAATTCCACTAATTTCGCTCACTATGCTCAAGGGGAACTCAGTACACGAATCACATAAAATGTCTGATGCAAAAAATAATGCAGATACTTCATCAAAATCCCTGTACGGGAGGACTACTACACAATCATAGAGTGAATGTAACTAGAAGGATTTCAGCATCATTATCATTCGTTGTTGTTGTTGTCTTACCCTGGCTTAAAGCTAAAGACTCCAGGGATCACCCCAACAACCGAAACACTTGAACACTATGGTACAAATGCACCTACCCAGGGATGGGAACACTACGTGTGTGACCGTTTTTGATTACCCCGCCACGTGAGCAGCCACACTCCGACTTCGGACGATAATGA
>CM065700.1:6691828-6699540 GCA_017654935.2 Phymorhynchus buccinoides | reverse complement strand
TTTGTTGAGGCAGAGTATCCATGAAAACAATTTAGAGAAAAAAAATGTTCTCTTAAAATAATTCACTCGTTTATCGCAAAAATAATAAAAATCGCCCATGAGTTAAAGGTATTAAAAAATCTAGCATTTCCACTGACTACAACATCCTAGTTTAGTCACATACTACAAATAATCTGGAAATGGTATTTCTGAGCAAAAAAGTTATTATGGTAAACCAACGGTTGGCTTGAAAAAAAACTTCTAACCAATATTAGATCACCAAAACTAATGGTCCTCCCAACACAGACTGTGCTGCCGTTTTCTCTCTCTCTCTCTCTCTCTCTCTCTCTCTCTCTCTCTCTCTCTCTCCTTCTCTCTCTGCTCTCTCCTTCTCTCTCTCTTTACTCTGTATGCGTCTCTGCTCTGTCTCTCGTATCTCTCTTCCTCTCTCTCTCTCTCTCCTCTCCTCTCTCTCTCTTACTTCTCCTTTCTTCCTCTCTTCGTTCTTTCTTTCTTTCTCTCTCTCTATCTGTCCTCTGTCACGCTCTCTATCTCCTATCTTCCTCTCTTGCACACTCTCCTCTGCTTCTCCCTCCTCTCTCTGTCTCTCTCTCTCTCTATCTCTCTCTCTCTCCTCTCTCCCTCTCTCTCTCACCTGTCTCTCTCTTTCTTTCTTTCTATCTCTCTATCTGTCTCGTCGCTACCTGTCTCTGTATCTCCGTTCTCTATCTTCTCTATATCTCTCTCTATCTCTCTCTCTCTATCCTATCTATATCTTTCCTTCTGTTCTTTCTTCTTTCTTTCTTTCTTTCTTTCTCTTTTGGTCAAGTTGTTACTTCTCTATACGGATTCATTCATTCTTAATTCATTCATTCATTTCATTCATTCATCATCGTTCATTTATATGTTCTTTCTTTCGTATTTATTACAAAAACGAATGGGGAGACACAATCATTGAACAACATGTTGCGTATTGTTAATTAGATACGAAGGACACTCCGTATTATTTGCACTGTGAATCATTATTCTGGCTACATCAGAAAACCGTATACGTTATTAACGCACCTCTCACGCCTTGCATGAGGTTGTGTGCAGACCAAGTTGACATAAGCTAGAACACCCAAGCTACATCAAAAATGTTGTTGCGTTCTGCATGGCTGTGCGGGGAGTGTCTTCAGCCATGACAAGCTCCGCATAACATCACCATCAACATGCGAAGTCGAATGTGTGTGGCTGTCCACTTGGCGGGTTGATCCAAAACACGGTCACACACGTACTTTCATCCTCCCTAGCTGTTCATTTGGCCATAGTGTTTCAATGTTGCGGCGGTTGGGATGATCCCTCGAGTTTTAACTAAGCCATGGGAAGATGACAATAACAACTCACTAGAATCGGGGGGGGGGGGGGGGGGGGGGTCCTGCAAGAACAGCATATCGGTATTAGTATTAGGGTTTAGGTATTAGGTATTAAGGACTATATTCTATAGCACAGAGGCGTCTCTGTGAAACGGGCTGCCTCCCACCTGGACGAGCGCGTGCAGCCAGAGGCGCGCCAACCCAATTTATTTTTTTTTTCATGCGATTTTTTGTCACTGAGAGGGGGGGGGGGAGGGTAAAATTTTTACCAAATGACAACTTTTTCGTTGGCCACTGGGTTAAGTATGCTAAGGCAGGGGCACACGGGGACCTCGGTTATCGTCTCATCCGAAAGACTCCACGTTCAGACCGTTTAAGGCTAGTGCAGAATGAGAGGAAAAAATCCCTGTACCAGGTTCGAACTGGGTTTACTTGGACACGAAAGCGAAAGCGGATACCACTGGGCCACTCTACACTTATATCTGCGGTCTTTCATCGTTTTAGATAGGCTTTTCTGGCAGACACACCCTTGTGTCATGAGATAGACCATTATCATAGTAATACTTCACATCGCACATTTTCAACTATTTCCACGGCCCATAACGTTCGAGCAAAGTCAACATGTCCACCAAGGGAACGTTGGTTTTGTGAGTTGATCCAAAAGGCTTTAAGTGAACATTCGTTTTAACGAACCACTGACCCACCACTCCACCACGATTAAACTCCTTGAGGGTTGGGTTTTTTGTTTATTTTTTTTCGGGTAGCTGTGAGTGACCCACATACAAAATGCCCCCAAACTTCAAATTGAGGCTGCTCTTAAAAATGATGTTTCGCTTTCAATTTGGGGGGGCATTTGCATGGGATATGGGAGGTAAACCTTGTCAAACCTGATCAAAACAAGATTTTCTTACCAGCTATAAAGAGAGAAAACGCGTGAGACCCGTGCTTTTGACACGGGTCGCGTGAATTCTGGTGTGTCTTTAACCCTTTCACCGCCAGCCATATTTCAACCAAAACTGTCCAAGTATACAATTTACCGGGGTAGAGAACAATAGAACTCAGAGAACAAAATCCAATCTGCAGAATTGTGGATTCTGCGTGGTGACATTATATATAAAAATAATGTCTATCTTTATCATTCCTCTCTAAGACTAAAACTAAGACATTAGGGTCTTTGGACAATAGACCCCAAATGGATGCATTTTAGTGACATAGGTGTTAAAACACAGTGGTGCTAAAATGCGACTTTGGCGGGGAGAAAGGGTTGGTAAGCCGGAGATTTTCAGACAATTTTGTAATCTATACACGTCTAAGTTTATACTCCAGGAAAGAACATACAAACAGCGGTGGTATTAGACTTCGATGAATTGCATATTTGACCCCCCCATTTTGGCTAGTCAGAAGAAGAAACGACGTGCTCCCAAATGTGTGTTGACATAGCCACCACGAAGGGGGACATTAAGTTGTCAAAATGACATTCGGAGACCAATAGCCACAGTTTTTTTTCTTTGTTTTGTTCCACTCTCGTTACTCGTTACTATCAAAGCAATAGACAACATTGACCACTATCATCACTCTTTTCCCCCTCCCACTGTGCTCAATCTTACCTTCCTACAAAAAACACAATGGTACACTGTTCTCTCTATCTTCTTATACACAACCACACATGGTACACTGTTGTCTAACTCTATACTTCTAAACTAACACACATGATACAATGTTCTGATGCTCTCTCTTTACTTCTTTACAAAACCACACACGATACACTGTTCGCTCGCTCTTTACTTCTACAACAAAACACATAATAAACTGTTCTCCTCTCTCCTTACTTATGACAAACCAAACATGATACAACAGTTCTCTCTCTCTTTACTTCTACACAACCAACATGATACACAGTTCTCTCTCTCTTTACTTCTAACACAACACACTAGGATACCACTGTTCTCTCACTCTTACTTAAACAACACACATGGTAAAATTTTAATCTCTCTCTTCTTCTACACAATACACATTGTACACTGTTCTCTCTTTTTACTTCTACACAAAACACATGGTACATGATACAATGTTCTCTCTCTCTTTACTTCTACACAAAACACATGGTAGACTGTTCTCTCTCTCTTTACTTCTACACAACACACATGCTACACTGTTATCTCTCTCTTTACTTCTACACAACACACTTGGTACACTGTCCTCTATCTTTACTTCTTACACAGAACACATGATACACTGTTCTATCTCTCTCTTTACGTCTACATCAAACAAATGCTAACCATGTTCTCTCTCTCTTTCTTCTCTACACACACACACATGCTACATGTTCTCTCTCTTCTTCACTGCTAACACAAAAACAAACATGCGAGCACTGGTTTTCTCTCTCTTTACTTATACACAACACACATGGTAACACTGTTCTATCTCTCTCTACTTCTACACAAAACACACATGGTACCACTGTTCTCTCACTCTACTTATACACAACACACATGATAACGCTGTTCTGTCTCTCTCTCTACTGATACAAAACACACATGATACACGCTGTTCTATCTCTCTTTACTTATACACAACACACATGCTACACTGTTCTCTCTCTCTTCCTTTTTTTGTGTTTTTTTTTTTTTTTTGTTAACATTACGCAGCTATTAAATGCCAGAACGGCTGACCCTAGGACTGTTCTTACACTCTTTCTTTTCTAGAGCAATCGTTGTATCGTGTTTGCTCTCCTTGATTAAAATACAAATTCGTTAGTTAGTTTTAGTAGAAGCAAGTACAGACTTTGTTCTGTTAATTTTTTGCTCAATACACGGGGGGGGGGGGGGGGGGGTGGGGGGGTGGGGGGGGGGGGGCGTTGGGGGGGGCACGAGTTGTTTTTATTTTTTAAATTTAAAAACTTCCCGACAATAGCTCTTTCAAAATGATTATAAGAACGCATTCTTTCTGTGTTGTATACGTGTTTTCGTCCTTTATAGTAGAGGTCTTAGAGGTATCAGAATTCAAAGTTAGTAGGCGTGTGTTGCTCGCGCGATTTTGAGAAAATCACAGTCTAAATGTTTTTGCCTAGTGGAACGCAGAAAAACATCAATGTTAATTCATTTCAAAGCACTTTTTTTGAGTTTTTAGAGACCATAATAAGGATGATCTTTTATAAATATGAAAGATGAGACTGATGTTAGAGAGCACAAAAATTCCCATACCTCAAAAATTGACATAAAAATGAGATTTTTGACTTTGCAAGCCTGTTGGGAGAAACTAGCAAATCGACTTCTTAGTCCCGTTCGTGGTGATTAGTGTCACAAATATATTAGCCTCAAGGAGGTTGACAGCAGAAGAAAACTAGAAGCAAAGTGACCATTCAATACCAGAAACACTGCCTAAGACGATTCGAATCATGCTTGTTGGGCAGTGCAGCTTTGGATGGAGGCGGAGCCCTCTTGCCTCCATACGTGGGGAGTGGGACGACTCCGCCCCCTCCCCTATTCTCTCCCCGTGGGGAATACTGGGGGGTGGGGGGGTGGGGTCTTTCATTTAAAAAACAGTTCCCCCACCTTCTGGAAGTCCAATGCTAGTATACTTCCCCTACTCTGCCAGCTCTCTTTGACTCTGCCTTCTCCCCATTTCTTTCTGTCATCAATACTATCTTTTTGACTCTATTCCGGCCCCCCACTTTCCGGCCGGTTTTACAAAAAAAAACAAAAACAACCTCCAAATAACTTTCTCCGTTGAGCCGGGCGGGGGCGGGGGCCCTTATTCCTCGGAAAAGGAATGTGTCGGCTGTCTGTACGACAGCTGGGAGACCAGTGGAAGAAACTGAAAAAGAAAAAACCGGACACATGCATACATTGCCCATTATGGCCCTATGGACCAGGGAACGCGAACGAAGAAGAAGAAGAAAGAAAAAATCCTATTTAAATGCGATCCAATTGTGACGAAGTACTGCGAGTCCTAATTCACGTTGGAAATACTTCTGTCTAAAAAACTACTAATTCCACTAATTTCGCCTCACTATGTCGCAAGGGGACACGCAGTACACGAATCACATAAAATGTCTGATGCAAACAAATTATGCAGATACTTTCATCAGATTCCCTGTACGGGAGGACTACACACATAATCATAGAGTGAATGTAAACTAGAAGGATTTCAGCATCATCATCATTCGTTGTTGTTGTTGTCTTTCCCTGGCTTTCTTTAAAGCTAAAGACTCCAGGGATCACCCCCAACAACCAAAGCACTTGAACACCACTATGGTACAAATGCACCTTCACCAGGGATGGGAACACATACGTGCATTTTTGACCGTTTCTTGACTACCACGAAACGTGGGCAGCCAACACTACTACTTCGGAGGATAATTGATTCATTTAGGACGGGTTATTAGACGGTATAAGGTCACGGGCACTCATGCCTAAAAAAAATCACACAATCGCATCGCCATTCGCGGTCGCGACGATCGTAATGCAGTCTGCCCCTTTTGCGAGAGTCAAGTGACCGACGTTGAGTTATTTGAAAGAAATGCGTGTCGTCGGGATAATGTGGGTAATGTTCATACATGGAGTTGATGTGCGCATCTAGATTAACTGTGCCGTGTTCTTCGCTGCTGTCTTCGTTTGTGTTGTTGGTGGTTGTTTTCGTCCATCGCCCACTGTCGCCTCTTGGCACCACAATGATTTAACACCCCCGTCACTAAAATGCATCAAGTGAGGGTCTGCGTAATACAGTGACCTTATGTGCTTATTTCTGGGAGGTGTAAGGATAGGCCCTATTTTATGCATATCACAGAGGAATCCCCAAATATTGCAGGCAGAATTATTTGTTCGCTACCCAGGTAAGTTTTATAATGAAAGTTTTAGCTGAAACAATATGGCTGGCGTTGAAAGGGTTAAAGGCTCTCTTGGAGGCACACCCCCAATGCCCATCGGGAACATTTCTCATGGCCTGTAGGGTGGGACACGATTACGTGTATGGCTGCTTTGGGAAAGGACACCGCCACATGGGGGGCCATACTCCAACTTCAGGGGGGACTTCGCTCCATTCATGGAGCCACCCACACATTCACTCCCAACACGGTGACGTGCGGTGATCAACAACCAAACAATTCTCTGGTACGGCGTTGTAGGTAAGGAGAAGACATGACATGCCACTGGGGAAAAGACAGCTTCCATTGGGCAGTCAGTAGAATCATTTTAATATTGGCCATGGGTCAATGGTCAACTTAGGACGATGATTTGTTTTTTTGATTTGACCGCCAGGGGGGCAATCAACCCAGTAGGGGATTAGTCGCGTGGTATTCTTAGTTGGGCATAGTGAGAGTACGTGAGAGAGTTGGAGAGAGAGTGGATGAGGCGAGAGAGATAGGATCGAGATTATGAGAGAGTAGAGCACGAGAGAGAGGGGGGGGGGGGGGGGGGGAGGGGTGGGGGGGGGGGGTGGCGGGGGGGGTGGGAGGGGGGGGGGGGGGGGGGGGGGGGGGGGGGATCGTCTCCTAATGTCTGAATCTCACTACGCCTAAACCTAACTAAGAATATTATAACGCGCTAAAACCCCTACCTGGTCTTGATTGCCCCCTGGCGGACAAATCTTAGTTCCTCTAAGCTCGCTCATTTCATTCACTTGCATCAAATGTAGAGACCACAGAGACTAGCCAAGGACCCTGTCTTCGTCTCCCTTTGTCTTTATATACAATACTATATCTATCGTGTTTTACGACCTACAAAGCGCACCTGATTATTAAGGGGGTCTCGCACACTAGCGTCAAAGAATCTCGAGCGATCGTAGCGATTTTCTTTGCCTGCAAGGCGCAGTTGTTTTTTGATGCGCCCGGTCTTTTGCGTTTACCTCCTTGGTTGGAAAGATTCGGCGGCGCGGCAGGATTTTTTTTATGCGTAGCTGCGCGATTTGTTGTTGCTCGAGAATAGATGCCGGCTCTAATTTTGATGCTCAAGTTCTCAGAGATCGTGAAACTAGCCAATTACAAACGGACGGAAGGACCATAACTCTGACTCTGATTGAAGAAGAAAAAAATGGCAGACTTGCTCGAACCCGAAATAAAGCGTCTGACGCTAGAGTACTCTTTCCTTGCTTTCCAAATAAGGAAATTCGAGCGACAAGAGGCGAAGCGACAATAGTCGGGTGTGAGAACAGTTCAGAAACGCCCACTGCCTCGCTACAATGTGTGCCGTGCATGCAGGCGTCAACGCGTCAAGGCGTTGCTCTGAGAAACAATTGACGCTGTTGGTATGCTAGTAGTTGGTGCGAAGGCCCTTTAGGCGCACCTCCGGAAATTTTACAAAACATTTCAGATGTGGTTAATTATAGTTTCTTACTAAGTATTAATCAGACACAATACAACGATGTGGCTTGGAGGGATCC
>CM065700.1:6681828-6686828 GCA_017654935.2 Phymorhynchus buccinoides | reverse complement strand
TACCTTTTAGCAACATAGGTGTTAAACCATTGTGGTGCTGAAATGCGACTTTTGGCGGTGAAAGGGTTAAAATAAACAATCAGTAATATTAATGAGTAACATCTTAAAAAACAAAACACATACATCATAATAAATATCCATTAGGACTCCTTAGAAGCCCACTGACGACCTCCAACATTTTTGTTTGTGGCTCAAGCCACAAAAACCTATAACTCACTTTGTCGGTCTAAAATTGTCGCACATATTCGGTCAAAATTGTCGCACATTTTGACAAAATTGTCGCACTTCAAATCGAGGCTACACTTCAAATTGAGGCCGCTCTTTAAAATGATGTATTTTAAAAGCGTACAAAATAATAAACATACGTAATACAGACACTACAACAGACACGACGAGTATGCAGTGCTTCTTTTGATGAGTATAAGTAGGATACATAGTTTTAAATGTTTTCCAAAAGATATAAAAAGTTACGAAATGGTGCAGAGATAACATTCTGGTTTACATATTAAAATTATTGAAAAGCCAGGGGAGGTGACTCATGATTGGAGTGGTAAAAAATAGACACGCGTGCCACAAAACATTTGTGAATTCGCGCTTGTTTTTATTCATTTGAATGGATGTTCTCATACGTCACCATTAACGGTCCAGTCTCCAACAACCACGCAAGTAAATATTGTTTTCATATTTTCACACAGAAAAAGCGAGTGGAATGGAGTAATAATAATATGCTGGCCACAAATGCAAGTCACTGTACACCAAATTTGGTTTTTACGCCCCCCCCGCAGTCACGTGTCACATTCCCTCTTATGCTAGGAAGATTTGTTTAGATTTCTTACCAGCTATAAGAGGGGGACACACGTGAAAACCGTGATTTCGAAACGTGACGTGGTGGGTCTTGTCAAGCTTCAAAGTCAAAATCTGATTTTCTAAACTTGTTTAATTCACCACTTCATGAAGACCCTTAATGCATGTTTTGTAATCAATTAGGGTATTTTTAAAAATGACTTTTCCTAGTATGGTCTGTTTTTGTTTTTTGTTTTTTACAGTTTCTTTTTTGTCTTCTTAAATCACGAATCACAGGATGCTTGTACTATACAAAAAAACAAAGCAACAAAACTATAATTCACATGAAGGGATAAAGGAAATTTACATCTTGTGTTAAACTGTTTCCAATGATTGCAACATTTGGCCAACGGTGTGGTGTATTGTATGTAATATGTATGTGTGTGTGTGTGTGTATGTGTGTGTGTGTGTGTGTGTGTGTGTGTGTGTGTGTGTGTGTTGTGTGTGCTCAGCAAATTATGTGTGCGTAGTGCGTGTGTGTGTGTGTGTGTGTGTGTGTGGTTGTGTGTGTGTGTGTGTGTGTGTGTGTGTGTGTTTCTGTGTGTGTGTGTGTGTGTGTGTCTGCGTCTGTGTGTGTCTGTGTGAATGCATGTTTGTGTATGGTAACACAGTTGCGTCAATCGTTGCCATCACCAAGCTCGTTGCATAGTAAACGACATCATCATCATCATAGTGATGGCTTGGAGTCAAAAACGGACTATCTTTTAGATTAGTCCATTGACGTATACTATTGAACATAATTATTGTGAAAACTAACTAATCAGAGGGCTTGTTTCAAAAAAAGACTGCAGAAATATAAAAAAAGCATAACCCCCTTTGATACCATTGTAATTTGCAGTCCTATTCTTTTTAATACAACATTTGCGTGACCGATTTTTGTAATAAAACCACTCAATAATTACTAGCGTCAAAATGGACTACATATCTATAAGATAGTCCGTTTTGGACTCCCAAGCGCAATCGAATATGGTATCTGTACTCGTTCCATTTTTCCCTTCACGCCTGCCCAACGGCTGTCTCAACTTTAACGGTGCTGATGTGCACTTTATGGACCATAGGTGTTGGAGGTCTTATCATATCGACTAAATCGCTAGGACTAATCCGCTAATGCCATTCTCGTGTGTTTGTCTGTGTTCTGTGTGTGTATGTAGGTAGCAATGGAATGTTGTTGTGACTCTGTTGACATTTGCTCTCGGCTGATACATTCATCACCATGATCTAGTCCCATGATTATCATCATCATCATCATCAATGGATAACTCATCATCTCTTACCAAAATTCTGCATCATCTTCTCCTCTTCCAACAGTGTCTCCCTTGCTTTAGCTTCGGTTCCGCTATCTTCTTCTATCTCTACCAATTCATTCTTCTGTGTTCTCGTCGTTTCTTCTCTGTTCGTGTTTGTGTTGGTTTTGTATGTATGTTGTGTGTTTGTGGTTGAGACTAGTTGCCTCTTCTTCTTCCTGTTGTTGTTGTGGTTGTTGTTCACATCTTCATCTCGTCTTCTTCTTCAATGCATTAGTCTAACCATTAGTTCTTCTTCTTTCATGTGCAGTTATTCTCTGATTCTATCTGTTTTCTTCTGTCTTCTATGTCTTTCTAATTCTTCTGCTGGCTTCTTGCTTCTCTCGTCTTCTCAAATCTTCTTCATTCCTCTTCTTTCTTCTTCCTTTCTCATTGTGTTGTTGTGCTTGTTGTTGTTCTTCTTCTTGTTTCATGTTCATGGTCTTGTATCTTCTTGTTCTTGTTCTTGTTCTTCTTCCTTATTATCGACTTCTTCTTGTTCTTCTTTTTCTTCTTACTATTCTTTTTCTTCTTCTTCTTCTTCTTTTCTTCTTCGCTTCTTCTCGTACTCTGGATGCATGCGTATCTTATTCTTCGTGCGTGCGTAGATGTGTGCGAGTGTGTCTGCATGTGTTCTATATAGGGTACACGCGCGCGTGTGTGCTTTGTGTGTCTTCTCTTGTGTGTATCGGATCAAAGAAGAGAGCGAGAGAGAGAGCGAGAACTTGACGAGGAGAGAGTTGTTGGTTGTTGTTCTTGAGAGTTGTTGTTTTTCTTCTTCTTCTTTTTCTTTCTTCTTCTTTCTTCTTTCTTTCTTTCTTTCTTCTGGGTGGGTGGTGGGGGGGGGGGGAGGAAGGGGGGTGTCTTGGTGGGGGGGGGGGGGGGGTGGTGGTGGTGGGGGGGGGGGGGGGACTGTGGTGGGGGGGGGGGTGTGGGGGTGGGGTGGGTGGGGGTTGGGGGGGGGGGGGGGGTGTGGTGGGGGGGGTGGTGGGGGTGGGGGGGGGGGGGGGGGGGGGGGGGGGGGGGGAGGGGGGGGGTGGGGGGGGGGCTGGGGAGGGGGGGGGAGGGGGGGGGGTGGGGGGGGGGGTGGGGTGCGTGGGGTGGGTGGGGGGGGGGGGGGGGGGGGGGTGGGGTGGGGGGGGGGGGGGGGGGGGGGGGGGGTGGGGGGGGGGGGGTGGGGGGGGGGGGTGGGGGGGGGTGGGGGGGTGGGGGGTGGGGGGGGTGGGGGTGGGGGGGGGGGGGTGGGGGGGGGGGTGGGGTTTGGGTGGTCTGGTGGGGGGGGGTGGGAGGTGTGGGGGGGAGGGCCTGGGGGGGGGGGGGGGGGGGGGATTGGGGGGGGGGGTGTGTGGGGGGGGCGTGGGGGTGGGGGGGGGGTTGGGGGGGGGGGTCGGGTGAGGGGGGGGGGGGGGGGGGGGTAGGGGTGGGGGGGGGGGGGGGTTTGGTTGTGGGGGGGGGGGGGGGGGGTGGGTGGGGGGGGTGGTGGGGGTTGGGGGGGGGGGTGGGGGGGGGGGTGGGGGGGGTGGTGGGTGGGGGGGGGGGGGGGGGGTGGGGGGGGGGGGGGGGTGGGGGGGGGGGGGGGGGTGGGTGGGTGGGGGGGGGGGGGGGGGGGGGTGGGGGGGGTGGGGGGGGGTGGGGGGGGGGGGGGGGGGTTTGGGGGGGGTGGGGGGGGGGGGGGGGGGGTGGTGGGGGGGGTGGGGGGGTGGGTGGTGTAGGGGGGGTTGGGGTGGGGGGGTGGGGGTGGGGGGTGGTGGGGGGGGGGGGGTGGGGGGGGGGGGGGGGGGGGGGGGGGGGGGGGGGGGGGGTGGGGGGGAGGGGGGGGGTAGGGCTGGTTGGGGTGGGGGGGGGGGTTCGTTGGTGGGGTGTGGGGGGGGGGGGCGGGGGGGGGGGCGGGGGGGGGGGGGGGGGTGGTGGGGGGGGGGTGGGGGGGGGGGGGGGGGGGGGGTGTGGTGGGTGGGGTGGGGGGGGGGGGGGGGGTGGGGTGTGGGGGGGGGGGGGGGGGGAATGGGTGGGGTGGGGGGGGGGGGTGGGGGGGGGGGGTGTGGGGGGGGGGGTGGGGTGTATAATGGGTAGGTTGGGGGAGGCATAAATTGTTATTAGTGTTTTATTTCTTTTATTATTATTTTTTCCTCGTTACGTTTTATTTCTAGTATTTTAAATGGGCGGATTTGTAAAAAAGGCCTTCAATGTGCCTAACTCTTTACCCATTAAAATGTTCAGTCAATCAATCTTCTCCTTCTTCACTACCACCACCACAACAACAACAACAGCAACACCAAGCAAAGAAACACTGTTTTCAATGTTGTGAATAATAATTATGGAACCCCCATGCACAGTCACAATGTTTGCTGGTGTGCACGCAAGCTAAGATAATATTTTCTGCGTGTCTGTGTGTGTGGCAGCAATTATTAAAATGAAAAGTAACACTTTCAGCAGTGTTTCAAGTTAGGTGTTTTTTTTAACATCGATTTATTGATCAGAGATGGAGTCAATTGTCTGAGGTGGGACATGGGACGGGTGTTCGTACGCATAATGTATGTCATGCGAAGCTCACACAGACGCTGGCTGCATCGATTTTTCCTCTTCTGCCTTGTTTGTGTTCGTCTGTTTGTTCTGTCCTAAAAGTTTGTGTAGGCGACAAATCTATGATAGGTGTGTGCGTGTGTGTGTAGGTGTGTGTGTGTGTGTGTGTGTGTGTGTGTGTGTGTGTGTGTGTGTGTGTGTGTGTGTGTGTGTGTGTGTGTGTGTGTGTGTGTGTGTGTGTGTGTGTGTGTGTGTGTGTGTGTGTGTGTGTGTGTTCAAGTATTGTGAACGTCATGTACAGTAACAGATGGAGGGAGAGGGGTGGGGAGGGAGGGAGGGACAGAGAGATAGACA
>CM065700.1:6666828-6671828 GCA_017654935.2 Phymorhynchus buccinoides | reverse complement strand
CTCTCTCTCTCTCTCTCTCTCTCTCTCTCTCTCTCTCTCTCTCTCTCTCTCTCTCTCTCCTCTCTCTCTCCCTCTCTCTCTCTCTCTCTCTCTCTCTCTCTCTCTCTCTCTCTCTCTCTCTCTCTCTCTCTCTCTCTCTCTCTCTCTCTCTCTCTCTCTCTCTCTCTCTCTCTCTGTCTCTCTCTCTCTCTCATCCGTTTAATTTCTCATGATGTCATTCATTCTTTCTTTCTCACTTTCTGTCTGTTTTTCTTTTTTTGTTTCTCCCCAGTCGCACGAAAAGTTTCACCTTCTCATCCACCCGTGTCAGTATGCTCTTGTTTAAAGTACTTTCCGTCTGTCTTTCTTTTTCTTTCTGTCTTTTTTTCTGATCGTCGTTCTTTCATTCTAACTAGCGCAACGCCGAGTACCAGTAACGCCTAGTAACGGTAACGCCTAGTAACGGTAATGCCAAGTATTGGTAACGCTGAGTACAGCAAATTTGAAGCGATTTGGTAAAGAAACGGTGGAGTTATAAGGCCCCGTTTCGCGTTGGCGCTGCTCTGAGAGTGATGCGCTCTCCCTAGTAACGGTAACGCCTAGTAACAGTAAGGCCAAGTACTGGTAACGCTGAGTACAGCAAATTTGAAGCGATTTCGTTAAGAAACGGCAGAGGCCGGCGGATGCGCGTTTCGCGCATTTGCGAAACCGCGCAAATGACACGGCCGCCTCGGTTGCCGTTGCCATCGGCCCGTTAGGGCTCACAGCAAATTTGAAGCGATTCGGTCGAAAAACGGCGGAGTTATAAGGCCCGTTTCGTGTTTCAGACACACACACACACACACACACACACACACACACACACACACACACACACACACACACACACACACACACACACACACACACACACACACACACACACACACACACACACACACACACACACACACACACACACACACACACGGACAGTTGGCTTATTACTATATGATGTTAGCTTCCTGTACTATTAGCCTAAAGGTGCATCTTAATGTCACGATGTTCTGATTGATAGGCGGTCTGCGCAGTTTATCCCTTTTTCTTTCTTTCTTTCTTTCATTCTTTCTTATTGTCCGTCACCATAGGTGATCGGACTATTGCGATGGGCTGGTTTGTATTTTTTTTTTTTTTTTTCTCTTATTTTTAGATCGTTCTGTCTTTCTGCTGCTGCTTACATAGTAGCCTATACTCTACACTTTCAAAGTTGTGCATAGATGTCACGATGTTCCCCTTTCACCGCCAAAGTCGCATTTTAACACCACAGTGATTTAACACCTATGTCACTAAAAGGCATCAAATTGGGGTCTTTTATCCAAAGACCCTGTTGTCTTAGTTTTGGGAAGTAAGGATAGACCTTATTTGATATAATTATGTCACAGAAGAATCCCCCAATGCTGCAGATGGGTTTTGTTCTCTACCCAGGTAATTGTAATGGACATTTTGGGCTGAAATATGGCTGACGGTGAAAGGGCTAAAGAGGATGCATTCGTTATTTCTTTCTCTTTTTTTCTTTTTTTTTTTACAGGTATTATCTTTATTTTCTTCTCTCCCATTATTTCATTCAAGGTGTTATTCGTTTGTTAATGCGTTTATTTATTTAGTCAATCATTCATTTGTATTTTGTAGGATATGGATCATTAATTAATTTATTGATTTATTCTTTCATTGTTTCTTTCATTTTGTATTCACTTTGTTTGTATCAATGTTATATTTGGTCTATTACACGCTGGGTCGGTGGAGGCTTTTAAAGACCCCCCACGTCACGCATCACATTCCCTCTTACGCTAGGAAGATTTCTTAAGGTTTCTTGCCAGCTATAAGAGGGAAAAACACGTGAAAACCGTGATTTTGACACGTGACGTGGTGGGTCTTTAAGAACCTCCTCCACGAGACCCCCAACCAGATGTAAACAATACCCTTCCACCCCCCTTTCCCCAATCCCCACTAGGGCGGCCCAGTGGATCTAATCCCACTGGGTCTAATTCCCGTTCAATCTAAATCCGGTTTGGGTCATCTAGGCACCTGTACCGCTCGGTCTAACCAGACAGGGTTTGTACGAGTGTGAGCTGTTAACACAAAGAGTTTGGTTCATTCCGAAAATAGAGTGTGGTTGTTTTTACTGCACGATCTGTTTTGAGAAAATGTTATTGTCAAGGTCAGAAAAAAGAGAGAGAGAGAGAGAGAGAGAGAGAGAGAGAGAGAGAGAGAGAGAGAGAGAGAGAGAGAGAGAGAGAGAGAGAGAGAGAGAGAGAGATCAAACTCAAAACTCAAACTCAAACATTTTAATGATTAGGCCTTGTGCCAGTATCACATATGGGTAGGGGGGGGGGAGCATATAAATCATAACATAAAACAAAATATATATAGGATAATAGAAAAGAATAAGGAAATGCGGCATTGCGAGTAAACATCAAAGAAATGTGAGAGAGAGAGAGAGAGAGAGAGAGAGAGAGAGAGAGAGAGAGAGAGAGAGAGAGAGAGAGAGAGAGAGAGAGAGAGAGAGAGAGAGAGAGAGAGAGAGAGAGAGAGAGAGAGAGAGAGAGAGAGAGAGAGAGAGAGAGAGAGAGAGAGAGAGAGAGAGAGAGAGAGAGAGAGAGATGAGAGAGAGAGAGAGAGAGAGAGAGAGAGAGAGAGAGAGAGAGAGAGAGAGAGAGAGAGAGAGAGAGAGAGAGAGAGAGAGAGAGAGAGAGAGATTTACATTCATTCATTTTTTACACGGATTTACTCCTTTTACTCGGTTTTTTGTGATTTTGCTAATAAAAGAGACTATTTGTTTTAAGACATAGTGTTCGACACTGTTACCTTGATTAGATCGATAGGGACAACTAGCATTATTGCTCAAATCCGGTTTCAGACCGAGCGGTATAGCAACCGCCCTCCAAAACTGCTCATGCAAGGAACAATGAGAGACTTAGTGCGATTTTTCTCACGCCAGAGGGCATGACGCTCGTGTGGGGCTAATCCTCTCTATATTATTAGTTGGGGATAAAGAAAGAGAGATAGACAGTGAGTGGTCCTACCATCACTCTCTCTCTCTCTCACTACGCCCAAGTAAGAAAATCGCGTGATAAGCCCCTAGTGCATTGACGGCCCTCTGGCGTGAAAAAATATCGCCATAGGTTGACCATTGAGTAGATCGAGCGGTATTAGATCCATCGGACCCTCCCCATCGCCACCCCTCACCCCATTATCCCCCATTTGCCTCCACCCCCACCCCATCGACAGAGCAACAAGATCTATGGAAATGCCTGAAGAAGGAGGAATATAGAAAAAGACCAAGAGAAGAAAAGAATGGGGAATGAAAGATCAAGAAAGGAAAACAAGAGGAAGGAAGAATCAAGAAGAAAGAAAGATCAGGAACAAGAAGGAAAGATCAAGAACAAGAAGGAATCCGCAAGAAGAAAGAAGAAATATCAAGAACAAAAAGACAATCAGATTAGGGAATAGGTATAGGTGCTCTCCCCTAGTTTTTCGTCGATAAATTGCCACAAAAGTGGCCCTTTCGACTAACCCACAGAAACAGAAACGTATTCAACGTCCATTTTTTAACCCTTTCACCGCCAAGGTCGCATTTTAGCACCACAGTGATTTAACACCTATGTCACTACAAGGCATCAAATTGGGGTCTATTATCCAAAGAACCTATTGTCTTAGTTTTGGGAAGAAAGGATAGACCTTATGTTTAAGATACACACAGAAGAATCGCCAATACTGCAGATGGATGTTATTCTCTACCCAGGTAAATTTAATGGAAAATGTTGGCTGAAATATGGCTGGCGGCGAAAGGGTTAATAATATATATCACAAGAAGAGCAACAACAAGCTTAAAGCTTATAGTGGGGTGTAGGGGGGGGAGGGACAGAGATATAGAGAGATAGATAGATAGATAGAGAGATAGATAGGGAAGGGGGTGTGCTTTCTCTCCCCTCCCCCCCTCTCTCTCTCTCTCGCTCGCTCCCTCCCTCTTTCCCCTCTCTCTCTTCCCCTTCTGCACCCCCCCCACCACCACCTCTCTCTGTGGATGAGTGTGTGCATGATGCATGGAGTGGGCGAGGGAAGGGTGTGCGCGCGCATGTTCCGTTGTTTGTTGTGCTGTTGTTGGTATTTGATTATAACTGGATTCTTTTTTATGACTGAGTGTATGACTTTTAGAAAACACACCTTGTTTAGTACATAATTAATTAATGATGTGATAATAATATTCTAAAATATATTTGGTTATAACAGGATTTGCATTTTATGACGTTGAGATGCTATTTTATTGTATTTCTTGTTTTCGTACTTAATGATGTTATAATAATATTCCCTTTTTACATGCATTTATCATATGAAATTGTATGTATCCTGGTCTTAGTATATTCCTCTCCCCCTCCCCCTCTCCCCTCTTTCTCTGCCTCCCCTTCCCTCTCTTTCCGTCTCTGCGTGTAGGCCTATCATACATACCCTTTAAACTCTTATTTGGTTGTATCGAAATGTGTGTGGGTTTTGTTTTTGTTTTTTTATATTTTTTTATGTGATTAGTTCTTTTTCATTTTATCCCATCGCTTTTGTGTGATGCATTATGTTATAATTATGTCTATATTATTATATAATTATGAGATGTACAGATGCATTGTTATAGTAAACAAAAAAAATCTGCTCCATTTTAGATGTTATTTAAAATTCTATGTGTTTGTTTATTTAATATTATCTTCTTAAATGTATGTGATTCTATGCCGTGCCACAACATAATTTTTTTATGAGATAATAATTCATTCTTGAGTCTTGAGTCTTGAGTTGAGAGAGAGAGAGAGAGAGAGAGAGAGAGAGAGAGAGAGAGAGAGAGAGAGAGAGAGAGAGAGAGAGAGAGAGAGAGAGAGAGAGAGAGAGAGAGAGAGAGAGAGAGAGAGAGAGGAGAAGAAGAGAGAGAGAAGGAGAGATAAGAAAAAAAAGAGAGAGAGAGAGAGAGAGAGAGAGAGAGAGAGAGAGAGAGAGAGAGA
>CM065700.1:6661828-6664328 GCA_017654935.2 Phymorhynchus buccinoides | reverse complement strand
TCGTGTTTATAGTGTTTATGTTATTGTACTTTCAATTGTTTCAACATGGTACATATTATAAAGAATCGCTAGCTGATAAAGTTACGAACCTGTTTTACAAACGCATAGCAAAAATCACGTGTCTAAATGACAATCTCCATTATATTTAACATGAAACGGAAGGTCCTAAAAATAATCAACAAACGTAATTAGAATCTGTTTAAAACTGTTTGAACTATTTTGAAAACAGCTGTTTTTAAATAATGAAAAACAAACTGATTGAAAACATTTTGTATCTTATTGTTCATCCTGGGCAACTTCAAAATCGAAAGTAATGTTCTTAAATAAGTGACATATCACCTTTCTTTTTCACCACTCTCATCACTCTTTGCTATCAAAACAATAGACAACGGTACTGACCACTCTCATCATTATTTACTATCGAAACGATAGACAGCAGTATTGATCACTCTCATCATTATTTACTATCAAAACAATAGACAGCAGTACTGATCACTCTCATCATTATTTACTATCAAAACAATAGACAGCAGTATTGATCACTCTCATCATCATTTACTATCGAAACGATAGACAACAGTATTGACCACTATAATCACTCTTTACTATCAAAACAATAGACAACAGTATTGACCACTATCATCACTCTTTACTATCAAAACAATAGACAACGGTATTGACCACTATCATCACTCTTTACTATCAAAACGATAGACAGCAGTACTGACCACTCTCATTATCATTTACTATCAAAGCAATAGACAACGGTATTGACCACTACCATCACTCTTTACTATCAAACCGATAGACAGCAGTATTGATCACTCTCATCATCATTTATTATCAAAACAATAGACAACGGTATCGACCACTATCATCACTCTTTTTTTTATCAAAACGATAGACAGCAGTACTGACCACTCTCATTATCATTTACTATCAAAGCAATAGACGGTATTGACCACTACCATCACTCTTTACTATCAAACCGATAGACAGCAGTATTGATCACTCTCATCATCATTTACTATCAAAACAATAGACAACGGTACTGATCACTCTCATCACTCTTGACTATCAAAACAATAGACAGCAGTATTGATCACTCTCATCATTATTTACTATCAAAACAATAGACAGCAGTACTGATCACTCTGATCACTCTTGACTATCAAAACAATAGACAGCAGTATTTATCACTCTCATCACTATTTACTATCGAAACAATAGACAACAGTATTGATCACTCTCATCATCATTTACTATCAAAACAATAGACAACATCACTGATCACTCTCATCATTATTTACTATCGAAACAATAGACAACATCACTGATCACTCTCATAACTCTTTACTATCGAAACAATAGACAACATCACTGATCACTCTCACAATTATTTACTATCGAAACAATAGACAACGGTATTGAACACTCTCATCATCATTTACTATCAAAACAATAGACAACAGTACTGATCACTCTCATCACTCTTTACTATCAAAACGATAGACAACGGTATTGATCACTCTCATCATTATTTACTATCGAAACAATAGACAGCAGTATTGATCACTCTCATCACTATTTACTATCGAAACAATAGACATCAGTACTGATCACTCTCATCATTATTTACTATTAAAACTACAGACAACAGTATTGATCACTCTCATCTTTATTTACTATCAAAACGATAGACAACAGTATTGATCACTCTCATCTTTATTTACTATCAAACAATAGACAACGGTACTGACCACTCTCTTCTTCTTTTTTTCTTTACACTTTACAGTTTTTTATTTTTTTTATTTTTTTTATTTGATGTGAATAATTTATATACTTCCCAAAACATACATTCGTTATTCTTATTTAAATAATTATGTGAAACGTCATTTCTAATCTAAAAAATTGTTTATTTTTTTTATTATTGTTTGTTGATGTGACCCAATGTATCATGTTTTTGTATTTTGTTTTGTAATGAACTTTTTTTTAATCATTGAATGTGCATAAATACATTTCATCATCGAACACATTTTGCATAACATGCATATTATACGTAATTATCAACATTCAAAGAAACATAAATAAAATTGCTGTTACATTCAATTTTTTTCCCTTTTTTTGAGAGCAAACGAAAGAAAGAAAGACAGACAAAAAGAAAGATAGGGACAGAAAGACATACAGAGAAGTTAAAGTGGGCATTGAAGAATGCACTGCATAATCATCATTTACGTAAGCCATATAAAAATATATGTAGGAGGGAAAAAAAGAGAAAAAAAGACCATTAAAAGTGACAAGTACCTGTTGATGAGTTACACAAACAATGATGGACAGGGATTAACTTTACACTTTATAAACAGCCAAGCAGCACGTGCAGCTCCACCTCCTCTGTGCTCAAGCCACTGGTTCATGTAACTTACACCTATCACCTTTTTTGTTTTTGTTTTTACTTTACATTATCACCTCTTGGGTTTTTTTACATAATTGATGGTGCATG
>CM065700.1:6591828-6651828 GCA_017654935.2 Phymorhynchus buccinoides | reverse complement strand
CAAAACAAAAAAACAATCATACAAAACATGATAAAGCTGCAACAAGTTTAACAAAACAAACAAACACACAAAAGCATGAACAAAACACTGAAGAATGATTGGCTCACTCGTGTTAACGAAGTTAACACGAAGTGAGTCTATAGTATAATAGTTGTTCGGTTGTGTGTCTGTGTGTGTGTGTGTGTGTGTGTGTGTGTGTGTGTGTGTGTGTGTGTGTGTGTGTGTGTGTGTGTGTGTGTGTGTGTGTGTGTGTGTGTGTGTGTGTGTGTGTGTGTGTGTGTGTGTGTGTGTGTGTGTGTGTGTGTGTGTTGCGTCCATGGTCTAATCTCCAAACTTTAACGTTGGCATTTTCCCTGGAATTAGAAGGCATACATTGTTCAAACTTTGCATGCATCTATATGTCTATGCAAGCGTTCAAACAATAACGATTTGAATAATTAAATACTTAAAACAACACTGTAAACAAATAACAAACAGATAACATTGTAGATAACATTTTAGATTAGTGGGTTAGAGAGTATTCAACAGGCAATATGAGTTAAGAAACTCATCAACACTGAAAGCCTCGATAGCTAATTGTGAGTGTCTGTCTGTCATGCCAATGGTTCCGGGTCCGAATCTCGGCACAGGCACTTTTTATTTTAATTTTATTTTTTTAGTTGTATGGATAGTATTATTTGTACTTTAAAATTTTGTTGGCAATCTTGTACCTTATGCACCCCCTCAATCTTTGTTTGTCGTTGTCCCACATGTTCCTGTTCGAGTGACTGAGCCTTGAAGGCTTTGCCTCTTGTTTTTTATTAGAAATTGAACAATGTAACCTACTGTGATCGTAGGGTTATCCTGTCTTGATCATTCATAATAGTCGGGACTATCCTGGTACTGCAGATCCTCCAGGATCGTCCCACTCTCTTTATTGTTATAAATGTCCCACTCAGTGATAAACCTGTTCCATGACAGAGGACGCTACACGTGGGGATACCGGGGGGGGGGGGGGGGTCTTTCGTAAAAATAGTTCCCCCACCTTCTGGAAGTTCTGTGCTTGTAATTTCCTCTAATCTGGTCTATCCTTACTTCCCAAAACTAAGACAACAGGGTCTTTGGATAATAGACCCCAATTTGATGCCTTTTAGTGACATAGGTGTTAAATCACTGTGGTGCTAAAATGCGACTTTGGCGGTGATAGCGGTTAATTTAAAGCTATTGTTTTTCAGTATCTTCAGAAAGGCTCAGGCTTACCAACCTTCAGGGCGTGTAATCACGAGTGCGTCTTAGACAGTCAACACGGGTAGTAGTACGTAAACTAGACTAAACTCCCAAAACTGACGATTGGCTGTTTAGCTTAAAGACCCCCCACGTCACGTGTCACATTCCCTCTTATACTTGGAAGATTTCTTAAGATTTCTTACCAGCTATCAGAGGGAAAACACGTGAAAACCATGATTTTGACACTTGACGTGGTGGGTCTTTAATTTACACACTATGCTACCAGTGTTGACTGTCTGATACGCACTCATGATTACACGACTAGAGGTCTACGTACACTGAGGGCCATATGCCCCATGCGGCTTAAAGATCAGCTACAAACTTGCAGCTGGTCACTAGTTTACAATCCGCGCAACATTTATGTCACGGCCTAGGCCTACAATAACTTGATTATTGGGCAGATTATTAGTAGGCCTCTTCTTCTCAGTCTCATATGGTAATGCTTTCTTATTATAAGTTTGCCTCCCAGGCACAGTAATCTCTTTGACCTTACCTGGCCTCTGCTGTCAAATCAATTTGGCTCTTAACCTTACTTGGCCTCTGTATCTAGAGCTGTCAAATGAATTTGACTAATGAATTACACAGTTTTAGGGAGACTAGCATCATGATAATTATGTTCTTCTGTGGTGGTGACCAACTTCTTTATACAGAAGTAGGGGAATACGGGGTAAAAAGCCCATGAGCGGGTAAGAAGCCCATGCCAATTATCTCATGAAATAAAGCAAAAGTCAGTCAAATTTGCCCATGAGACGAATGCTAAACATTAACACTCGTCTCATGGGCAACATGTGACTGAAATTTGCTTTATTTCATGAGATAATTGGCATGGGCTTCTTACCCGCGCCCATAGGCATTTTACCCCGTCTTCACCTAATTGTACACACTTTTGACTTTAGTGGGTGACATTAAAAAAAAGAAGCGGAAGAGGGAAAGCGAAAAAAGGGTACACATATTACATTATCAGTTTTCCAAGAAAGGGCTACACACGTCACCCTATTATATTTACTTGGGTAATTATTATGATGATTAGGTTTAGACTAAGCCACCATACATTTTGCATGCAGATAACACGAATTGATTGCCTCAGCTTTTCATTTTGACGCCTGTCTAGGCTGTGCATTTCTTACATTTCTATCGCGCGGAAGCGTCCTACCTAATGCCTTGCTAGCAAGTGTGTACACCTATGTAGGCCAAGGGGACCCTACGTCGTCATGGGTCGTTTTAATTGGTTTTGGCTAGCATCGTCTGTGTGCCCACATTCACATACGATTAAATAGGCCTATAGGTCATACGAGTGTGCAGCCGGCGCGCGCACACGTACACGAGCACACACACTGACAGACAGATTGAGACAGACAGACACAGACACACGTTCGAGTCAGGACAACACGTCATGCTGCTGATACAGACTCCACTCTCCCTCCACCCCTAAACCCGTCTTCCGCGCGTTTCCTTATCACCGTCGCATCCCCCTCCCCTCCCCTCCCCCCTCTCCTGACCTCCAACTTCTACCTTTTCATTGTCCTAGGAAGTGGTTACAAAGATATAAGGGGGGGGGGGGGGGGGGGGGCATCGTGAATTATGCATGGCTAAGTTAATGCATTGGTTGAAGGAAGCTGAGTAAATCACAAGATGACTAAACCCATCTTCGAAGTCATTGACTGTATTTCCAGTGTCAGCCATGAAAGATCTGCTTGAGATCGACACGATCACGTGTGCCTGCCTGTCAATAATAAAATATCCGTCATTCCATGTTTAATTAAGCCTTAAATAAATTTAGGTATGATTTTGTTTGCAAATATTAGATAAGATTGTATGAGACGAGTGTGACCCTTCTAGCTCGTTTTAGATTAATAATATGTCCTCCTTCCTGGCATTTTGTTTTTTGCTGAAATAAATAATCTTCAGCGCGAACCCTTTCGGTGCCTCACATGGTTTTACATCGCTTCGCGGTGTGACGTAGTTCCGCTGACTCCAGCTAATGTCAATCTACCGCCATAACGATATTCTGTGGATGCGACCGAAAATCCAGTTATAAATCCGCAAAATGAAAAAGGTAAGCCAATTCTTGTCACTTTAATTACACTCTACAGTACGGTAGTTTAACTACTTGTTAACCTCACGACAGCTGTGAGTGTTATGGGCCTATGACAGAATAGCCTAGGCTGTAGTTTATTTGTGTGTGTGAAGGTTCGAGCAGGCCTGTGCTGACATTTTGGGGGTTGGGGCGCTGGGAAATTTGCATACACTGACGTCTGTGGCGGTTTTCGTGTTGAGCACAACACGCTTGTGTTTGTCGTGGTCTGTTCAGTTGTGGCTAGGCTATCTGTTCACAGGGGACTCAGATTGTGAGAGGTGTGTTCTAAACTTTTCCCCCCTTGTGTTTCACACAATCATAGATTGCAAACACGTGTGCATAATATTGTTTTATGAAGTGAACTAGAAAATAAGAAAGTCTAGAACAGTACAACTACAAGTGTTTGGCTTTTGTTGACTTGTTGAGTTGTCAAACAGTAAGTTCTTTTCAAGTTTTGCCCATATGAATTGACCCTGTTGAACAAAGTTGAACAAAACTTGAAAAACTCAATGAAGTAGATTATTGACTATTGTTATTCTCCACTACTTTTATTCATCACTTTTCAAACTAGTCAAAGTATTCATTGGGACCCTTCACCCCCCCCCCCCCCCCCCACTCACTCTCATTTTATTATTCATTATATTGACTAGACTAAACGAAAGTAATAAGACTGGCAGTGAGCATGAAAAGCATGACAACATATTTTAGTGTTGAACCTAAGCTGAACTGACCATGAGGAATTTGAGGATTTTTTTTTTTTTAAACTTATTTAAGTGTAAAAAGTAATGCGTTATTATATCATGTTTATTTTGAAGAAGTTTTGATATTTTGAGAATGGGATGACAATGTTTGCTGAAACTGAAAGTAAAAATAAATGCCAAAATCATTCATGAATCAGTGTTCCCGATTATGCAGATCTGTACGTAAATTACGTACAAAGTTTCAAGTTTGACGTATACATTTTTCAGTCAATACGTCATTGTGACGTACAGTTTTTCTCTCAGCCGATTGCTTCCTCAAACGTGTTCGCCGCAATCAGAATGTCAAAGTCATTTCGGCTTGCAGGAAACGATCAACAAAATATACTGGGCCTATTCTTTCACTGCTATGCCATGCTTGAAGCAGACGACAAAAACTATCATGAACCACAGATTGTGACAGAGTAATTTCCCTTGGTTTCTCGCCACCCATACTGCTCGCACGTTACTTGCACTGCTGCCATGCATAGCCCGAGCGTTTCTTGGAAGCCAAAAAATGGCGCTGCTTCGCTGGATTGCGAAAACTTTGATGCAAAGTTCTTCCAAAGACTGAAGTTTTAAGTGAGGTATTTTAGAGCATAATTGTCCATTTATTATGGCATTTATTTCGACCCTCAAAATTTTTCAAATAACCCTTCAAATTTGGGGGCAAAGGGTCATGATGACCCTTAAAAAAATTGGAAGCATGGGGAACACTGTGAATAACTACATTGAAATACTAATGACTAAATTAGCATATACCCATTCAACAATGTCCATATTTATGATTTCTGTAAGAGGAGATAATTCATTGATCGATGGAAAGGTCAAGGCAAGCTAAAGTGCATTGTGTTGTATAATTTGTAATAATACACATTGTGTGTGTGTGTCACTGTGTGTGTGTGCGCGCATGTGTGTGTGCGTGTCACTGCGTGCATGTCTCCTGAGTCTGTGTGTCTTCATCAAGTTCATGTGGGACTATGTCAGTATGTGTGTACATGCCAGTCAGTCATTTCCAACCATGACTGCCAAATAGCAGGGGGGGGCAGATGCTATTCCGGCGGGTTGGGCTAGAATTGACTATGTCAGTATGTGTGTATGCAGTCAGTATGTCACTATTTGTGTGTGTATGTGTGTCACTGTGTGTGTGTAGTGATGTACCCAGGATCGAAAAGTGATAGGACAAACTGTCCTGAGATAAGATAAATCAACAGGACATTGTCCTGGCTCTTGCAGAAATCAGTAAGACAAGGCGTGCCAACTTGTGTTAAAAATGTAATTGATCAGACATTGACAGGGGAGAACACAATAGGACATTTTAAATTTTAATAGGTCAATGCCTATGACCGGGGCCTTGAGACATCACTGTGTGTTTCTGTGTGTGTGTGTGTGTTAGGGGGTACTTTAAGACTAGTTAAGAAGATGGATGCGTGCATGCTTCATTCATTTTGTGATTGCTTGGTTTGATAATATAAAAGCATCACGTTGCTGCTTTTTCTGTTTTTGCATTGTGATTGAAAAGTACCTGTATCTATGTCTGTCAGTATCTGAGTTAGAGTACGATTGTGTTCTTTGCATTTTGTTGGGATTGGTGTTAGTATGCTATGTCCTGTGACTATGAAGTGAGGGTCTAACTAAGTTATGTGCAACAGATTGCGTACATGGTTTAGCACTTGTTGATCATGCATTCATTGAATGATTAAAATGATCAATCCCTGTGTTCTTGATTCCCAGTTCCACAGTATCCATAAATTTTACTGTTTAAATTAAGTTTAGCTTAAGTGAGCGTGTCACTGCATGTCTCTCACTCTCTGTCCATGTGTGCTTTCAGAATTCTTAGAACTGTTTGTTTGGAGAGAGTGTGTGTGTGTGTGTGTGTGTGTGTGTGTGTGTGCAAGCGAATGTGTGTTCTACTCTTTAGTGTGTGTGTATGTCACTATGTGTGTGCAAGTGTTTGTTTGTGGGCATATCATACAAAAAAGTGTACTTTGTGTGTGTGTTTGTGAAGTGTCCCCGGGATGGTGTGTGTGCGTGTGTATGTCACTGTGTGCGTGTGTTTGTGTGTGTGTGTGTTTGTGAAGTGTCCCTGGGATGGTGTGTGTGTCACTGTGTATGTTTGTGAAGTGTCCCCGGGCTGGTGTGTGTGCGTGTGTATGTCACTCTGTGTGTGTGTGTGTGTATCACTGTATGTGAAGTATCCCTGGGATGTGTGTGTATGTTACTCTGTGTGTGTGTGTGTGTGTGTGTGTGTGTGTGTGTGTGTGTGTGAGAGAGAGAGAGAGAGAGAGAGAGAGAGAGAGAGAGAGAGAGAGAGAATTTGTGTGCACGCATAATTACAAGTGACCCTGCAGTTAAAGTTAGCAGCTTTGCCTGCTTGTTACAATTCATTTTTAAAACAAAAACTTGAGGAAGAGAAAGAATTTATGAGAAAGTGAAACATTATTTTGAATGATTTCCTTCTACTACTGGTGTTTTTTTTTTTACATTTATAACGTGAAACAACTGATGGCATTCATTTCCTTATTCAGTGTTTCAATTTTTAAAAAAAGTTCTGTATATTTTCGGATTTTGTTATTAATATTTTCTTACTCTTTTAGTAGTCATATTATAATATAAGGTGCAGGGTTCTCTGTCTTGGGGAAAAAAAAGTATCGCCTTATACTTAAAATACAGTACTGTTTTCCTAGCTTTATTTTATTTAGAGTGTGGCAATGCCATGAATGTTAATTGTTATTAGTAATTGTTTGTCGTCTGGGTATTCATAATAGTACACAATCAGTGATGTACCAAGGATTGGAAGCTGATAGAAGAACAAACTGTCCTGAGACAAGATAAATTCAATAGGACACAGGGCTCCCAGGGACCCCCATTTGGGGGTCTATGAAGCATTAAAATTCTGAAGGACCCTCTAAGAGAATGTGCAGGGGGTCCCAGGGATATATATACTAGAAAAATTCTTTTTAGCATTTGCAATGCCACTGGGACCCTCTATCCTGCCTCTAGGACCCTCTATGCTGTAACTAGTGTAAGCGAAGGAGTCCCTGGGACCCTTTGTTTTGCGGGACGATTGGGAGCCCTGAGGACAATGACCTGGCACTTGCAGTAATCAATGTAGCCATTGTAGGTCAAAGCGTGCCAGCGTTGGAGTTATCAGGCATTTGTCCTGACAGAGGAGAGAACACAATAGGACATTTTCAATTTTAATAGGTCAATGTCCTATGACCGGGACATCGCTGTATCCACTGTTCTTTCCATTTCCCCCAAGCTTAATTTCAAACAATTTTTGATTCCAATTTCCATCATCCCTGGTCCATTTAATGATTTATTCGCGCCACTCAAGGTTTTTTAACCCTGTTCTCAATCTTAGCTCTTCTGGTTGTTACATAGCTTCTCTATACATGTACAATGTACTTTGGCATTGCATCAGAGCTTCAGATTGTTTACAAAATTCATGGGTCACACGACCCCTGATTACAGAAAATGACGGGTCAATTTCCGAAATAACAGGCCAATTAATATTGAACTTAAATTTGATTCCAGACTTCATGGGTCAGATGGTCCCTGGCTGCACAAAATGAGGGGTCAAGCTGGCAATCTGAAGCTCTGTTGCATCCCGTTGTGTTTTGTTGCAGAAGAAAGAGACTGCCCCTGCCTCCAAGTCCAAGGCGTCTCTGAGGGTGAACAAGGTGCGACATGTGTTCCCCAGGAACAAAACCACCACTCGCAGCAGCACCGCCAATGCTGCTGCTGATGCCCACGTGGAAGCCAGCAGCAGTGGTGCTACTTCTGGTAGTGGTGGTGGTGCCAAGAAGACTGCGATCCCTAGATCATCCAAGAGCGGCACCAAAGCGCGGGTCATCAGGACTGTTGTGAAGAAGAAAGTCGCAGGTGCCAGTAAGTGCATTTACTTAAATTACTATCAGATTACCAGGGCTCCCGAGGACCCTCATTTGGGGGTCTATGAAGCACTAAAATTGTAAAGGATCCTCCAAGAGAATGTGCAGGAGGTCGGTCCCAGGGATTCACTAGTTTGCTAGCAGACCTGTTTTACTCTTTTCGAGTAGTATTCTACTCAATTTGGATCTCTACTACTATTCAACATTGAAAATAATGCTAAAAAATAATGCTCTTTAATTCTTGATTACTAATTTTCAGGGAACATTATTTGATGGTTTAATGAAGAAAACTACACAATCTATTTTAACCATACATTACCAACACTTAAAACATGTGCATTCACTCATAATGACCTGGAACTATACCAAAGACTATAGTAAAAGCGAAAGTAGGGCGTGACCTCGACCCCTGCGCCGGATATGGGGCGCCAGTTGTCCCCCTTACTTCCGGGAACATTATTTGATGGTTTAATGAAGAAAACTACACATTTTGCACCCAAGCTACTCATTTCAGCTATCCAGACTACTCAAGACTTGTGTAGGGGGTAAACGGGTCTGCACTAGAAAAATTCTTTTTAGCATTTGCTGTGCCACTGGGACCCTGTATCCCGCCTCTAGGACCCTCCATACTGTAAGTGAAGGAGTCCCTGGGACCCCTTGTTCCGCGGGGTGATTGGGAGCCCTGGTAAATTACAATTTCATCCATGATTTATTCAACTGTTCTGGTTCTGCAGGGCTCCCAATTGTCCCGCAAAACAAGGGGTCCCAGGGACTCCTTCACTTACAGTACAGAGGGTCCTAGAGGCGGGATAGAGGGTCCCAGTGGCATCGCGAATGCTAAAGAGATTTTCTCTAGTGCATCCCTGGGACCCCTTGCACATTCTTTTAGAGGGTCCTTTAGAATTTTAGTACTTCATAGACCCCCAAATGGGGAGTGACTGTAGTGCTGCAGCCAAAGGGATTGGTTCAGGTTGGCCTTTGGGGACCTTCTCCAATACTATCTCAAGTGATCTGTCCTCAAATAACTTTGGTCGAGATGTGGTGATGTACCTTGGGCAAGGCTTCTTCGATTTAACCCCTTCACTGCCACAAGAAAACTGTTCAATTATACATTTTCTTATATACACCCCGAACTAGACAGGGGCAGGCATATAAGGGGTTAAACAAGCTTTAGCCCAGCCTGCTAGAATAGTGCTCAGTTACCCCCTCTGCTATTGGCCTGTCATATTTGAAAACGACAGACAGGCATACAGTATTAAAAAAACGTCCCTTGCATACACAGTGGTTAGTAATACTAATAGTATAGTTTCAGATTGTGATTTTTTTTCTTATTTGTATTACCTACTTTCCCGTAAGTCAAGATGCTTTTAGTATTGAGTGTTTTCTCATAATTCAGACTCTTTATGTGATGATGCAAACCTGCCTAGTGTTGAACTGTTGTGCGAGGCTCAAAGTATGACCATACTGACCCTTACGTTATGATTTGACCTTGAAAAGCAAACTTTATTTATGATGGTCATATTGTTGGGAGTGCAATCTTCTAACTTGGTTTGTGACTATATGCAGTGGAACCTCCCTTATAAGACCTCCCATTATAAGACTCCTTCCCATACAAGACCTACCTCTCTGAGACATTGCCCTTCTTTGTAAGTATTAAAATTACCTCCCTTATAAGACCCCTACCTTATAAGACCCCTCCCTTATAAGACCTCATTTTGGATGATTTTTGAAGGTCTTATAAGGGAGATTCCACTCTATTGGCATGATGTGTCTTGGAATTTACTAAGTTGTTCTTGACCATTGGCCTAGGACATGTCAAATTGTAGTTCTAAAAGCCATGTTTTTCACATTTATTGAAGGCTTCAAATTTGGTGTATATTCATATAATAGACCGGCTTACGGTCATGTATGGTACAAATTAATCATGACTGACTGTTGACTTTATCAATGTCAGTGGTAAATATAGTCCAAAAATCCATTGGGGGGATTATAACCATTGATATTCTTGATCAGCATCACTCAAGGAATGCAGCCAGAGATATTTTGAAGCTTGCTGACCTTGACTTTATTGTTGAAGTATGTAAGCCGTTGGTCTTACAGTTACACCTATAAAATGCTGTTTATCAGCATCACCAGTGTAATACAGGAGACATGTAGCTTGTTGACTTTGACATTGTGGCTGTAAACCAAACACCATTGGTCTTACACCTATCAAGCAATGTATTTTTGATCAGCATCACCCAAGGAATGAAGTGGGGAACATTTTGAAACTTGTTGATCTTGACCTTTGACATGTTCTTTTGTTTCTTAAGTTAACACTATCTTGGAATCACATTTTAGCAAATTTTGGTTGGTGGATGACTAGTGTCTCTGTCTGGAGGTTCATGTGTGGTGCCAAGTACAGCGGGACCTCCCTTATAAGACCTTCAAAATTCATCCAAAGTGAGGTCTTATAGGGAGGGGTCTTATAAGGGAGGTAATGTTAACACTTACAAAGAAGGGCAATGTCTCATAGAAGTAGGTCTTATGTGGGAGGGAGTCTTATATTGGGAGGTCGTATAAGGGAGGTTCGACTGTATTGATCAATTTGATGACCTTGAGATTTGACAGAGCTTCAGATTGTTATCAAATTCCATTGGTCATATGACCCCTGGTTACAGAAAATGATGGGTCAATTTCCAAAATAATGGGCCCATAATGTGCCACTGTGCTGCTAAACTTAAATGTTAGTGCAGACCTCATAAGTCATATGACCCTTGGCTGCACAAAATGGGGGGTCAATGACCCGTGTTGATGCGCGCCCCCTGACAATCGGAAGCTCTGCTTTGAGTTGATGTTCCAAATTGTCTGGGCAGTGGCATTAGGTCTCAAACCATTGTACACCCTACTTTAACCATAGCATATATCCTTAATCAGCATTGATCACTCAAAACAACACAGTTCAGGCGAAGGTGGAAGGGGGTGGGGGGGTAGATAAATAGTAGAAGGAAAAAGAGGAGGGCAGGATGAAATAATTGTGTGTGGCAAAACGCGGCAAATGACATGTTGGCCGCTCGGCGACACCCTTCTGTTTTTGGGTTTTTTCTCATCATTTATTAGGCTTTCAGTGCTCAGCAACAACATTTTGTTCACAGTGATGCCGTGGTAACATATCGCCATCCGCATGCAAAAGAGACGTAGCTCAAAATTGGTCAACTTTGATGTCTTGAACTTACCAGTTGATCTTCTAGAGACAATCTGCATCATCTAACAAAGCTGTAAACAGGGGTCGCGCTAGTGTTTTTGAAAATGCGTTTTGCTTAAAAAATGCCAAAAAAAGCGTAACGGAAGCAAAAAATCGCATCAAAGAACAAAATAATAAATCTAAGCTAAACTGTAGTAAACACAATGAAAACAATACCAGCAACAAAAACATGCATTTTTATTCACTAACCAGTCATTTTCAAAGACAGAAGTCTGGCAATTGTGCAACAACGCGCTCATTTCGCGCCAAACCCTTCATTTACGTCACAGTTAATTGACTGGAATCTGGATATCCAGTGGCCAAACACTATGAAAGGAAGCAAAGGCTGGAAGGGGGTGGGGAGATGGGGTGGGGGGTGGAGTCAGACTATGCGCTTACAGTGATTTTCCAGCCACACTGCACTGCGCCTACGTCACAGCAGTACTGGACGAAATCTGGATAACTAATGAAAGAGAAAGGATGAGATACTTACCTCCTCTGAAAGCAAGTGGCACTTTTCTGTAGTCTGTTCCAATGTTTGGTGTAGCAGAACCACTATACGTGTAGGGACCGTAGGACTTCTAATGTCTGATTCACCATCTAGACTCGGATGCGATTTTGAGCGGACGTTATTTTGCGTACGGGTTACACGTAAACGCCGTAAAAATGCGTCAGCGATTTTTAAAACGTGTCAAATACGCAAGAAACATGCGTTAGCGCGACCCCTGTGTAAAACAAGAATTTGCCAAGATAAAACACTGATTGTGAAGCTAAATTAACAGAAAATAACGTAATTTGACCTGAAATGACCAAAGTGTTGAGTTTTCCATTCCTCATGTGAAGTTACGTCTTTCAACTTACGTCTCTTTTGCATGCGGGCGATGATATATGGACACAACAAAACTGATATACATATGGACACAACAAAGCTATTGTCAAGTAGCTAGCGGCAGCAAAACATTCTTTTTCCAATGTATGATGATCACATTTTTAGTTTGTAATGTAGGACCTGAAAGTCAACAGCTGGCCGGCCATCAAGTCATAATATCCTAGCTAAGTAGCTTATAAAAATAAGAACACTATATTAAAAAATTACTATGTAAAACCCTGATCCTGGCTTAGGCCCCAAAAAACAATACTTGTGGTTAAGGTCACATGGCCCAAAAAAATAGGGTAGGTAGGTAGGACCTAACTTTTTTTTTTTTTTAATTTATTTTTAAACTTTAGGCCAACGTTGACTTCTCTCACTCACTCTTACTCTCTTGGTGTGTGTGTTATGAACATCGAGTAATTTAAAGAAAACAACCCCCCAAAATAAAACTTTCTCTTTCTCAACAAAATTGTAAGTTCTTCACTCCCAGCTCTTTGAGATTTCGAGTGGTGTTGAAAACTCTAGTTTGAAAGGTTCAGCTAAGATAGCTGAACCACCTCGGCAAGTGATAATGTTTTCCTTTCCTACATCCAGATGAATCCACGAGCGTATAAGATGCTTTGAAACTATGAAAGTGCTAATCACCCTCATATTTTCAGAAATATGAGCGAATGGCTCTCTCTTTTTTTTTTGTTGTTGACAAAGCCACACAAAAAATCGATAGGGTCGGCCGAAAAAAATAGGGTAGGTAGGGATACCTTAACCACAACTTTTTTCTTTTTTTTGCCTTATGAGAAAACAATGTTTTATGCTTAAGGTTGATGACTACAGACAAACCCTTTTTTACGACCCTCTGTTAAGCGACCACCTCTCATTTGAGACGATTTGTTGGCACAGATGCATTTTACTATGTAAGCGACCTCTCTTAAACGACTTCCTCTAAAACGCGACTTACGACCGCCATTTTGTTGGTTTTTACGACCGTTGTTGTCGTCTGCATAGACTTCGAGCAAAGGGAAACAACCACGGTCAAGGGCCTGAAAGCGGAGTCGCTTCCCTTGTTGTAGAAAAGATGGCGGAAAGCGTAGGAAAAGCACGAAAACCACTGACTTTGAAAAAGAAAGCCACTGACTTTGGACGAGAGTGGAGGTGATTAACAGAAGTCGGTGAAGTGAAACTGTAATACATTGATTGCACAATCCTATGGAGTTGGAAAGACCCAAATCCAGTTTTAATATGTCATTGTATGTGTGCATGAAGAAGAGAGTATGAACTGTGCTGAACTTTTTCTTTCTACGGCTGCCAGTGAAAACCTCCGTCATACGACCCCTCCAATTTACGACCGATTTTTCCGGACATTTTGGAAGTCTTAAAATAGAGGTTTGTCTGTACTTCAAAATGAAAATATTGAGGATTTGCTGAAATAATATTTTTTGGGAAAGCAAACAGTTGTCGCCATGCTCATTTTGAAATGAGCATGAGATTTTTTAGATATATGAATATGAGTACTGAAAATGATCAAAATAGCTACTTGCAGAGTAAAATTATATAAAAGTAAACATTTCAATGTGTCATTCATTCAGAATATAGTAGAAGGAAGTCGTGAAATTCCTAACAAAATTTAATTGAACATTAACATTTTGGGAAAAATACTGGTTTTAATGTGAACAAAAATTTCATTTTTGACCCCCATAACTGACACAAACTCATAATTAGTCCTGAAAAACTGTTGTCAATTCGCTGAAACTTTGCAGGAATAATGTTTAATATCTCGTGTTCATATAAAACAAACAATAAAGGTATGTCAATGGCAAATGCCCTCAATATTTAAAAGATCTTCTCCCTTCCTTAGTATCCGAGGAAAACCCCTACCATAGACGCCGACCATTAGATAGAATAGTACCACGATCCAAAACCGAACTACATAAAAATTCCTTTCTCCCTACCACTACAAACTTATGGAATAATCTTCCAGATACTATTAAAACAATTGATTCTATTAGTCAGTTCAAACGTTATTTATCTCTTACAGATGTCACAGTCCCCCCTTACTATTATGTAGGATCCAGACAGAATCAAGTTAACCATTGTAGACTACGTTTAGGAATGAGCAATATTAACGGTGACTTGTACAACAGACACTTATTAAATAACCCCAAATGTGCATGTGGCCACAATACGGAAGATGCTGAACATTATCTGATGCAGTGTAGACATTATGCTGCTGAAAGAATAAACACGATCTCAACACTTAACCCATGCATCACTAACACCTACACCCTACTCTTTGGCGATCAAAGTTTATCGGTGTCAGAAAACGAACAAATATTCAAAACCGTGCAGCAGTTTATAGAGCTAAGTAAAAGGCTATAAAATTCAAACCCCTGCTTCCTTTCCAGCTCTTGCATCCTTACCAGTTCATATTCTCACCTAATATTTTAACTCAGTTAGTTTTGGAGTATCTCTGTTTTCATCTTGGCGTCATTTCATGTAATCCTAATGTCATCATCGTGTCCTATTTCGTTTTATTGCGACGTGGGGTTGGAGTTCTGGTCTGCAGAGTGGTGTGAGGTGGAACTCTCTCTCTCTCTCTCTCTCTCTCTCTCTCTCTCTCTCTCTCTCTCTCTCTCTCTCTCTCTCTCTCTCTCTCTCTCTCTCTCTCTCTCTCTCTCTCCTCTCTCTCTCTCTCTCTCTCTCTCTCTCTCTCTCTCTCTCTCTCTCTCTCTCTCTCTCTCTCTCTCTCTCTCTCTCTCTCTTATCATTTTTGTGTCGATTCTACTTCTTTTGTCTATTGCTATGTCCATTGTTCGTTTGGTTTGTTGTGACTTTCTTTTCAAAAATGTATTGCTGGTATTTCCTGGTAAAATTCCGCCAATGTTTATACTGTGTAATTCGTTTAGAACTGAGCACGCCATAAGCTCTGCTTGTTGTTGCTTCAGTTATGTCATAGTTGTTGTTCATGTTGATTTGGAAAAATAAAACATTTAAACCAGGTATGTTGCTGTGCTCGTTTTTGAAATAAAGACAAAATACTTACCCCACCCCACCAATCTAAGATCAAGATTTTGTCCATTATCAGAGACTGAAATCATCACAAGTCCCTTACAACTATACAACTTACAAGTAATGACAATTGCCTGAATCTTTGCAGAAATAATGTTTAGTATTTTCTTTTCATATAAAACAAACAATCAAGGCATGTCACCCTGCTTGCTTTGAAATAAAGAGGAAATACCCCACCCCCATATAAAATCAACAGAGAGCACTAAAGATAGATCATAGGCCCCAAGTGGGTCACTGAGGCCTTGCATGACGTCATTTTGTTTACGTCATTGTATTGTGTCATTGAAGAAGTTTATTTGACGTCATCCTTGGTGAAGTGCTGTCGTAATCGGCCCGAAATATCTGACTGCAAGCAACTTGTTCGTTTGTATTATTCTTGTGGGCGTGTGTATATTAACTTGAGTATAAAAGTAGTATGTTTGTTGAGCTGTAGTATCTTTTTTTAAAAAGATTATTTTGCAATAAAATAATTGCGACATATAGTGATATACTGCTCCATGAGATGCGCAGAAACATGCGCAAAGAGAAGTAGTCATCAACCTTCAAAAGTTAAATATCCTGGTATGTGAGAAAACGACATTCAAATTGTATGCTAAAAACATCCTGGCAACAACAAGAAACCAACCCACCAAACTGGCTTATAGAAAACAAATAAATATTTCATACTAAAAAACATCCTGGCTTATAAAAGAAAAATTATACTAAAAAGATCCTGGCTTACCGTAATTTTCGGACTATATAGTATAAGGCGAACCTTTATATTACAAGGCACCTACCCCCAAATTTTGCACAAATGTCATATGTTAGGGTTTTTTTGTTACTATATTTTCTTACTATATTATTAGTCCTATTAAAAGGCGCAGGGGTCTCAGTCTGGGGAAAAAAAGTATCGCCTTATACTTATAGTCCATAAAAGACGGTAGTTTTAGACATCAAATCAATGTTTACCCGGCCAGAGGATGAGTATTGTTTTTGATCTGTGTAGTGTGTGTGACTGCATGTCTGTATATCGATCACAAATCTTATAAACTATGGGACATATTTTGATCAAATTTGGCAAAGGGGTTGGCATCTTTAAAAAGGAAGGTTACTTTCGACGTTCATAACCACGCTGACCCTGACGTTGAAGTTTGACCTGGAAAACCAAAATTTAATTTTTTGCACTATATATTTAATGTCCAAGCTGTATCTCGTGAACCAGTGAACATAATCCTTCAACTTTTGTGTGTGAGTGTATCATGGTGCAAAGATGGCCCCGTAAAAAAAAAACCCCATGTATAACCATGCTATTGCTAACATTGACCTTGAAGTTTGTCCTTGAAAACCAAAATTTCTTGTCATATCTTTCAGATCAATAGACATACGATGTTCAAACTTTGTACATAGCTGCATTAGCTTATGGTAAGTCTAATATAGGGTACTGATAAAGGTCAATGTCAAAAAGATGTAGGCTTTGAAGATGTGAAATGACTTTTAGCCATATCTTTCAGTTTCATATTTTTCCTGTTTTGTCAAGTTTTTGTTTGGAACGTGGAAGTGTTTGTGTATGTGTGTGTCCTTGTGTGATGCTCACAGGTTCGTATTGTCAGGGGGCCCGGGTCAATGACTCGTACTGACCCCTCATTTTGTGCAGCCAGGGGTCATATGACCCATGAAGTCTGCACTGAAATTGGTTTAGTACTACAGTGACACATAATGGCCCCTTATTTCGGAAATTGACCCATCATTTCCTGTAATCAGGGGTCATGCGACCCTTAGAAGTTTAAAAACAATCTGAAGCTCTGAATCATGCCATGCATTGTTTGTGTTTGCAGGGAGGCGTAAAGTCGTCAGAAAGAAGCCTGTGCCAGAAGAGGACCCTTTGGCTCAGGAGAAAAAGGTGTACAGAGCCCTGAAGATGCTGCACATCGACTTCAAAGGGAACAAAGCATCATCCAGCACCACGGGTGACAGTTACCCCGCCGCAACTGTAACCCGCAACATCAAGAAGAAGAGCACAGCCGAAGCCGTTAAGAGTGAAGGCGAAACTGTTGCTGCTACAGCCCCGCCTCCTCTGATGACCAGGAAAGATAAAAACAAAGAACTTGCCGCAGCCGCCATCAAGAAAGCATGGGACTGGCGAGGCAAAGTGAGACACAGAAAGAAATGGACGAAAAAGAAGAAATATAAGAACAGGCCTGATTTCACACTTTTTCGAAAGAGACCAGACAGTGCTCAGGAAGACCAAGACACTGATGACAAAGCGTCTGAAGAACCTCCTCTGAAGAAGGCTAAGGTGAAGAAGACAGATGCCACGTCTACCAGCGTGGATAATCAAGACGATTTGGAGACCGCAGATTCTCTGGGTGAAGAGAAAAAAGCTGTTTCAAGTGAAAAAATGAGCCAGCCCCCAAATAGACAGAATGCTCAACTGAAAAGGATTAGTGCCTCTGGAAGTGGAAGCATTAAAAAAGAAGATGCAGAATCTTTAAAGCCAAAAGCAACCACGCCGAAAATGGGGAAGGGCAAAGCAAAAGTAAAAACAAGTTCCAGGTCAACAGAGGATAAAAGTTCCACGCTTGCTCAAATCAAGGGTGTGGCAAGTAGCCGGAGCAGCAGTTCTAGCAGCACAGACATCAGGTCCAGAACTAAAGACCCTTCTACGTCTGGAGACTTGGCAAGAAGTTCTTCTCTGGACAATTTGCTGCATAAACCCGACTCCCCTTTTGCCCTGAGAAAGATCCGTTCACAAAGGCTTCTTAGTAGATCAAGCACTGACGTAACCAGAAGCACTGACAGGTTATCCACTAACGATGACAGTGTGAAAACTGAACCAAAAGCATCAAGTTCCGCAGAAAGTGCTGTCTCCACGAAGGGCCCAAAGAAACGGAAACATATGAGTTTTTCAGCAGAAAGGAAGAAAGAAAAGGCCAGTTCTTTGAAAAGGAAAAAGCTGTCCTTGGCAAGACTGATGGACAGCTCCACCCGTCAGATTCCCAACATTCTGTTATCTGGTCGGCCTGTGCGTGCAGTGGCCCTTGCAGACAGTCCAGCCATCAGCAGGGAAAGCAGTCCAGGGTCTGTGCCCAGAATTCAGAGGAAAAAGTCTCTGGACACAGCAGACAGCAAGCCCAAAGACACAGACACGCCCAGTGTCAAAGACGAACAAGCCAGCTCCACTCAGACTCGGGTGAAAGTATCTGCCTCAGAATCTCGAAACAGTCGTCCGACCAGTGTCAGCACTGAGAAATGTGATTCAGGTAAAACGAGCAAAGGGACTGGGAACACAAATGATGACAAGACAATGAGCTCTGAAACTCCCAAAGGCAGGGGAAGAAGAGTATCGAAGCCGACAGTGGGGCATCATTGCAGCCAGTGTAAAGATGAACGATGTGAAAAGAAAGAACTGACTGCTGATCATGCACAGCGGTCAACCTCCAGTGATGGGAGTGTGGTAAGCACTGAAGCGATAAAGCGAGGTCCAGGTCAAGGTCGACCCAAAGGATCTAAAAAAAGAAGGTTCCGCCTCAATATTGTGAAAGGGTCATCTTTGCAAAAGATGGCAGAATGTAAACGGCGGTGGTTGGCTAGACGATTAGAAGCTGGTCTTCCACCTGGTCGGCCAAAGAAGACCAGTGTTGAGGGTGACTCGAGCCAGGCAGCGGGACAAGCAGCAGAAGAGGACACCAAAGGCTCCGCTGGACAGGACATGTCTGTCTCTGGCAGTGACAGTGTGACTCGAATGACAGCAGTCAAAGAGTTGAAGAGAAAGCCTGGGAGACCAAGAAAAGATTTGTCAGTTCCTGACAATGTACAGGTCATGTCAGTCTCTGACACTGACAGTGTGACTCAAAAAACAGCAGTCAAACTCAAAGAGTTGAAGAGAAAGCCAGGGAGACCAAGAAAAGATTTGTCAGTTCCTGCAGACCTTACAGATCATAAAGCGGATGAAAAGTCAATGGTTGCACGGGCTGCTTCAGAAGAAATCTGTGACGTTCCTGACAGTGTATTTGATGGACAGGACATGTCAATCTCTGACAGTGACAGTGTGACTCAAGTGATAGCAGTCAAAGAGTTGAAGAGAAAGCCTGGGAGACCAAGAAAATATTTGTCAGTTCCTGCAGACCTTACAGATCACAATATGGATGAAATGTCAATAGTTGCACCTGAGGCTGCTTCAGAAGAAATCAGCAATGTTCCTGACAATGTATCTGATGCTGAGAAAACTGCTAACAACTCAGATAGATCGGCTGAGCAGACTTCAGATGTGTCCCCAATATCAGTAAAACCTTGTGATGCGTCAAACAGCAAATATTTGAGCAAAGGGAACACTCTCTCAGCCAGCACTTCAGCTGGTAAACAAAAAACTCCAACAAAAATAGACAAATTTAGGTCTACTCGGAAACATCTCACCAGTAAAAAGAATCCGCTTGGACCTTCGGTGCAGTTGAAGAGAGTGAATAGAAGAACACAGTTTAAGAAATCACAGTGGGCCTCTGGTAAATTAACAAAAGAATCAGTAGCTGCTCTGACTTCTAGTGTAAGCCTTATAAAACTACCATCTGTGTCAACAACTATTCCCAGGACAAACCAGGGAGAGAGTGAGGACAAGGGGAATAGTACCATAACAGAACAAGCTTCATCAGGTCACCTAGAAGAACACCTAGAAGAACTTCACAGCACAGAGATTGATGCAGGTTCTGACGAGCCATCTTCAGCAGAGGTGTCGGGCACAGTGACAGCAGTAAGCAACCTCTTAGAAAGTGTTTCCAGTGCAAATTCTGAAGAGCAATCACCAAAACTGAACATAGACACAGACCAATCTGGAGATCCCTCACAGCATGTACATGAAACAGACTGTGTGATGGAAATTGTTGAAAAGGACACTGCTGCTCAGAACGAAGCATTAGATAGCGAGTCGCAAATGCCTAATAAATCGGATTCTACAAGACAGCCAGGACAGTGTGAGCCAGATGACGCCGACATGAATTCTGTCAAAGCCATTCCAGAGCTATTGAAGCCTGATGGACCAAAGCCCACAGTCATTCCTTCAACAGAACCTGCTGAGTCGTTGAATAATGAACCACAAACCGACCTTCCAAAAGATACTCCGTTAAAAGATGAAGAACAAAAATATAATGCAGATGACATTCCCCCAACTGATCCCCTACAGTCGGGTGAAGAAGAAAAACCACAGCCTGCAGATAACATTCCTTCAAGTGAAGAAAATAAAGAAGAGAAAGAAGATGAGCTTGAGCCTGAGGCAGACAATAAAGAACCTCCTGCAAGTGATAGCAATGAACTGTCTATTCAGCTTGATCAGGAAAAAACAATTGTAGATAAGCAGTCGGAAAAACCAGATGTGCAGGATCAGCCTGTTTCTGAACAGTCAAAATCCTCAGCTGGTGAGGTTTCCAAGGAACCATCCATGGGCGAACCACTGGAGGAACCAGCTGTTGAGAGTCAATCAGAATCTCTACAGGTTCAACAATCCACAGATACTAAGTCTGATGGAAATTCCACTGAGAACCAGACAGAACCACCACCGATGCACTCTCAGTCAGACTTAGCAACAGAGAGTGCAAATGCAAGTTCTTCCGTTGACCAGACAAGAGATGAATCTGAAATGTTATTGAAATCAGACTCTGAGTCGTCATTTCACAGTACAGAACAGTTGGCTGGTGAACAGACAAAAAACACGCTTACCTCTTCTTCAGAATCCAAAAGTACACCGGCTGCTGAAGTCAGCACTGATTCCGATCTGGTTACTAACGTGGAAAATGACGTGCCATCAACCTGTGTTGTTTCTGAACACAGTGCGGAAACTGATACTCAGCACGACAATCAAGGTTCGGCGAGTTCTGTTCTGTCTGACACTGTTGAAAAGTCAATAGAAGGAGACCAGGTCCAAAGTGCTAGCACACCGTCCACCACAGAACCACCAGTGGACACCAAAAATAGCGAGTTTACTCTAGAAGGCAAGGACCTCGCCAAAGAAACTGTCGTCTCTCAGGTAGAACCATCATCTGATGTAGTTAGTGAAGTGGAGAAAACAGAAGCCAAAGGCGCCTGTGATGATGCTGAATTGGAGCAAGCTGCCAAACAGAAGATCATTGACACAGGTAAACCTGATGAAATAGGAGCTGAACAAGGCGCAGTGGAAGAATCAGCTGCAGAGGGAGAAGCATCAGAAGATTCTCAGAAATTTAGTAGAAAGTCCATCGTCCCTCTGGCGACACGAAAGCGGATGGCCATCAACCGGGAACTGAAACGCCTCCAGACAGATGAAGGGGCACAGAGAATCATGAGCTGGCATGAAAAGAAAAAGTTGAAATCGCTTGGTAAACTACTGCGCTCAAAAATTAAAGACAGAGAGGATGACGAAGAAAAGAAAAAGGAAAGCAGAGAAGAGCAAATTCTGGCGCCCAGTTCTAGCAAAATGTACAGCATTGATGCAATATCAGAAACCAGACTGGTTTTCAAAACTGGGAAGTCACTCAACCCTGAGCAGGCAAGTGCTGCAGAACCAAAGCTCGACCCAACAAAAGGATTTGGCAAAGGAAGTACTTCAGAGCGCAGAAAGAAATGGAAATATGGCCTTGTTTCGGTATCTTCAAGCCTGGATAGTGAGGACGGCCCTCCTCCTGACATCACGGGAATGCCTCCTTACAAAGACAGCCGCTCAGAGCGATGTCGGTCTGAAGAACTGTCCCCTCCCCCTTTGATTCTACCTGAGGATTTGTTCTCTGAGAAGTACTACGAATCCATGTCGGCTTCAGCTAGGCATCGACCAGATACCAGTATTTCTCCAGGAGGTGAAAATGCATTGTCTGTTTTCTACAGGAAGGAGACAACAGTCGGCACTCCTGGACCGTCCAGTCTGGCTGACATTGATACTTCTCAAGGAAGCGAAGCTTCAGGTGCCTTCACTGCACTTAACCTCACAACAAAATTAGGTCCCAAAAAGAGAAGAGGGCGTGGAAAGCGCAGGTTCAGCAAGATTGGCCCGGCTTCCAAAACCGGCCGAGAGCCTCACGTCAGGCTGGGGCCTGTGATTTCCAAAGCTGTCAGGAGGGCATCATCCCCTAAACAGGATCCTTCGTTCATTCGCGCAATGCCCCAGTTCTCAGCGGAGCCCAGGACATTTGCTCTACGGCCAAAGATGACCCGGTCCCCAATTGAGATCATCGCCATGAAGCAGAAGCTGGAGGAGGAAGCCTACGAACTGGAGGAGGCCACAAGAGTGGCCAGGAAACTGAAGAGAAAGCAGGCCCACTTTGATAGACTCAACGCCGCTGACGAATCCTTGAGTCAAAGCGTTGAAGACTGTTGTAAGCCTTGCTCCGTGGTGCTTGTGGACTTTGTGAAAGAGCTGCATCTGAATTCCATCGATACTTCGGACCAGTACATATCGGATGTATCCTACGATAGCAACGAAGGTGAAAATGATGAAGAAGATGATGACAATTTTGAGGATGAAATCTACACCAGGCAGCCAGACGGAAGCTTCGTTCGGGGAGTTCGACCTGTAACTCCAGTCACTGCAGTCACTCCAGTGGTGTCAACACCCTCCCCGGAGGTAAAGAGAACCCCGGAAGTAAAAAAATCCCCGCCTGACTTGGAAAGCCTCAAGGGAAAAGGTTTCATGGGCAACTTTGTCGATTTCATCCAGAACAGAAACAAAGAGCTACCTAGTCTGATGCCCAAGCCTCGACGTTTGAATCGGCCCAGAACCCCTGTATCATCAGCCCCAGTATCATCAGGCCTCTCTGCTGGGTATGCTTACTCTTCCAGTTCAGCGCCCGTTTCATGCGCCTCCGCTACAGGAGTAGCTGGCCCTCCGTTGACCAGTGTTTATTCAGCGTCCTCAGCCTCTGTGGTGACTGTTCCCTCCTACTCCCAGGTTGTCACATCAGCACAGGTTCACGTACCTCAGGCGGTGAAGCCGGACCACAGAACTGTTTGCCCGGAGGACAAAACTGTGAGCAGCAGCCCTTATCAAGCAGCTGAGTCCAGCAATGAAGACCTTGTTGAAAAGACACAGCATTCGCATCATCCAGGATTGATGACATTGCCCCCTGAAAAGAGCAGCCCCTCTGGCAGATTAAAAGTATTCCCTATGAGAAAGGAAGGCGACAATGCTGACAGAAGTGCATTGATTCGCTACCAGTGCACAAAATGCGAATTCTCAGCCACAAACAAAGGCACGATGGAGTCGCATGTTTATCGCCACATTCCTGGAGTGGCCTTCAAGTGCGGCTACTGCGATGCAGAGTTTACAGGATTGATCAGTGCCCTGACTCACGTGAGGAACATCCACAACAGCAAGGAACCCAAAGTGTGGATCAGCAAGGACATCAACGAAGCCAGCCTGTACACGGAGGAAGAGATACCATGTCCAGGCTCTGAGCTCACCTCATCCCATAGCTCCCAGCACGGTGGACTGGTGGATTCCGACCCAGTTGTTGGCCAAGAAGGCCAGCCGGCGATGATCTCTTTACGGGTGGGCGGTGACAGACAGAACGTGCAGAGACCCGAGCGGTTCAGTTCTTCTCCGCTGGCCAGCCATCGGAGGTTCGCCTGCACTCACTGTAGCTACTGCACCAACGTGATGGATGACGCCCAGCAGCATGTGCGCGACCTGCACAGCGACAGCAGCCTCTTCACCTGCTACCTGTGCGACAAGGCCTTCGGCTGCAGCCACCAGGACATCCTGGTCCACTGCAGGGCCACACACCCCGACAGACCCAAGTCCTTCAAGAAGCTGCCCGACTTCTACGACCAGGAGCTCATCAGGGTCAACTCGGGCTCCGGGGAGAGGGCGAAGGGCGTGGTGGATGACCACCGCGGGAACATCTTCGATCGCATGAACAACTTCTTCCCCAACCTGAGCAGCAGCGGGGCTGAGCTGGCGACGGAGGACGGGCAGCTGTCCCCTCAGGCCCGCTTCCTCAGGGCCAGGGACTACCTGTACATCCAGGAGGGCTGGAGCAGGAAGACCAGCGCCGAGGCCGACAGCACCACCATCGAGGACATTGAAGTCCCCTTCGAAGAGACCACGCCTGATATTGTCGATTCCTCCGCATTGGATTCCACCACCGGGCGACAAAGTTCCGGGCAACCCGTCACGGGTTCTAATAAAATGGTGCCAGCCTTCTCTGGAGGCAGTTCCGGCTCATCAGCGGCCTGTTCTGACAGTGACATGGCCACAAAGCCAGCTTCCCAAAGCATGTCAAAGGATCCCTCTGAATTATTAAAAGACACCAGGAGAACAGAAGGCGACGCTTCAGCCTCAGGAAGCGGCGGTATGGTGGGTGGTTCTGGTGATGCCCAGAGAACGTCGGCAGAACATCCCAAGGACAGTCATGCAGTGGGAAAGTCCAGTTCTTCAGCTTGGGCAGCAGTGGAGGGGGGCCATCCAGGGGGTTCAGTTGAGGAGGACGATCAGCCTGCCGCCATGGAAGGCGATGATGTGGGCCACGATGATGACGGGGAGAACGACATCCTGGTCATCGACCTGGGGAACGACGTGGAGGACTTGGCTGAGGATGGCAGTCACTGCTCATCACCTAGGTGAGTTTGGCTGGGGGTTACTGAAACCAATACTGGTGTGTGTGTGCGCATGTGTGTGTGTGTGTGCGCACCTGTGTGCGTGTGTATGTGTACATGACGTGTTTGTGCTTAACCCTTTCGTTGCCCGCCATGTTTCATCAAAACAAATATTAAACTTAACTGGGCACAGAAAAAAAAATCTGCAAATATTGGGAATGCCTCTGTGACATGTATAACATTAGGCCTATCCTTACCTCCCAAAATTAAGAAAATAGGGTCTTTGGATAACAGGCTCTGATTTGATGCCTTTTACTATTGACCAACTTCTTACCTCCATAGCGTGTCTTCCCGGAAGTGTTTCACAGTCGGTCAGGCACGGGCTTAAAACCAAGCCTTTCTCTGATTGGTTGTAAAATATGAAGCTGCTTCATTGGGAGTGTAGAGATGTCTTAGGTGAGTGTATTCGCCCATCGTGGGAGCAGAGTTAAATTAAACATTTACTGTATTTTTTGTGTGTGCTCTTCATGCAAAATTGTTTCAGAACTCTTAATGGCAGGTTTGATTCTTGTGGTTCCAGAGAAGAGAGCAGCGGCTCTTCCTTAAGAGACACCAGCGCACACGCAGCCGATGTGACGTCACCAGGGAAAGAGAGCGTCTCTCTGACAGCGGCTTCAAAGAAGGCAGTAATTGACAGCGGAGTGCTTCAACCCTCTGAAGGAGACAACACTGCTGGTTGGAGTGGGGATACAGCCGAAGGCAGCGCAGATGACTGCATGGGCATCAAGATCCTTTCTGTAATCAGTCTGAGCGACAAGATCAACCAGGACACGGAGACCCCCGTTTCTCCCGCCAAGCCCCAGGCGGGTTCAAAGCAGGACTCATCCTCCTCCGGGGGCGTCAAGCGTCCCCGCGCCAAGAAGAGCCCCTGGAAAGCCAGCCAGTCGGGACCGCCGCCCAAGAAAAAGTCCAAGCGGCAGCTGTCGGAGGTGGATGCCGACGATGTGGCCACCCGCAACGAGAGGATGGTGTGCACGTACAAGTGCCACATGTGCAACATCCACTCCCCGGCCCTGGCGGCCATCGTGGAGCACCTGAAGAAGCACCACCGCGACGTGTCCCTCTTCTCCTGCCCCTACTGCAAGGCCAAGAAGGAGGCCTTCTTCACGGAGGAGAGCGTGCACCGCCACGTCAGCCAGCACCACCCCACCAACTATGCCAAGAACGAGGTGTCGCTCTCCGAGGTGGCCAAGTCCTTCGTGCAGGTCCTGGCCCTGCCCTCGGGGAACCGCACCCGGGGGAGCCTGATCGAGGAGGACATATACATGTGCCTGCAGTGCCAGGCCCACGTCCCCGACATGGACTACGCCCTGCGCCACCTCAAGTACGAGCACCCCGGGGCGCTGAAGTACGCCTGCCCCATCTGCGGCTCGTTCTCGGACAGCCTGCAGGACGTGGTGAAGAAGCACATGGTGGAGGTTCACGGACTGACCCCGGACTCTGTGCAGCTGGCCGTGGCCATGGAGGGGGTCTACCTCAGCAAGGTGGCCTGCGTCTCCATCAGCGGGCTGTACGTGGACCACTCCCCCAGGACCCCTCCCAGGCAGACGCAGTCCTCCGCTTTGCAGACCATTCCCGCGGGCCGCACCACCGCTGCTTCCGCTCAGTCCATTCCCATGACGGTGACCAGCGCCGGTTTAGTCTCCTCAACACCTGTTGGTGTAGGTCCTGCAGGCATGATGGCCTTCCCCCAGATCAGCCCTTCAGTCTTGTTCCCAGGGAACTCCCCCGTCTCGCCCGGCAGGAGGCGAACCAAACAGCCCCAGCCGATCTCACCAAAGAAAAAAGGGGAGAGCTTTCTGGCGACCGGTATGACTGTGAAAGACATGCTAGACATAAGGCAGAAGACTGTGCCGTCGTCTGTGTCCCTGTCTCCCCGCGATGAGTTGAACTTTTCCAGGGCGAGGTCCTCGCTGGCAAGCAGCTTGGGACTGGGCTCGATGAGCAATATTTTATCCCCCTCTCCTACCCCCACAGCCCCCACCCTCTCCTCCTCCTCCAGGCCTGTGCTCAGAGTGCCTTGCGTGTCCTCTGTGCTGGATCTGACCGCTAGTCGCTGCATGTCCGTCGACACGGGGACCTCCGTCAACACTCTGGCATCCGGAGGGGCTTCGAGGCAAACTCCTCCGCAGTCCCTGGGCAGCAAGCTGGCCGCTTCCCTGCCCTTCTCCATCAGCGCTCTGACTGCCCCTGTCTCCACGGTGCCCTCCTCCCTGGGCCCCCTCCCCCTCCCCTTTCCCCTGATGCCCCTGGACAGGGAAGACCCTGAGGCCTTCAAGATCTTCAACCTGAAGCCCCGCACTCCTGCCCCGCAGTCCCCCAGGCCAAGTCCTAGTCCAGCAAAGTCTGTTCCAGCATTACCTTCTCCTGCCCCAGCCAGTGTGAATCCGGCTGTGGTGACGCCCGGGGCAGTGACGATGGCCTCCTCGGCGTTGTTCCCACAACAGTTTCGCCTGCAGCAGTTTCCCACCCCCGCCCGTCTCCAGCCGGCCAACATCGCCACCCTGCCCTTAGCTCAGGGCGGGCTTCCGCTGGCTCTGCCCATTGGCGCCGGCGGCCTCCCCTTGAGCCAGGGGCTGACAGCCATCCCCCTCAACGTCAGCCACTCCCAGCTGCTGATGGCCCAGAACACCTTCCCCCCGGTCCTGGTGCCTGCCAACCTCCTGTCCCAGCTGGGCTTACCAGTACCAGGGCCAAGGCCCCTCCCCCAGCTGCCTGTGGTGTCGGGGCCTGCCCCGCCGCCTGCGCACCAGCCCCTCAGCGAGGTGCAAACCGCCCCGGTCAACCTGTCTCTTTCCCACCCCAGTCTGCCCGCAAAGTCTGTGCAGCAGAGCCCTCACTTCAAAGCCTCTCAGCCATCATCATCATCATCGTCGTCGTTGTTCTCGTCGAAGGTCGGCATCAACCGAGGTAGAGGCAGGCCAAAGCTTCTTCAGAAGTCCCCAGACCCGCACCCGAAACCCCGAATGCCGGGGATGAACACTCTCCGGTTCTTCGGCCCCTCAGCTTCCACCTCCTCCTCTTCCTCGGTCTCTTCCCAGTCAGCAGCCCCCGAGAGACCCGCCTCCACCCCTGTGGGCGCTGCGTCTCGACAATCGGACTCCAGCCTATCCCCGACGAGGCCCCAGAAGCAGGGCAGCAGCTCCTCCCACCAGTGTGTGTGCCCCTACTGCCCGGACACCCTGATCCTGAAGCCCTGGGAGGTGGCCCAGCACATTAAAATGGTGCACCCGGGCAAAGAAGTCAAATACAACAGGGTCTGACTTTTCTGGGGCGAATATTCTGAAGCTGGAAAAAAGGATGGCAGTAGTGTCTTGCTGGAAGCTTAAAGAATATAATATGACATTGTCTGTATTGAAGCTTGGTTTTTTTGTTTTTATGATAGTGTAACTGTATGTTAAACCTCAAAGCTATGTCTTTGTCTGGGTTTTTTTCTTGTCTTTTTTTTTTAATGATAGTGTTGTTACAAGTAAAAACAAAAGTTTGATATGATTTTTTGTGTAAATATGAGAAAGAATGGCATTGTTTTTGTTGGGAGAAAAGGAAAATACTGTTGTTTTGTTTGAAGTGAAAGAAGAATGACGTGCCTTTGAAAAGTTTGATGCCTTTGTTAGGAGCTAACAATAAAAGTAGCTGTCAGAATAATGACATGCCTTTGTTAGGAGTTAAAAATAGAAAATAGCTGTCTTTTCAATAGAAGTAAAAGAATGACATGTCTTTGTTTGGAGCTAAAAATTGAAGTATGTCTTTTCATTAGAATTAAAATTAGAATGACATGTCTTTGTTGGGAGCTAAACATTGAAATAGCTGTCTTTTCAATAGAAGTAACAGAATGACATGTCTTTGTTTGGAGTTAAAAATGGAAATAGCTGTCTTTTCGATAGAAATAAAAGAATTTAGAATGACATGCCTTTGTTAGGAGCTAAAAATGGAAATAGCTGTCTGCTCAATGGAAGTAAAAGAATGACATGTCTTTGTTAGGAGCTAATGATTAAAATAGCTGTCTGTTCATTAGAAGTAAAAGTAGAATGACATGTCTTTGTTAGGATCTAAAAATAGAAGTAAAGGAATGACATGTCTTTGTTAGGAGCTAAAAATAGAAATAGCTGTCTGCTCAATAGAAGTAAAAGAAGAATGAGATATCTTTGTTAGGAGCTAAAAATGGAAATAGCTGTCTGCTCAATAGAAGTAAAAGCAGAATGACAAAATAGTCAAAATATATATATTTTTTTACTGGCATTGAAAGAACGACACTGCTTTGTTAGGAGCTAAAAATGGAAATAGCTGTATCTTCATTAGAAGTAAAAAGAAGAATGACATGTCTTTGTTAGAAGGTAAAAATAATATTTTTAAAAAAAATTTTTTTTTTAACCCAATGACTCCCAACCATTCGAACCGGAAATCGATCCCAGTTCCCGAGAGATGGGAATTAACTCCGAACGTCACACCAAATATTTTCATTAAAAAAATCACCCATCTGAAAGATGCATATTGAATAGCAATGATGATATTTTCATTCGAAAGCTAACACAATGTCACACAACAAACCATGAAATAGAAGAAAAAATCCGTAATGGCGCTCCGAGTCAATACTGTACACGTCTCGTGGAAAGAAGAAAAAATTTTGGGGTCACTTCGAAAAATCCGTTCAAAAAGACTAGTGGGTGCTTTCCCTTGCTGTAAGAACCAAAAACGGACCAGCGAGAGTCAGGAACAGGAAGAACTAACTTAGTATATTGCATTGTGGGTAGGGAGAAAGTGAAAGTGAACGTACTAGACCTGGCGTTCAGCGGGCGCAATCGGCGCTTACGGGCTGCATGAGTTGACAAAATTCGGTCGAATTTGGCGTCTGTGTTCAACAGAGGATCAATAGCAATGAAAGAAGAATGACATGTCTTTATTAGAAGGTAAAAATTATATTTAAAAAAAAAAAAAAAAAATGTCAATAGCAATGAAAGAAGAATGACATGTCTTTGTTAGAAGGTAAAAATAATAACTTATCTTTGTTAGAAGGTAAAAATAATATTAAAAAAAAATAAAATTCAATAGCAATGAAAGAAGAATGACATGTCTTTGTTAGAAGGTAAAAATAATAACTTTTGTTATCTTTGTTAGAAGGTAAAAATAATATTAAAAAAAAATAAAATTCAATAGCAATGAAAGAAGAATGACATGTCTTTGTTAGAAGGTAAAAATAATATTTAAACAAAAAAAATGTCTTTGTTAGAAGGTAAAAATAATATTTAAAAAAAAAAAAAAAAATTGTCAATAGCAATGAAAGAAGAATGACATGTCTTTGTTAGAAGGTAAAAATAATAACTTTTGTTATCTTTGTTAGGTAAAAATAATATTAAAAAAAAAAAAAATTCAATAGCAATGAAAGAAGAATGACATGTCTTTGTTAGAAGGTAAAAATAATAACTTATCTTTGTTAGAAGGTAAAAATAATATTTAAAAAAAAAAAAAATTCAATAGCAATGAAAGAAGAATGACATGTCTTTGTTAGAAGGTAAAAATAATAACTTTTGTTATCTTTGTTAGAAGGTAAAAATAATATTAAATTTTTTTTTTTTTCAATAGCAATGAAAGAAGAATGACATGTCTTTGTTAGAAGGTAAAAATAATAACTTTTGTTATTTTTTTACTAGCAATGAAAGAAGAATGACATGTCTTTGTTAGAAGGTAAAAATAATAACTTTTGTTATTTTTTACTAGCAATGAAAGAAGAATGACATGTCTTTGTTAGAAGGTAAAAATAATAACTTTTGTTATCTTTGTTAGAAGGTAAAAATAATATTAAAAAAAAAAAAATTTCAATAGCAATGAAAGAAGAATGACATGTCTTTGTTAGAAGGTAAAAATAATAACTTTTGTTATTTTTTTTACTAGCAATGAAAGAAGAATGACATGTCTTTGTTAGAAGGTAAGAATAATAACTTTTGTTATTTTTTACTAGCAATGAAAGAAGAATGACATGTCTTTTGATTAGAGCTAAAAATGGAAATAGCTGTCTTTTCATTAGAAGTGAAACTAAAAGTAGAACGACACATCTTTTTTAGGAGCTAATAAAATAATAAAGTGTCAGTCTTTTTGTTCGAGGTATGAGAAGAATGACGTATCTTTATTTGGAGGTAAAAATGATTAAAATAAATGTATTTTTTACTAGTGGTGAAAGAAGACTGACATTAGTATTAGCATTAGGTACTTTATAGTCACAGAGGCGTCTGTGAAATTCGGGTTGCTCCCACCTGGAGAGTGCGTCGCAGCCAGAGGCGCGCCACCCAATTATTATTAATTTTTTTTTGCATGCGATTTTTGTCACTGATGAGTGGGGGGGGTTAAATCTTTACCAAATGACAACTTTTTCGTTGCCACTGGATTTAACGTATGCTAAGTGCATGGGCACATGGGACCTTGGTTTATCGTCTCATCCGAAAGACTCCACGTTCAGACCGTTAAGGCCTAGTGCAGAATGAGAGGAAAAAATCCCCTGTACCCAGGTTCGAACTCGGGTTTTACTTGACACGAAGTGAACGCGATACCACTGTGCCACTCTACACCACATGTCTTGTTAGGGGCTATGAAAAAAACATTGAAACTTTTTTCATGACAAGTAAAAGAAGAATGTCATGTCTTTGTTGGGAGCTAAAAATGAAAGTAACTGTCAGAAGAAGGACATGTCTTTGTTAGGAGCTAAAAATGAAAGTAACTGTCAGAAGAATGTCATGTCTTTGTTGGGAGCTAAAAATGAAAGTAACTGTCAGAAGAATGTCATGTCTTTGTTAGGAGCTAAAAATGAAAGTAACTGTCAGAAGAATGTCATGTCTTTGTTAGGAGCTAAAAATGAAAGTAACTGTCAGAAGAATGTCATGTCTTTGTTAGGAGCTAAAAATGAAAGTAACTGTCAGAAGAATGTCATGTCTTTGTTAGGAGCTAAAAATGAAAGTAACTGTCAGAAGAATGTCATGTCTTTGTTGGGAGCTAAAAATGAAAGTAACTGTCAGAAGAAGGACATGTCTTTGTTAGGAGCTAAAAATGAAAGTAACTGTCAGAAGAATGTCATGTCTTTGTTAGGAGCTAAAAATGAAAGTAACTGTCAGAAGAATGTCATGTCTTTGTTAGGAGCTAAAAATGAAAGTAACTGTCAGAAGAATGTCATGTCTTTGTTAGGAGCTAAAAATGAAAGTAACTGTCAGAAGAAGGACATGTCTTTGTTAGGAGCTAAAAATGAAAGTAACTGTCAGAAGAATGTCATGTCTTTGTTAGGAGCTAAAAATGAAAGTAACTGTCAGAAGAAGGACATGTCTTTGTTAGGAGCTAAAAATGAAAGTAACTGTCAGAAGAATGTCATGTCTTTGTTAGGAGCTAAAAATGAAAGTAACTGTCAGAAGAATGTCATGTCTTTGTTAGGAGCTAAAAATGAAAGTAACTGTCAGAAGAAGGACATGTCTTTGTTAGGAGCTAAAAATGAAAGTAACTGTCAGAAGAAGGACATGTCTTTGTTAGGAGCTAAAAATGAAAGTAACTGTCAGAAGAATGTCATGTCTTTGTTAGGAGCTAAAAATGAAAGTAACTGTCAGAAGAAGGACATGTCTTTGTTAGGAGCTAAAAATAAAAGTAACTGTCAGAAGAATGTCATGTCTTTGTTAGGAGCTAAAAATGAAAGTAACTGTCAGAAGAAGGACATGTCTTTGTTAGGAGCTAAAAATGAAAGTAACTGTCAGAAGAATGTCATGTCTTTGTTAGGAGCTAAAAATGAAAGTAACTGTCAGAAGAATGTCATGTCTTTGTTAGGAGCTAAAAATGAAAGTAACTGTCAGAAGAAGGACATGTCTTTGTTAGGAGCTAAAAATGAAAGTAACTGTCAGAAGAATGTCATGTCTTTGTTAGGAGCTAAAAATGAAAGTAACTGTCAGAAGAAGGACATGTCTTTGTTAGGAGCTAAAAAACGCAAAGATGTGAAGTAACTGTCTTTTTGTAAGAATAAAAGAATGACATGTCTTTGTTAAGAGGTAAAAACAAATAAAATAACTTTTTTTAAAAACTTGTGTCAAAAAAAGAATGACTTCCCTTTGTAAGTAACTACAAAAATGAAATAATAATAATAGTACATTTATATAGCAGACCTGCCTACCCATACAATTTTTCCGTATTTTGTACATGATTTTGAGCCCCAGTACTGCAGTACGGTAAATGGAAAATTAATACAGCAAAAATTTGAACTCAAGGTCTTCTAAGATCTGTCAAAATCAAGTGTTTTTCGTCATTTCGCATGGCGGTTTAATGTTCTGTAATGTTCCGTTTTGGGGTCTCCTTGCAAAATACGGAATTTTGAGAAAAAGTACGGAATTTTATTTCGTAGAGTACCTGAAAAATAAATTGGGGGTAGGCAGGTCTGATATAGCGCTTTACCTCAAATTAGCCCAAAGCGCTTTACAATCAATTATTCATCAAGTAGATATCAAAAATAGTATCATAACTGTCTTCTTTTTTTGGTTAGAAGTAAAAGAAGTATGATTATGTCTTTGTTAGGAACTAACAAAAATAAACTGTCTTAGATTCTTAATAGTGGTAAGCTAAGAATGACATGACTTTGTTAGACTTAGAGGCTAAAAACAAATAAGAAATATTTTATCTTTTCAATAGAACTTTTAAAGTAAAAAAAGAATGACGCGTCTTTGTTAGGAGCTTGGGGGGGGGGGGGGGGGGGGGGGGGGGGGTGGGGGGGACATCTGGAGTCTTTTCTTTGGAAGCACAATCGTCAGGAGCTAAGAAAAAAATGACAATATTTGTGCAGCATTTATGTATTATTGATGTACGATACTGAACAACATGGACGGAAAAATGGACTGGGTTTTCTGTACAGTGAGGGGGGGGGGGGGGGGGGGGGGGGCATTTCTTTTCTGTTTTGTTAAGACAAAAACTTAATAGTTTTATGGGGGGGGGGATCTTTTTCTTTTCTGTTGGATAGTGGTAATGCTTGTTTTTGTAAGAGCAGCCATTCTGTTGTTTTTTAAAATGGTATGTCAGGCATGGGGATGAGATTTATTTTTGTTGGATGTATTATTGATTGTTATACATCTGAATTTCATTTTGTATTCTCTTGAATTGATGGCATTTGCTGCAGAATCAAACAATTGTTTCGAGTGGGATTCCATTTCAATTTTCATGCATGAATTTGTATAGCTTTACCAAAGCCTAGCAGTGTCATAGACTTAGTTCATGTAAATTATTGTTATCCGAGAGAGAACAGAACAAAATTGTTTTTAACCGTTTTGCAATTGTGACTTGAATTTGAAACTCCGTAAGGTAATTTGCATACTTCTGGTCGTGTCCTGTTTCAGCTAGATCTGTCTTCTGTTTCATTTTACACTTATAATTCGCTACATCAGAGGCACACCAGAGTACCTCAAAATTTTGGGTTTGGGTAGGGTTTTATTTGGTGTGTGTGTAGATTCTGTCTTTTCATGGTCTTATCAATAGCTCCAAATCTGGTGATGTGATGTTGGATAATGCATTAATGGCAGAGATAAAACGGATGAATTGGTTTTCCACTGAGCAACCAGGGTTGGCCAAACATTTCAGTAGCCCTCCAGGCGAGTAACTTAAAAATATTGCTCGCCCGAACACATTTTCACTAGCCCGAAGAAAACAAAAATCCTGTTCACACACAGTGACGCACACCCCCCCGCGCACACGCACACACACAGGGGAGAGGAAAGGAGAGAGAGAAAGAGAAAAAAAAGAGTGAGAAAGAAAGAAAGGAGAGAAGTAAAGAGAAAGAGAAATTAGTTGAGCCATAATTGAGGAGAGAGATGGGGGAGAGAGAGAGAGAGAGAAGGGGAGGAGGAGACCAAGGAGGTTGCCTTTCCTTTCTTTTCAGTACCAGTGCTGGCATGTTGTTATCTTAACAGACAGCTGAGCTTGCTTTGATAGTTGGTTACATGGAAGGGAGAGATGGTCTGGGGAGACTCAGTGGTAAAAAAAACCCAAACCCAGGGCCGTGCAGTACTGACATTTTCAGTCGCCCATCGGGCTAGTGACTTATGAAATCTACTCGCCCACAGATTTTCCTACTACCCAATGGCTACCAGGCTAATACTAATAATAGTTTTGGCCAATTTTTTCCGCAAACGTTTTCTAAAGTGTTTTTTAGACCCCTTTGGGCGTAACAGTTATATGCGCGGCGACCATCGTCTAAAGAAACTCGACCCTGAATTTGAACCACTGTGAGTTTTGTCAATGTAGTTCAAGCACTCGTGTGCTCTCTGCTGTTGTTTAAAAAAACCTTCAAGTGGGCTTTTCCCAAATCCACCATTTTCGAGATCAGCTGGTGTGGCTCTAAGGTAGCGAATTATATTTTCAAGGCAGGTCACATGAGTAGTCATAAATTTACATTTGAAAGCATTGAATTACTGGGGGTAAAAAAGGTGTTTTATATTGATATTATAACAAGAAATCTTTACAATGGTTATATGGGCATTTACCTGTCCTGTGACACATGAGGAGGTATTTTGAAAATTATGTAAAACTGAAGGTGGGTTTTGAATAAGTAATGTAAGTTATGATGTTATAGTTTACTATGATCTATTTCTATGCTTCAAATTTTACAAGCATTCTTTTTTTTTTTTAAAGATGGAATTATAAGATCTAAGACAGTAAATTATTTTATTGATAAATAATAAAAAGGGAAACAGGAAATTCTAAGACATCACTCATCATGAATTTGACTGAGTGATTCAATGTCTGATTAAAAAACAAATTTGGTTTTAAACTAGAAAAAACGTTTTGTGCCTTTTTTTTTTTATTATCATAGATAATTATCATTTGATCATTAATTTTAGTTACATCAAATGATCAATAACATTGCTAGTTATGTTGTTTATCATTGTTGGTGTCTTTGAGGTTGTCAACTTAGTTCTAATAGTTACTTTTGTTATTTCATATTCTTGTGATTAATTAAATGGTGTATGATAAATGTCGTTCATTTTCAAAAGTTTGATATTTTAAAGAAAGGTAAGCATTTTGTGTGCGTAAAAGAAAACTTTTTTAATTGACAATCAGTGTGGAAAAACATATGCTTATCATTATGCATGCAATTATTTCATTGGGGTGGGAATGGGGGGTGGGGTGGAAAGTTATTACTATGTTTTTTTATATATTATAAATGGATTAATTTGGGAACTTGAAGAAAAAAACATGATTTTATAATTACAGTGGAACATCCCTTATAAGACCTCCCATTATAAGACTCCTCTCCCTTTTAAGACCTCCCATTATAAGACTCCCTTCCATATATATAAGACCTACTTCTCTGAGACACTGCCCTTCTTTGTAAGTATTAAAATTACCTCCCTTATAAGACCCCTCCATTATAAGACCTCAATTTGGATGATTTTTGAAGGTCTTATAAGGGAGGTTCCACTGTAACTTCAAACATAATGTGAAGTTTTTTTCCCCTCATGCCTACTACCCATTCCAGTATTGTCATTGTTACCTTTATTCATTTATTGAATAAAGTAAAATAATTGTGTGACTGCCAAAACTGGAAACGTTTCATTAGTTCCCAGTATCACACTATCACAGCTTATGGGGTTTGTTATGGTGTTCTTCACCCACAGCAGATAATCATAACACTAACGGTCGAGAGACACCCACAGCAGATAATCATAAAACTAACGGTCGAGAGAGACTAAGACTTTAGTGTCAAGAAGATGGTTTTTTTGTTTCACTATTGTTATATATGATATAAACTCAAGCTTCCACAACCCCATTGGCTTCTTTCTCACTTTCTGCTATTTGTGAACCGGCACCACGAAAGGGACATTAAGTGTCAAGCTGACCATTCTGAGAAAAATTTACATTTGCAAACTTCAGACAATTCTCTTTATAATGATACTAACCATTCTTGTATCTTTTCCGTTCCCAAGTTATGATCATTTAAAGTTAGTAGGGTGAGCATCGGACATTTTAAGAAAACAGTCTAAAGTCTAAGCATCGCTGAAGAAAATGACGACCTACTTATTTTAAAATACCTATAAGACCATTTAGAGGCCATATTAAAGATTACCCTTTATAAATATGAAAGATAAGATGTTAGAGAACACAAAAAATTCCATAACTTAAAATTAACAAAAAATGAGATTTTTGACTGCAAACCTGTTGTGAAAAACTAGCCCTGCAACTTAATGTCCCTTTCGTGGTGCTGGGTCCCATTTGGTGTTCATGGGTGGACACAAGTATCAATGCATTATTCATTATCGGTAGAATGTTTGGATTGGAATTGGGCGTGACACAGAGTAAGCAATTCAGCAATACATGCATCGAGCATTTATTGTCTAACAAGGCAACCTTTTGTTAGGACAGAGTGAAATAATGGAATGTGTGTGTTTAGAACCTATATATTTTCATCGGTAGGAGAAGGGGGGGACAAATTGGGGATGCACGATTTACAGCCCATATTTCCTCGCTTCATCGTTGGATTATACAATGTCGCTGAGACGGTGAGAGTGTTGCAGTTTAGCATGAACATTTTGAGAGTGGGAGACTCTTTTCTAGGCATCAGTGTTGTTTGAGTAATGTTAATGAGACAGAGTATTGCACTTAAGCATGAACATGTTGAGAGTGAGAGACTTTTCTAGGCATCAGTGTTAATTGAGTAATGTTAATGAGACAAAGTATTGCACTGAAGCATGAACATGTTGAGAGTGAGAGACTCTTTTCTAGGCATCAGTGTTGATTGAGTAATGTTAATGAGACAGAGTATTGCACTGAAGCATGAACATGTTGAGAATAACGTAAGGAATGGTTTCAGTGCCTCAGTCAGGGATGAGTGTGAACTATTTTCTTTTTCAAATTAACAATGTGTGACAGGTTTGATCAAACATTGGGAAAAGGGGAGAAGGAAAGATAGGTGGTGGTGAGCTACAGTTTCAATAGTTTAAAATATTAACTCTCATCCTTGCCACTTTGTAAAATGAAATGTTTTGATATATGCTTTGATCATTATGACATTTTTATTATTTTATTTTTGTGTCCATTGTTATACCATATTGTTTTCTTCACTTATTAACTAAGTTAGTTAATGCACCAGTATCAAAATGGAGCTGTTCTCGTGGGAAACGTGCAAACAATACCATGATCATCGTCTCTTATCTCGTCATTTAAAAAAACAAAAACACCTTTTTTTGTGGTCTCAGTAACTGGAGCCCGGTTGTACAAAAAATATGCAAATTTATTCAATGTTTTTCATCCATTTTTTTCAAAGGGTTGTTTTGAAAACTCTGAATGGCTAATACTTTGTAATCTGGGGGTTTAATCAAAAGTTTTGCTTGTATTTTTTGTATTTTTTTTTTAGCTAGGCAACTGATAGATCAGAACCTATTCACCTTTTTAGTGAAAATGATTATGTACAAATGGAAAAAGGAACAAATACTTGCTCAGTATGATGGGCAGTGAATCGTTTGAACCTAGAGCTAATAATAGCTGGGATCCACCCCCCCCCCCCCCCCACCCCCCACACCACACACACCCTAAGTAAAGCCAACTAGCCATATGGTGAGACTGGATGAGGTAGTAGTATTACACAATTTTAACCCAAAAAATGAAAATGTTGAAAAACGTTACATCCCCTGGTTGTGAATACAATTGAAAAAAAAATTGGGAGGGGGGGGGGGGGGATGAACTGCCTTTTCTTTCTTTAAATTTAGTACAACTATGGGTTGTATCTTTCATTTATTTGGTGGTTTCTTTAAAGATATCACAATCCTGCTTGTGAAAGTGAAACAGAGAATTTGTTTTCTCTCTCTGTATGTGTGTGTGTGTGTCTCTTTCCATCGTAGTCCTAAGTCAAATTGATTATCAGTTGTATCTTTTGCTTGCTTTGGATTTTGGATTTCTTGTTCGTCCTCTACAGTCACGCGTTTTTCAGTAGCCATCATTTTCTTGTTCCTTCGTTACATAAGCTTGTGTTTTCATAATCACCAAAAACTGCTTTTCCCTCTTCATTTTTGCTTTGTTTCTGTTAACGTTTCCCTGTCCACCTACAGGAAATGCTGATGTCATGTGTCAGGTCTATTTTGTCAGCCTCCACCATGCTGTCCTTGTGGTTTAGTCCTCGCCTCATGCCCTATTTAAATTGTAATGTATCGACATGGTGAGGAGCTGTGTTTCTTTCAGCAAAATTGTCATTTTATTTTCCTTTGAAGGAAATATTGTGATGCTTTCTTTGTTAGGAGTGTTTTGTGTGTTTTTTAATTTAGAAAAAAGAGACTACTACTGCCTGAATGTTGCAAGAAATGAATTGTCAAGATGGTTTGAGGGTGAGGGTGTTCTTGTTTGTTTGTTTCCCCCCCACCCCTGAATATGCATTGTTGTTATCGAGCCTTTTGGAGTCGGTGCTGGGTGTAGAAGGTGTTACTGCGGTCATCACTTTCTGATTCTCCGTCTTTCATTCTTGATTCATCATCACTCGGACAACAACGCGTTAGGTCTGAATCCTTTTATCACTATGCACATTCTGGGAGTATCTGTTCTACATCATGCCACTGTTGGATGTCCTTAGCCTTGTCAACAAAAATAGATTTATTTATTTTTAATAGAAAAGGTACAGGAAAAGATTGTTTTATGAGTGCAGCAACCTGGCTTAATGTAACTGTTAAAGACACTGACCCACCATGATTAAGTCGTTTGCTTTTTTTCTGGGTAGCTGTGACCCACATGCAAATGTTCCCGACTTCAAAATATTCGAGGGGTGCCTGCCAGAACTGTATCTCAAAAGGAATAAAGAACACAGATAAACAGTTCTGGCATTCACCCCTCAAATTTTGAGGCTGCTCTTTAAAATGATGTTTCGTTTTCAATTTAGGGACATTTGTATGGGAGTCAGACCTGGTCAAAACATGATTTCTTACCAGCTATAAGAGGGAAAACATGCGAAACCCGTGATTTTGACACGTGACCTGGTGGGGCTTTAAGGTTCAACTTGAAGGTGTAGCCATCTAGGGCCATAGGGGCAGAGAATGGAGCATTCATCATAGCATCAAGGGCTCATTATTGGAAGATTGGAAGGCCTTTGCCCATCCTCACCATTCATCTATTCTATTTCCCTAAAAATAGTTCTGATTTGGCCAATAAAGGACAGGGTCGGTTTTTTGGGTTCAAATCAGACTTTATTTGACATTGGTCGGTTCCTTTTTCTTTTTCTCTAAACATTTGACCAAATTGAGTAATGATTTGGTTAGTAACACGTCAATCGTTTTCAAAAATATTTGTGGTTGTTTTTTTAGCATTGGTCAGTTGGTTTTTACTTTCAAATTTGGACATCAAGTAATGATTTGGCTAGTTAAAAAAAAAGAAAAAAGATACTGTTTTCAAAGTAGACTTTATTCTGCGTTGTTCAGATGCTTTGAAATTTTGACAAATAACGCGGTTCTGGAAGTACAATAGTGGCTTGCATCATTCAGTTAATATTTGCATGTTTGTCAACCACAGATTATCTTGATTTGTACCCGTGTGTCAGATTATCTGTGCATGTGTATCAGATTACCTTTATCTGTGCATGTGTATCAGATTACCTTAATCTGTACATGTGTCTTAAGGTTGTCTTCATATGTGTGTGAAAGTCGACCTATCGTAAGAATTGTAAGTGAAAGTCGACCTATACATTTATGTATGTCCGTCATCCGTTTTTGACCACATCAGTCTTGTTTTGAGTGATTGAGTTTTAAATGCTATTGAGGATGAATAAATAATGTGTAATTGTACAGCAAATACCGTCTGCTTGTGTGTGTACGTGTGTGTGTGTGTATCAGTACAACTTTTTTCTAGTTAATCTGACAATAAATTGGTTCCAGTCCAGTCCAGTGTGTGTGTGCGACAATCAGAAAAAAAGGTTGCTCGGGTCTGAATGAAAATCTGTTAAACGTCCCCCGATCTGGAACAGACACATACAGACCTGCCACTTGCTCCGATTTCAGAGGAGCAGCTCAGATATGTTGAGCATTGCTCCTAGCTCCTCTTGCAACCTCCCCAGCTCCTCTATTTTAAAATCTGTCTTGTATACATTTTCCACTCAATTTCACAACAAAGGGCATGCATTCAAAGCACCAGCTAATGGACATCTAAGGGTCAGCATGAGACAATGAGGGGCTACACGAAGCATAGGCCTATCTCAAATTGACAATGGTCAATATTTCTTACTCTAAAATGGATCTCAAACTGACAAAAACGACTGCATGTTTGAAGAAGAGAAGGCCGCACATTTCGAAGTGGCAATGGATTTTACTGGGGGGCCAGTGCCAGCCCCTAGATTCTCGCTCCTCTTTTTTATTCTCAGAATGTGGCAGGTCTGCACATATGGGACATTAGTAGATTATAAAGATGGTGGGAACGATCTTGGAGGTAATGCTCTGAGGCAGCGCAACACAGTAACGTCCCGGATGTTTAGCAACACAGATATGTAAAGTAACACATAATATTTGTTAATAAGTTACACGAGTTACAATAATGTCTGTTGGTATACCCAGCCACCATCAATTAGCTAATAAAACTAGGTCAAATAATTCTTTGAAATACAGACTTCTTCTTCTTCTGCGTTCCCAGGCCATATGGCCATAATGGGTGAAGTACGTATGTGTTCGGTTTTCAGTGTCCACTGGTCTCGCTGCGTACAGCCGACACATTCCGATTTCGGAGGAGCTCAAAAGAGAAAAATGAGTTGGAAGATGTTAAAAAAAAGTCAGGAGAATGGGCCATTAAGTCAGAAATATAGTAGATGATAGAAAGCAAAGGGAAAAGGCAGAGTCAAAGAGAGTGGCATATTAGAGGAAGTTACAAGCACAGAGCATCCACAAGGTGGGGGAACTATTATTTTTATAAAAGACCCCCGGTATCCCCATGGGGAGGAAATACAGATAAATCACAAGAAGAACAAACTCAAATACAGCTTTCCCCCCAGAACTATCCCAGTTTGGAACTCTCTTCCAGCTGCAGCAGCTGAGGCTCCCTCCTTGGTATCTGTCAAGAGGGAGCTCAACAACTTGTCTTTCTAATCTCTGACTAGGGGGCCATAGATCAAAGTAGCGGCAAATGAAGGGCAGGAGCTGTGCCGGTCGGGGTTTGGCCCCGGGGACCGCTACGGTAGCCGGTTTGGTCTTGCCTGGATATTGTGAAACAAATGTCTACGGCCCACCCACCCCCTCTACACACACTTTGTTTGTTGGGGGTTTTCACACACACTTTGCCCCAAATTAGTTTTCTAGTGATTTTATTTTCCGCATTGTGCAACTTCAAGTCACTGTAATGTGTACGGAGATGGTGTGACAAGAAATTATTGAAGACTTGAAACAACGAGGGGAAAAGTCGTGTTACATTGACAGTCCTGAGATGATCAATCATAGCAGTCGACAGGACCATAGCAAACTAAGAAATGAATTGCCTCACTGATGCTCTATGTATAGGCAGGGGGCTAAGCCCACTACCGTTTTTTGTATTGTTATAAAATAAAAATAAATCATAAATATTCTTCTAATGCATGGATTGCTTTTAAACTTGGCATATAAGCTACTGTTGTCCTAAAGGAACTGTGTGCCAAAGTTCATATTGATAGCTGCAATAGAAGCTGGGAAACTAAAATGGCCAAAAATCTACCCCCAGTCCCCCCTTGAGGCAAAGACAAACAGAAACCATGCTTATGCCTTTTTAGTAGTCCTGAGAAAAAGAAAACGGGGTGGTGGTGGTGGTGGTGGTGGTGAAAATTGCGAGCATTCTCAGTTCGGATGATGAAGCAGATTAACTTTGAGAAACCAAATAGGTCCTGTGTGTTCTTTGGGTGATATCCAAACCATTCATCAGTGATTCTTACAGCTTTATCCTTTACCAGACTTCCGGGGTCGCCCACGACCCATTGACGCACAAAAACTTTTATATCTCTAAAACTATTTAAGCAATCTTCATGAAATTTCATGACTTTGTCAAAAATGTAAATGGCTTTAAGTGTTTTAAATTTCATTAATGTGTGTAAAATATAAATGACGTAATATGACGCGTCATTTTAACATACTTGTCCAGATGGCGCGGGTCTCCTACAACCCATACTTTAAAGAGCAGAAATATGTCACTGCAGTGCATTGAGTATGGGTCGTGGTAGACCCGCGCCATCTGGAGAAGTATAAACACATGGTGACTCTTTGACGAGTATGGGTCCTGGAGGACGCACATCATCTGGACAGGGATAAACACTGTTAAAATGCATGTAAAAAGATGTGGGTACTGGGAGACCCCCATCATCTGGAGAAGTATAATCACAAGCAACATCCGGTAAAGGTTAAGTTTACCCAAACAAAATATGAGCTGTTTGGGGTATTACAATTCGAGGCCATCAGCTGATGCAAGCGTCCATTCCATTTGAAAAAGAAAAGAAAAAAGATGCAGACTTTGACAGAAATTCATGTCTCCAACGTATGCCCCTAGTTTTACTGAAACTATGTTTCTGTTTTTTTAGTACCGACTAGATGCATCGGTTTCTTCAAGTAAACGCTGTACATTATTTTGAACAACTCTGCAGAAAGATAAAACATGTGTAATGTGACAAAATATTCATAAAACAAAATCTGAATCTCATACAAGTTCAGTGGAACAGTAACTTTGCGGTAGTACCAGAAAAAAATACCATGGGCTTTTTACCCCGTCTTGCCCTAAGTAAAATCAAAATCCGTTCAAAGCACATGAGCAATGTTGTTAGCAGGCCGATAGGCAAACACATATACAAACAAACATACAGACACACACAAAAGGCAGAGGCTCGGGGTACGGGCCCGTATCTCACATTCTCCAGGCTACGGATACGGCGCTCAATCACAGGACGCATAAATTGTGCGCAAATGTCTTCAAAATCTACTAACATGAACTTTGACATGTTCCTAACCCTACCCCTAACCCTATTCCTTTTACCAAGATGCGTGAAATATACAAAATAAGAAAATGCATTATTTTGTTGACGAAAAATTCGACTAGGAAGAGTTACTGTCCCTGAACATGGTCTGAGTGTTGCAACAACGCCATACGAGTATGTCTTAATTTGCTTTTATGAGCGTGTTTGTCTTTTTTTTGAATGTTTGTGAACTTTGTGTGTACCTATATGTATACTTTGCTTTTTCGGTCATTGTGAATGTGTAGCTTGTTTATGTACATTGAAAATTTATTTTTAAATGTAATCTGATTGTAAATTGTTATTTTATGATATATATGTATGTTATCTATATTTAGTTAAATATGTACATATCATTTATATGTTATATCATGTGGCGGTACCATAGCTGATGAGGTTTAACCGAGGCGTGGTTACCGCTACACCTGTCTATATTGTTGAAAACTCGGGACTTTACTGGAGTTGCACTGCCTCCGAGCATTGCAGCCAGTATTGTTCCCACCATCTTTGTATTTACAAATGTCCCATATGTGTCTATGACCGAGAGGACGTAAAACATCATGTTCATCATCTACATATTTCTTTGTGTGTGCATGTGTGTGTGTGTGCGTGCGTGTGTGTGTGTGTGTGCGTGTGTGTGTGTGTGCGTGTGTGTGTGTGTGTGTGTATGTGTGTAAGAATGTGAAGGATAGTGGGGAGGTATGAAAGCGGTTGTTTTTAATATGAATAATTTTAGTGCAATTGTAAAGCGCTAAGAGCTTAAAGGTGAAGCTCTATATAAATTTTCTTCAATAAATAAATACCCGTAGCCACTGTGAAAAATAAATGGAAAAACAAGCGCGAAATCGCAATAGTTTGTGGCACGCGGTCTATTTTTACCACTCCAATCATGAGTCACCTCCCCTGGCTTTTCAATAATTTTAATCTGTAAACCAGAATGTTATCTCTGCACCATTTCGTAACTTTTTATATCTTTTGGAAAACATTTAAAACTATGTATCCTACTTATACTCATCAAAAGAAGCACCGCATACTCGTCGTGTCTGTTGTAGTGTCTGTATTACGTATGTTTATTATTTTGTACGCTTTTAAAATACATCATTTTAAAGAGCGGCCTCAATTTGAAGTGTAGCCTCGATTCGAATTGCGACAATTTTGGACCGACAGACAGACAGACAGACAGACAGACAGACCGACCGACAAAGTGAGTTATAGGTCATGTATAAAGTAAACAAGGCAATTTGAAAACACATTTTAGAAGCATAGTGTTGTATGTGATTTAGGAACGAACGAAAAAACACCCACCCACCCCAACAAAAAACCCAAGTTTTTTTAAAAAACCGAATCTCAATTTCTTCTTAAAGACCCACCAGATCACGTGTAAAAATAACGGATTTCACGTGTTTTCCCTCTTATAGCTGAACAAAAAAGGTCTTGGTTTGACCAGGTCTGACTCCTATATAAATGCCCCCCAAATTCAAACCGAAGCATCATTTTTAAAGAGCAGCCTCAATTTGAAGTTGGGGACATTTGTATGTGGGTCACAGTTACTCAGACAAAAACAAGGGACTTAATCGTGGTGCGTCAGTGTGTCTTTAAAGCTTGAATTCTTTGTAGGTGATTGACATCAAACTCGATCACTACGGTAGTAGCCCCAACTCCGATTTCACGTGGAAAAAAACACCCCACCAACAACATTATTTGGGCTAACTTTTACAACGAACGGTTCAGACTGTGTTACGCAGGCAGAGCTTTCGTTTCCATTTGAATTAGAGCAATGGCTTGAATACAGGGAGAAAGGTAGGTGACACACACTGTGAGGCTTGTAATGCTGGGTGTTTGTTTTTTAACATATAATTTCTACACTTTACTCTCTCTCTCTCTCTCTCTCTCTCTCTCTCTCTCTCTCTCTCTCTCTCTCTCTCTCTCTCTCTCTCTCTCTCTCTCTCTCTCTCTCTCTCTCTCTCTCTCTCTCGTGAAAAACACACAAAGTGACAATGCAAAACATCAGCATTCTCTCTCTTCTCTCTCTCTCTCTCTCTCTCTCTCTCTCTCTCTCTCTCTCTCTCTCTCTCTCTCTCTCTCTCTCTCTCTCTCTCTCTCGTCCGTCTTCAAAACTCACTCTCTCTCTCTCTCTCTCTCTTTGCTCTCTCTCTCTCTCTCTCGAGCACGTCTCTCTCTCTCCTCTCTCTCTCTCTCTCTCTCTCTCTCTCTCTCTCTCTCTCTCTCTCTCTCTCTCTCTCTCTATTCTTATTCTCAATTTATATTAATGATTTACCCCTTCACTTAAAATCTCAATGTGAACTCTTTGCTGACGACACAACCCTTCATACTAAGGACAAAAATCCAAATAAGGTTTGTTCCTTCCTTCAAAATGACATAGATAATCTTACAGCATGGACAGAAAAAAATAATATGGCAATTCATCCAAGTAAATCTAAATTTATGTTAATAACTACTCGACAAAAACGCCAAAACTTAAAAGATACCCTACCCAAACTCAAAATTTATAATAATTTTCTGGAAGAAATAGATTCCTGTAAATTACTAGGTGTAACTATCGACAATAATTTATCATGGTCCAAGCACATTTCTGCCATCTGTAAAAATATAGCGAAGAAAGTATTCCAACTAAACAGAATAAAGCACTTCCTCGACATCCATACTCGAAAACTCTTTTTTAATGCATACATTCAGCCTGAAATAGATTATGCTTCTACTTGTTGGGATCTTGCTAGCGAAAACTGCTTAAAGCCACTGAAAAGACTCTACAAACGTGCTCTAAAAATTGTTCTTCTTAAGCCATCTTCACTTCAAAATAGCGATTATAAGGAACTAGGCATTCTTCCATTAGACTACAAATTTTACCTCAACAAAGCTATTTTCATGTACAAAATTGTGAATAAACTGACACCGGCCTATCTATGCAAACGATTTCCTATTACTAACATTCGTAGCAAAAATATAATTTATATTCCTCGCCCTAGAACAAACCTGTTTATGACCTCCCTTACATACTCCGGTAGCAAATTATGGAATGAATTAGAAAATTGCAATAAAAACCTAATAAGTGTCTCATCCTTTAAAAGAACATATCACAAACACCTCTTAGAAAAGTTTTAAGCTATTAACTTCCTAGAAATATTCGCTGTTTGTTTAGAAATAATAATGACTTTACGTAAATATAATGTTTCTCTATAACGTGGGGTTATTAGTGTATTGTATTCTATCATTGGAACCATGAGCGTATTTGCACCTGTGTGTTCGAACACACCACGAGAGACTAGGTATGCATGTTTTGGTATAGTTATAGGATATGCTGTATGTTTTGTGTGTGTGCGAGTACGTGAACGAGCTCTTCGTTTGAGCTTGAATTTTTTTCGCATGTTCTTCAATTTACTGTGAACATGCCTGTTGTTATTTTCTATTCTTGTTATGCATTTTTTACTTTCTTTTTGTTTTCCTTTTCTTGTTATTTGGCTTTTCTTTTTCCCCTCGAGGGCATGGTGTAAAGAAGCTTGAGCTTATCCGTTTACCCTCATTAAACATTCGTATATTCGTATTCGTATTCTCTCTCTCTCTCTCTCTCTCTCTCTCTCTCTCTCTCTCTCTCGAGAAAAACACACAAAGTGACAATGCAAAACTAGCATTTTACTCTTTACTCTCTCTCTCTCTCTCTCTCTCTCTCTCTCTCACAAAGTCTCTCTGCTCTACTCTCATACTCTCATTCTCTCTCTTCTCTCTCTCTCTCTCTCTCTCTCTCTCTCTCTCTCTCTCTCTCTCTCTCTCTCTCTCTCTCTCTCTCTCTCTCTCTCTCTCTCTTCGTGAAAAACACACAAAGTGACAATGAAAAACATAGCATTTCTACACTCTACTTTCTCTCTCTCTCTCTCTCTCTCTCTCTCTCTCTCTCTCTCTCTCTCTCTATCTCTCTCTCTCTCTCTCTCTCTCTCAAAAACACAAAAGTGACAATGAAAAAACATAGCATTTCTACTCTTACTCTCTCTCTCTCTCTCTCTCTCTCTCTCTCTCTCTCTCTCTCTCTCTCTCTCTCTCTCTCTCTCTCTCTCTCTCTCTCTCTCTCTCTCTCAAAACACACAAAGTGACAATGCAAAACATAGCATTTCTACTCTTTACTCTCTCTCTCTCTCTCTCTCTCTCTCTCTCTCTCTCTCTCTCTCTCTCTCTCTCTCTCTCTCTCGCTCTCTCTCTCTCTCTCTCTCTCTCTCTCTCTCTCTCTCTCTCTCTCTCTCTCTCTCTCTCTCTCTCTCTCTCTCTCTCTCTCTCTCCTCTCTCTCTCTCTCTCTCTCTCTCTCTCTCTCTCTCTCTCTCTCTCTCTCTCTCTCTCGTGAAAAACACACAAAGTGACAATGCAAAACAGCATTTCTACTCTTTACTCTCTCTCTCTCTCTCTCTCTCTCTCTCTCTCTCTCTCTCTCTCTCTCTCTCTCTCTCTCTCTCTCTCTCTCTCTCTCTCTCTCTCTCTCTCTCTCTCTCTCTCTCTCTCTCTCTATCTCTCTCGTGAAAAAACCCACTGTGCTGTTGTCGTTTGTGATGTTGCTTATACGCATAGTACTGTAGTAGCAGTAGTGGTAACAAAGACTGTATAGGGGAAGATAAGCATCCGGTCTCTTTTCCCTATATGAGTAATGAAGACAGAAACACTGGTTATGTCCCTTTTAAACAGTACACATTTTACACGTCGATAGGCCAGTTGAATTCTCCGTTCAAGTTCTAGTCCGATTTTTGGGATAGCCTCCACTGTGAATGGTGTACTGTCGCCACTAACAATAACTCTATCAGCCCGGTTCGCCGAACTCTTAAGTAATCCATCTTACCCTTTTAGAATATCTTTGGTAGTAATAGTAGGGTTAAAGGGTTTGACCTTTTACTCAAAATGGCTTTTATCACTGGTTGACATCAGCCTGTACGTAGAAAGGGCCAATAGTAAATGAGAGCTGTACTATGTTATATTTTCTACAGTATTGGAATATTATGGTAGAGCCAAAGTCAAAGTCGCATTTTAGCACCACAGTGATTTAACGCCTACGTCACTAAAAGGCATAAAATGGGGGTCTATTATCCAAAGACCCTATTGTCTTAGTTTTGGGAAGTAAGGATAGACCTTATTTTATGTATGTCACAGAAGAATCCCCAATACTGCAGATGGATTTTGTTCTCTACCCAAGTAAATTTAATTGACATTTTTGGATGAAATATGGCTGGCGGTGAAAGGGTTAATCTTTCGTGGAAGTCTTCTTCTTCTGCGTTCCCAGGCCATGTGTCCGGTTTTCAGTTTTCCAGAAGGTGGGGGAACTATTTATGCGAAAGACCCCCCCCCCCCCCCCCCCCCCCACACACACACACCCGGTATCCCCTCGTGGAGGTGGAAGACTATACTCTCTAACTAAGGGCCATTTGCGACGGCTCTACTGCTGCAGTCAATGGGATTGGTTGGCCTTTGGGGACCTTCCCACCAACGCCGACTTTTGTGTTCAAATCCCTTTGGCCGAGAGAGTGGAGATGTACCCTGGGCAAGGCTTCTCTTCTATAATGCAAATTCTAGCCCCGCCCGCCGCCGCGGATAGCACCTGCCCCCTCTGTTATCTGGCAGTCATTGTCGGAAACGACTGACTGGCATACATGCAGTGGGGTAGTCAGTCGCGAGGCCATGTTACCAAAGATATTCTAAAAGGGTAAGATGGATTACTTAAAAGCTCGGCGAACCGGGCTGATAGAGTTATCGTTAGTGCGGACGTGTACACTATTCACAGTGGAGGCTATCCAAAAATTCGGACTGGAACTTGAACGGAGAATTCAACTGGCCTATCGATGTGTAAAATGTGTCACGTTTCAAAGGGACATAACCAGTGTTTCTGTCCTCACTACTCATATAGGGAAAAGAGACCGGATGTTCATCTTCCCCTGTACAGTCTTTGATGTTACTGAAATGGCTTTGACAGTGGTTGACATTAGCTTGCATGAAGAGGCCAATAGTACATGAGAGCTGTAATTGACAGTAAATGATTTCCAGAACAGCATTGGAATATCGGTGGTACAGCTTGTCGCATGAAAATAGGTAGCTCGTAAAAATAAGTAGCTCGCTACCTATGACAGTGTGTATTTGCGACATTGAGCATGAACCACAAATTTCACTTTTTTCTAGGGATAGGGTTAGGGTTAGGGTTAGTTAAATGGTTAAAGTACAGAAAAAGTGAAATTTGTGGTTGTCGCAAATACAGACTCTCATAATAGCGAGCTACTTATTTTTACGAGCTACCTATTTTCATGCGACACAGCTTACAGTCTTTTGTGGAGGAAGACTGTGGCTCTCAAAACTAGGGGGCATTTTGCACTGGCTTTTAAGTGCTGCAGCCAAAGGGATTGGTTGGCCTTTGGGGACCATTCCCCCAACGCCATCATTCTGTCCTCAACAAACCCCTTTGGCCGAGAGTGTGGGGATGTGCCCTGGGCACGGCTTCTCCAATATGAACACATTGTAGCCCATTCCGCTGGAATAGCAGCTGCCCCTCTCTCTGCTATGTGGCGGTCAGAGCCGGCTGGAAACGACAAACAGGCATAGGCCGCCTACATTGTTACGATGGCTTGGAGTCAAAACGGACTATCTTTCTCTCTGTTTCTCTCTCTCTCTCTCTCTCTCTCTCTCTCTCTCTCTCTCTCTCTCTCTCTCTCTCTCTCTCTCTCTCTCTCTCTCTCTCTCTCTCTCTCTCTCTCTCTCTCTCTCTGAGTCAAAACGGACTATCTCTCTCTCTGTCTCTCTCTCTCTCTCTCTCTCTCTCTCTCTCTCTCTCTCTCTCTCTCTCTCTCTCTCTCTCTCTCTCTCTCTCTCTCTCTCTCTCTCTCTCTCTCTCTCTCTCTCTCTCTTAATAGAATAAAGCATTTCCTAGATGATCATACACGAAAACTCTTTTTTAATGCATATATTCAGCCCGAAATAGATTATGCTTCTACGTGTTGGGATCTTGCTAGCGAAAACTGCTTAAAGCCGCTAAAAAGACTACAAGCGCGCTCTTAAAATTGTTCTTCTTAAGTCTTCTCCCCTACAAAATAATGATTATAAGGAACTAGGCATTCTTCCAATAGATTATAAGTTGAACCTTAATAAAGCTGTTTTCATGTACAAAATTATGTATAAACTGACACCAACCTACTTATGCAAACGATTTCCTATTACTAACATTCGAAACAAAAGTAAAGTATATATTCCTCGCCCCAGAACAAACCTGTTTATGACCTCCCTTACCTACTCTGGTAGTAAACTGTGGAATGATATGGAAAATATCAATACAAATATAGCAAGTGTCTCATCTTTTAAGAGAACATACCATAAACACCTCTTAAACAAGCTCTAAATGATCATATTTATTTCACTTCCATATCTATTGGTGTTGCAAAACAACGACTTACTAAAATATTCGTGCTCATAACAATTACAACAAGCACTTAGTACATGTGTGCATTAATTATGAGCATACTTGCTACAATGTTTTTGCTTCCTGTACGCCGCGGATTAAGTAACTCTGTGATGTATTTTCTTTTCTGTACTTAGAGTGTGTGTGTGTGTGTGTGTGTGTGTGTGTGTGTGTGTGTGTGTAGTGTAGTGTGTGTGTGTGTGTGTATGTGTGTGTGGTCTATGATATTTGAATTTTGTTAAATGATGTTTGTATTTTTGCTTGATCTTGAAAACTTAATGTGTTTTTCCCCATTTTTGCTTATTTGCATTGTTTCTTGTTTTCTTGTTATTTGATAGTCATGGTTTGGTTTTTTTCCTCCTTGAGGGCATGGTGTAAAGAAGCGAAAGCTTATCTGTTTACCCTCATTAAAAAACATTCGTATTCGTATTCGTATTCTCTCTCTCTCTCTCTCTCTCTCTCTCTCTCTCTCTCTCTCTCTCTCTCTCTCTCTCTCTCTCTCTCTCTCTCTCTCTCTCTCTCTCTCTCTCTCTCTCTCTCTCACTCTCTCTCTCAAATAGCATCCTCGGGAAAAAAAAGAGTTATTCATTCATTCTCTCTCTCTCTCTCTCTCTCTCTCTCTCTCTCTCTCTCTCTCTCTCTCTCTCTCTCTCTCTCTCTCTCTCTCTCTCTCTCTCTCTCTCTCTCTCTCTCTCTTGTTATGTGTCATAACCCCCTCCCCCAGACTCCCTATGATACGGGCAGAAGGCATATTCATTAAAATGGTTTGAATTGAATTGAATTTGAATCTCTCTCTCTCTCTCTCTCTCTCTCTCTCTCTCTCTCTCTCTCTCTCTCTCTCTCTCTCTCTCTCTCTCTCTCCCTCTCTCTCTCTCCCTCTCTCTCTCTCTCTCTCTCTCTCTCTCTCTCTCTCTCTCTCTCTCTCTCTCTCTCTCTCTCTCTCTCTCTCTCTCTCTCTCTCTCTCTCTCTCTCTCTCTCTCAGTCCACTGACGTATTATTGGATTTATTACAAAAACTAATAACTTGTATCAAACAATGACTGCAGAAATATAAAAAGGGGGGTTTTGCTTTTTATATTTCAGCAGTCTTTTTTTTTATACAAGTTATTAGTTTTCGTGATAAGTTCAATAATAATTATGTCAATGGACTATCTAAAGATAGTCCGTTTTGACTCCAAGCCTCCAAGCCCTCGATTATTTACATATCAGTTACTTTTATTGCAAACTTTTGTTAATACTACAACATTGCAACCTAGTCCATAAATGTTTCACTAAAAAAAACCCACCTAACACTGTAATAGAAACTCCGTATCCAAGCACACCACACTCTCTCTCTCTCTCTCTCTCTCTCTCTCTCTCTCTCTCTCTCTCTCTCTCTCTCTCTCTCTCTCTCTCTCTCTCTCTCTCTCTCTCTCTCTCTCTCTCTCTCTCTCTCTCTCTCTCTCTCTCTCTCTCTCTCTCTCTCTCTCTCTCTCTCTCTCTCTCTCTCTCTCTCTCTCTCTCTCTCTCTCTCTCTCTCTCTCTCTCTCTCTCTCTCTCTCTCTCTCTCCAGCTATCCTATTCTTATTTAAAAAAAACAAATTACTAACTCCGAATCTCTCTGCCTCGTCCTTTAGGTACATACATACATACATGTACATAATTATATATGTACAGACTAGTCACAGGCTGGGACAGGCTAAAAGCTCTAGGTCTCGCGGCCTATCAAATGTCCCCTTCTTGTTCTTGTTTTGTTAGTGGGTCTGGTTACATTTATGCATAATGTATTCTGTTCTTCTTGTCATGTAGAGACAGACGTAAACGTAGGGACAGACAGAAAGAGAGGAAGAAAAACAAATCCACATCATCACTTCTCCATGAATCGACAAAGGAGAAAAACAACATTTGATATTGTGGATTATTATACAGTTTAATGTTTAGGTAAACTATGTTTTTAAGTGTTGACGTTCCTGACGAGTAGTTATTTGCATGAAATTTGATTTTCCAGGATATGTGGCCTTCTTTTTCTTCAGTACACGTTACCAGATTATCTACATCGTTTTGAAGGAAATAGCACACACACACAAAATGTACGTTCTTAGGATTTTCATCTTTTGTATGTAGGGTTGTGTCGTCAGCGACGAGTTCACATTGAGATTATATAAGTGAAAGGGTACGTCATTGAGTGAGAGAGAGAGAGAGAGAGAGAGAGAGAGAGAGAGAGAGAGAGAGAGAGAGAGAGAGAGAGAGAGAGAGAGAGAGAGAGAGAGAGAGAGAGAGAGAGAGAGAGAGAGAGAGAGAGAGAGAGAGAGAGAGAGAGAGAGAGAGAGAGAGAGAGAGAGAGAGAGAGAGAGAGAGAGAGAGAGAGAGAGAGAGAGAGAGAGAGAGAGAGAGAGAGAGAGAGAGAGAGAGAGAGAGAGAGAGAGAGAGAGAGAGAGAGAGAGAGCGGAACTGTGTAGTGCTCATTTCACCTTCATTTACTTGTGTGAGTGTAGCGTTTTGATGTTTTTTAGTTCAATTGTACAAAATGTCAAGTAATTCTGTGAAGCGGTTTACAAACTTGTGTGTGGCAAGGCGAGAGTGAGAGAGAGAGAGAGAGAGAGAGAGAGAGAGAGAGAGAGAGAGAGAGAGAGAGAGAGAGAGAGAGAGAGAGAGAGAGAGAGAGAGAGAGAGTGAGTCATGACAGCTAGGGTCTAGTGGTGCTTGCAGACGTTATATGATTTTACGATAAGGTGTGGAAAAAAGAGCCTTTTTGTTGCATTTATTGCCTCTTACGCGCGAATTATTTTGTTCAAATTGTAAACGGTTAGAATATGTTGTAGTGTGTCGGGCTGGGCCTTTATCGTTTAGTACAAACTGTGTATAGGTTCACAGGGAAGAGAAAAATATTTCTTGGTGGGTGTGGGGAAGACGTTTTGCCTAACCTTGCCATACACAAAATCGGAACAAGGACTAATAAGGCGTTTGGTGCGTTTCCATTAAAACAACAACAAAACACACACAAAACCGTTTTAACCCTGGTTGTCATTCGCGCGCGCGCGCGCGCGCGCGCGCGCGCGTGTGTGTGTGTGTGTGTGTGTGTGTGTGTGTGTGTGTGTGTGTGTGTGTGTGTGTGTGTGTGTGTGTGTGCGTGTGCGCGTGTAGAGAGTTATCTGTAAATAATAATTCTTGTAACCTCTACTGTGACAGACGGTGAAGATTGGTTATTGTTATTGTTGTGTGTTTTTTGTTTATTTTATTATTTTAGCTTATCTTAGCGGTATAGCATGTTGTTGAACTGCCTTTTTATATATGTGACCCAGCACCACGAAAGGGACATTAAGTGTCAAACTGACCATTCTAGCAAAAAACATACATTTAAAAACTGCAGACAATTCTCTTTCTAATGAAACAAGAACCATTCTTGTATCTGGTTCCGTTCCAGAGTTATGAGCATTTAAAGTGAGTAGGGTGCGCGTCGGCCATTTTGAGAAAACACACTCTAAAGTCTAGCTGAAGACAATGCATTGACCTACTCGTTTTAAAACACTTATAAGACCATTTAGAGACCACACTAAAGATTGTCCTTTATAAATAGGAAAGATATGATGTTAGAGAACACAGATATACCCATAACTCAAATTGACAAAAAATTATAGTTTTTTGACTTTGCAAGCCTGTTGTGAGAAACTAACCAGCGACTTAATGTCCCTTTCGTGGAGCTGGGTCACAAATGTAAGGGGGGAAAATGCAACGAGTTTTATAATGGGAATAATAATAATAATGTATTAGTAATAATTTATTTGAAAATTAACCCGAATGCGACGTGCTTTTTTCCCAAAGAGCTAAAAAGATACAAATGGAAGAGACAGAGAAAAAAAAGAAATTGAATAATGTACCCTTCTTATTTAGCCTACATAATTGATATGTAGTATGATATGAAGAATGGATTTAAAAGTAATAAAATAAACAACCACACCACTACTGTGTTAGGTATATAGTTAGACACAGCAGCCCGGGCCAGCTGCTTTTAGTTCATGCCTATTTTTTAGAACTCATCTCCAGTATATACCAACCGAAGTTTGTATCCCTTCTTTTGTTTGTTGTTAGCACTTGTAAGGTCTTTCCCTATCCCTAACAACAATCATCGGAAAGAAACATTGCCTCTATACCTTCTTTTGTTTGTTGTTGGCACTTGTAAGGTATTTCCCTATCCCTAACAACAATGATTGGAAAGAAACATTGCCTCTGTCCCTTCTTCTGTTTGTTGTTGCCACTTGTAAGGTCTTTCCCTATCCCTAACAACAATCATCGGAAAGAAACATTGCCTCTATCCCTTCTTTTGTTTGTTGTTGGCACTTGTAAGGTATTTCCCTATCCCTAACAACAATGATTGGAAAGAAACATTGCCTCTGTCCCTTCTTCTGTTTGTTGTTACCACTTGTAAGGTCTTTCCCTAGCCCTGTCCCTAACGACAATCATTGGAAAGAAGCATTGCCTCTGTCCCTTCTTTTGTTTGTTGTTAGCACTTGTAAGGTCTTTCCCTATCCCTAACAACAATCATCGGAAAGAAACATTACCTAAGAGAAAGGAACTAACTTAAAACAAATAGCTCTCTGGGTAAAACTAAAAGCAGTCAGAATGTGGGAAATAGGTGTGCTGTGTACACCGTGCATGTTAGGCCTACTAAAACGAAGCATGGTAAGGCCGAAAATGCTTACAGTTTTTAATATACATTTTTAAGCTGAGAGTATAACGTTTTAATCTGCTTAATTTAAGAAGGTCTAATGATTAATACACAAGAAACTGCTTTGTGCTCAATGCACATTGAGAAACTAAAGAGCATAGGGCTGCAAATACTTCCTTGTAGTACACTGTACGAAGCTATATAATGTATAGTTTGGGCTCTCGATCTTACTCTTGCTTTTGCACACAGGCTAGTGTGTTTAGGGTTATCTTTTAACACAAGTAGCCTTTTATATGCCACTTCCTTTTCTTCACAGTAGGACAGAAGGGCAAGTGTCTACCATTGCCAAAGGCCTTTATAAAATCGATGAAAGCACCTCAACGTGTTTTTTTTTAACCCTTTCACCGCCAGTTTCAGCCAAACATTCAAATTAAATTTACCTGGGTAGACGACAAAATCCATCTGCAGTATTGGGAATTCTTCTGTGACATATAATATAAAATAAGGTATATCCTTACTTCCCAAAACTAAAAGAATGGGGTCTTTGGATAATAGACCCCAATTTGATGCCTTTTAGTGACATAGGTGTTAAATCACTGGTGCTAAATGGCGACTTTGGCGGTGAAAGGATTAAACCCCAACTCGTTTTACACATGTGTCGTTGGCTTATGAATTAGCCCAGGCTCAGGCTTGCTCCTTTTTTATTTTTGTTTGGGGCTCAAGCCACAAACCTACAACTCACTTTGTCGGTCTGTCTGTCTGTCGGTCGGTCTGTCGGTCCAAAATTGTCGCACATATTGACAAAATTGTAGCACATATTGTAAAAGAGAAAAAAGTACTTGGGCATAAGGTAACATTTCAGTTGTCATATCTACATATCTACAGTCCTAACGTATGGAAATAATTACAGCTGGATACTGATAAGTCGACACATGCTTAAGTCGACTTTTGCGTAAGTCGACGGATTTATCATTTCCCGGCCAAAAGTGCTCTTTTAAAGACTTTAATAATAACGGATATCTCGACAACGTATAACTCGACGTTCGTCTATGTCGCCGAGATTTTTTCTAAACGTCAAACGGATAAGTCGACTTCCTGACTTCCTGACTTTTGTTTTTTTCCCCTGATTTCCCGACTTAAGTCACACCAGTCTTGTTCTATTTTGATCTGTCTCTTTGAATGTGTCCGCGCGCGTGCTGTGTGTGTGTGTGTGTGTGTGTGTGTGTGTGTGTGTGTGTGTGTGTGTGTGTGTGTGTGTGTGTGTGTGTGTGTGTGTGTGCACGCGCACGTATGTGTGTATGTGTGTGTGTACGCGTGTGTGTGTGCGTGTGCGTGCGTGCGTGCGTGTGCGTGTGCGTGTGCGTGCGTGTACGTGTGTGTGTGTGTGTGTGTGTGTGTGTGACGTTTGCAATTATGATTGACAGTTTTATTGTCGTGTGACGTCAACACTTTCCGTGAGGGTAGAAAATAGGGACGTTCGCGTACCGTAAAATAGCGAGTTTAAGCCCCCCCCCCCTCCATTCACGCAGGCACGCGTGCGCACACACGCACACACACACACACGCGCAGGCACGCGTGCGCGCACGCGCACACACATACGCACGCACGCACGCACGCACACACACATAATTATGTCACAGTAGAAATGGGAATCCAGTAGGATTCGGAATCCTACTAGTACAAATCAGAATTCCGATTTGTACTGACAGCCAGTAGAAAATGGAATCCAGTACACATTGGAATCAACATAATATTGTTTCAGTTGTAAGAGAAGAAAGACCAAACAAAGGGATTAGGTTGTACTGTCTTTTCTAGTGCTACAGCCAAATGGATTAGGTTGTCTTTTCTAGTGCTGCAGCCAAAGGGATTAGGTTGCACTGTCTTTTCTAGTGCTGCAGCCAAAGGGATTAGGTTGCACTGTCTTTTCTAGTGCTGCAGCCAAAGGGATTAGGTTGCACTGTCTTTCCTTGTGCTGCAGCCAAAGGGATCATGTCGTCTTTTCTAGTGCTGCAGCAAAAGGGATTAGGTTGTCTTTTCTAGTGCTGCAACCCCAGGGATTTCACCCTTTTACAAGGTATTTCACCCTTTGTATAGTGTTTGCCTCCAAATGGGGGGTGGGCTTATACTACTAGATGGGCTAATACTCGGTATTTTACGGTACATAGTTAAAATATCATTTCTTTTAGACACTTTCAGTTTACCATGGCTCAACTCAACACTGATGGCCAGTCATAGCATAACTTGCGTTCTCGCTGTTTTGCCATGGAAAAGAGTGAGCATTTTTCATACGTCTGGCAACATTTCATCCACCGGACCGGCCCTTTAAGAAATGTCTTTACTGTATATACTCTCTCTCTCTCTCTCTCTCTCTCTCTCTCTCTCTCTCTCTCTCTCTCTCTCTCTCTCTCTCTCTCTCTCTCTCTCTCTCTCTGGTATGAGTGTGAGTGAGAGGGCCAGGTACAAAGAAGCTATTGTAGCTTATCCTTTTTACCCTCAATCAAACATTCGTATTTCGTATCTCTCTCTCTCTCTCTCTCTCTCTCTCTCTCTCTCTCTCTCTCTCTCTCTCTCTCTCTCTCTCTCTCTCTCTCTCTCTCTCTCTCTCTCTCTCTCTCTCTCTCTCTCTCTCTCTCTCTCTCTCTCTCTCTCAGCACTTTTTGTAGTTACCTACTATTTGTATGTGGGTTTTTTTTTTACTGTATGCTAAGGCCTTGTTTGTTCGAAAGAGTCTCTATGTCTTGTATGCAAATGTGGAAATGGGAAATTATCGGAACAGAAGTGTTATGTCTATTTTTTGTGTCAGCATATAATATCTGATATGTTATATTGTATTTTTTATTATGCAACCTAAAATTGTTTGATGTTATAGCAGTTTGCCCTCCTGTTCACCCCAGTCCCTTGATATGTACTGTGGCCTAAGGCCGATATACATTAAACTATTTTCGAGTTCCGAGTTCTCTCTCTCTCTCTCTCTCTCTCTCTCTCTCTCTCTCTCTCTCTCTCTCTCTCTCTCTCTCTCTCTCTCTCTCTCTCTCTCTCTCAAAGACTTTAAACATATTTGGACGTGAATATGCATGCTCGCGCGCGTGTGTGTATGTGTGTGCGTGTGTGTGTGTGTTTGTGTATGTGTGTGTGTGTCCGTGTGTGTGTATAATAATAATAATAATAATAATAGTGAATCATTTATATAGCGCATTCCTCCACCAATGTGGAGCTCTATGCGCTTAACAACAACAAAAATTAAGAAGCAACAAATTCAACAACACGAAATAATCGCTCACGCACATGCAAATAGGCATACACATACACACCCCACCCACACACATACACGCACGTACCGGCACATACACACACACACACACACACACACACACACACGCACACGCACACGCACACACACACACACACACACACACACACACACACCGTTACCATCACCACCACTCACCCCACCCAAAAAACACAATACAAAATACAATCAGTTGAACAAAGCATCAACACACACACACACACTCTCTCTCTCTCTCCTCTCTCTCTCTCTCTCTCTCTCTCTCTCTCTCTCTCTCTCTCTCTCTCTCTCTCTCTCTCTCTCTCTCTCTCTCTCTCTCTCTCTCTCTCTCTCTCTCTCTCTCTCTCTCTCTCTCTCTCTCTCTCTCTCTCTCTCTCTCTCTCTCTCTCGCGCGCAACAAAGCTGACGTAGACATTGCAGTCAACACACAGTGAAACTAATATGGGGGGAGGGGAGTGTGTGTGTGAGAATAGAGTCCAGAAGTAATGTGGCCTAAAGGTTGTGATGTAGCTTGAACAGGTGGGTCTTGAGAGCTGATTTGAAACATTGCAAGGACTGGATATGGCGGATTTCGCGTGGTAAGGAGTTCCAAACTGATGGGGCCGAAAAGGAAAAGGAGCGCTCACCAAACATTTTTGTTCGTGTACTAGGAACACAGAGAATTTTGGAATCTGAAGATGACCGCAGTTGCCTTGATGGAGTATAGACAGAAAGCATGTCAGAAATGTAGCTAGGGGCATTTCCAGAGAAATAAGAATGACATAGAGTGGAAATTTTGTAGTCAATACGTGCTTTGATGGAAAGCCAATGAAGGGATATCAGGAGTGGTTGAACATGATGATACTTAGAGACCTTGAGGACAAGTCTGGCAGCAGAGTTCTGGACTTTTTGAAGCTTGTCAATGAGGTGTTGGGGGCAGCCATACAAGAGTGAATTACAATAATCTAGTTTAGAGAGAACAAAAGCGCAGACTAGTATTTTAGT
>CM065700.1:6559328-6576828 GCA_017654935.2 Phymorhynchus buccinoides | reverse complement strand
TTTGACACCTTGACCCCTGACCTTTGATGACCCCGTCCCCAGTGAAATCAACACCGTCTGTCAGGGACGTCACGTGACTGGGATGAAGCATGAGATTAGCGCTGATTGGCTGGAAAACATACCCCCCCAAGCATCTCGTGGACCGTGTGTACGCCTCTTTTCAATTAACGTATTATCAAGATCGCGTGACCTCAGTTAGAGTGCTCTGCAAACACGTAGCGCTAAAGATCATTTTGCATAGTCTTAAAACCGCCTTGGCATGAGGCTGTTTCAGACCAGTTGACATAAGCTAGAACGCCAAGGCTACATCAAAATGTCGTTATGCTCTGAATGGTTGTGCGAGGATTGTCTTTAGCCATGGCAAGCTCCCAGCATAACATCATCAGTCTAAAATCCTCCGAAGTCGGAGTGTGGCTGCTCACGTGGCGGGGTAATCAAAAACGGTCACACACGTAATGTTCTCATCCCTAGCTGGTGCATTGGTACCAACGTTTTCAAGTGCTTTGGCTGTTGGGATGATCCCTGGGGTTGTTAAGCCAGGGAACATTAACAACATAGTGTTCAAAAGGGAAACAAAGGGCAATCATGTAGATCACCCCCCCCCCTCTCCATTTCTCTGTTCTTTCCGGTTTGTTTTTTCTTTTTTTCTTTTTTCAGTGTTGCCTTTCTTACTGTATGTAGAGTGAGTAGTTAAAACTTCTATGACTTATTAGTTAACTGCTTATTTATCTATATATTGATGTCTATTTATGCATTTACTTTCTATATTTCTTTATTCATTTATCTTTTTAGTCCATTCTTTTTGTTATATTTGTTTAGAATACTAGTAAAGGTAAGGAGGAGGAGTTCCACCTGAAGCAGCAAAGTGAGCTTGTAGTGAGAGAGTAAAGTAATGTGAAGTGATGATTTCTGTGTTATGTATGTTTTGTAGTGAGAGAGTAAAGTAATGTGAAGTGATGATTTCTGTGTTATGTATGTTTTTGTAGTGAGAGAGTAAAGTAATGTGAAGTGATGATTTCTGTGTTATGTATGTTTTGTAGTGAGAGAGTAAAGTAATGTGAAGTGATGATTTCTGTGTTATGTATGTTTTGTAGTGAGAGAGTAAAGTAATGTGAAGTGATGATTTCTGTGTTATGTATGTTTTGTAGTGAGAGAGTAAAGTAATGTGAAGTGATGATTTCTGTGTTATGTATGTTTTGTAGTGAGAGAGTAAAGTAATGTGAAGTGATGATTTCTGTGTTATGTATGTTTTGTAGTGAGAGAGTAAAGTAATGTGAAGTGATGATTTCTGTGTTATGTATGTTTTGTAGTGAGAGAGTAAAGTGATGTGAAGTGATGATTTCTGTGTTATGTATGTTTTGTAGTGAGAGAGTAAAGTAATGTGAAGTGATGATTTCTGTGTTATGTATGTTTTGTAGTGAGAGAGTAAAGTAATGTGAAGTGATGATTTCTGTGTTATGTATGTTTTGTAGTGAGAGAGTAAAGTAATGTGAAGTGATGATTTCTGTGTTATGTATGTTTTGTAGTGAGAGAGTAAAGTAATGTGAAGTGATGATTTCTGTGTTATGTATGTTTTGTAGTGAGAGAGTAAAGTAATGTGAAGTGATGATTTCTGTGTTATGTATGTTTTTTGTAGTGAGAGAGTAAAGTAATGTGAAGTGATGATTTCTGTGTTATGTATGTTTTGTAGTGAGAGAGTAAAGTAATGTGAAGTGATGATTTCTGTGTTATGCATGTTTTGTAGTGAGAGAGTAAAGTAATGTGAAGTGATGATTTCTGTGTTATGTATGTTTTGTAGTGAGAGAGTAAAGTAATGTGAAGTGATGATTTCTGTGTTATGTATGTTTTGTAGTGAGAGAGTAAAGTAATGTGAAGTGATGATTTCTGTGTTATGTATGTTTTGTAGTGAGAGAGTAAAGTAATGTGAAGTGATGATTTCTGTGTTATGTATGTTTTGTAGTGAGAGAGTAAAGTAATGTGAAGTGATGATTTCTGTGTTATGTATGTTTTGTAGTGAGAGAGTAAAGTAATGTGAAGTGATGATTTCTGTGTTATGTATGTTTTGTAGTGAGAGAGTAAAGTAATGTGAAGTGATGATTTCTGTGTTATGTATGTTTTGTAGTGAGAGAGTAAAGTAATGTGAAGTGATGATTTCTGTGTTATGTATGTTTTGTAGTGAGAGAGTAAAGTAATGTGAAGTGATGATTTCTGTGTTATGTATGTTTTGTAGTGAGAGAGTAAAGTAATGTGAAGTGATGATTTCTGTGTTATGTATGTTTTGTAGTGAGAGAGTAAAGTAATGTGAAGTGATGATTTCTGTGTTATGTATTTCTGAGAGAGTAAAGTAATGTGAAGTGATGATTTTGTGTTATGTATGTTTTGTAGTGAGAGAGTAAAGTAATGTGAAGTGATGATTTCTGTGTTATGTATGTTTTGTAGTGAGAGAGTAAAGTAATGTGAAGTGATGATTTCTGTGTTATGTATGTTTTGTAGTGAGAGAGTAAAGTAATGTGAAGTGATGATTTCTGTGTTATGTATGTTTTGTAGTGAGAGAGTAAAGTAATGTGAAGTGATGATTTCTGTGTTATGTATGTTTTGTAGTGAGAGAGTAAAGTAATGTGAAGTGATGATTTCTGTGTTATGTATGTTTTGTAGTGAGAGAGTAAAGTAATGTGAAGTGATGATTTCTGTGTTATGTATGTTTTGTAGTGAGAGAGTAAAGTAATGTGAACTGATGATTTGTGTTATGTATGCTTTGTAGTGAGACAGTAAAGTAATGTGAACTGATGATTTATGTGTTATGTATGTTTTGTAGTGAGAGAGTAAAGTAATGTGAAGTGATGATTTCTGTGTTATGTATGTTTTGTAGTGAGAGAGTAAAGTAATGTGAAGTGATAAAAAAAAAAAAAACCTTCTATGACTTGACTTATTCCCTTGGATTTATCGTGGAGCATAGGGCCTGGGCAACAGTTCTCCAGCGGGTGCGGTTTTGGGCAGCTTTCTTCAGTCATTTGAGGTAAATCGCTATATAAATCTATCATTATTATTATTATTATTATTATTGTTATTGTTATTATTATTATTATTATTATTATTATTATTATTATTATTATTATTATTGTTATTATTAATAATATTATTATTAATATTATTATTATTTGAAAATCAGAGCGCTGCAGGGCTTTCAGAACGCTACGCCAAGGCAACGTAAGCACACCTTCGAAGTTCTACAGTTATTGTTGGTGTGTAGACCTCTGTCAGAAGAGTCAAGAGCCAGCTACACGACATACGAATCGCATCTAAATGCGATGCGATTTTGAAGATGTGAGTCATGATTCACGTGAAATTCATGTATCGGCTCTTTACTTTGAGTAACTATAGTGAGCGAAAATGGCAGATTTTTTTTTATAGACGGAAGTATTTCACGTGAATCATGACTCACATCTTCAGAATCGCATCGCATTAAGATGCGATTCGTATGTCGCGTCGCATCCCCATACGATTGTACACGCCGTGTGGCTCCGGCGTCAGAGTTGGTGTCTGAATCTGATTTGGGTGGGTTTGTTTAGTTAGCTAGTCTGGCATAGTCCCGTCAACAGCTAGGGGAAGACGGGGTAAAAAGCGCATGGGCGGGTAAGAAGCCCACCCCAATTATCTCATGAAATAAAGAAAATTTCAGTCAAATTTGCCCATGAGACGAATGCTAGACATTAACGCTCGTCTCATGGGCAAAATGAGACTGAAATTTGCTTCATTTCATGAGATAATTGGGGTGGGCTTCTTACCCGCCCATGCGCTTTTTACCCCGTCTTCCCCTATGGTTGTCTCAGGACTGCCACCGCGTAAAGTTCGACCACGTATGGCTTGTACCCACGTGTCGTCATATCCGGCCACAAGGAGCGCCATATTGTGGGAGATCGCCATCTTAGTCAGTAACTTTGTTTGAAAAATGCCAGATCGATGCTGCGTATTTGGCTGTTCCAATTCGAAACTTATCTAAACTGTATTTATAACATCTGGATGTTTTCTTTACACATTTAGATAACATTTTCACTTTGCTTACACACAAATAAGGACTAAGATGGCGACACTTCCGTTGGAAGGGTCGAGATGCGCACGCAGGTGGGGGGCGGAGCCATATAACAAAACACACATCAATGATTCTTAACAACGTCCCAAAACCTGACCCAAACAGTACAATTGATGACATGGCATCTTCAATCATTGTACCCTATAGCTCTTAATTCCACACAGTGCTGGAAAGTTAACGTTGAGCCATTCTACTCTACTTATCGGATCCAGGTGTTTTTTTATTTTAAAAAACAGTTAAAAAGGATAGCAAACATCCTAGTAAAAAAAGGTTTTTTATAAAAAAGGCCATAGGCAAAATATGCACTGCAGAATGGGCAACATGTGTCCACTCCTCAAGGGCGTAAGGTCTCCCGCGTAAAAGCCAGTGAACAATACACACAAAAACCACCCAAAACTGCCATGTCATAAATTGTAAATGAGGATGGAGAGAATGAAAAATGGGGATGAGGGGCTACTCTTAGATTAAAGCTCCCCCACCACGACAAGGTGGAAGTCCGCGGGGGACGGGGGGGGGGGGGTGTGGGTGGGTGTGTGTGTGTGTGTGTGTGTGTGGGGGGGGGTGCTTGCTGAATGTATTCTTTACTGAAATACGAAAAAAAGAGTCCTTTTTTTTATAACATCCTGCCCTGCGAAAACAATCACAAACAAAACAATATAAGAGAGAGAGAGAGAGAGAGAGAGAGAGAGAGAGAGAGAGAGAGAGAGAGAGAGAGAGAGAGAGAGAGAGAGAGAGAGAGGACAGACAGACAGACAGACAAACAGACAAATATAGGGACAGAGAGTAGATAGAGATGAATGAAGAGCTGAACCTGAGTACATTTTGCACTCTCTATTCATAGCCCTTCTCTCGTTAAGAGAGAATACGAATACGAATACGAACGTTTGCATTGAGGGAAAATGGATAAGCTGAATCCGCGTTTTTACACCATGCCCTCAGGCCAAAAAAAAAGAGAAACAAAGACTGAAACATAGAAAAATAAAAAGGAGGAATGTTGTTGTTGTTGCAAACAATGGATGACAAATGCATAATGAATTTTTTAAAACAATATAATATATGAAAATAATTCAGATATACATAACATCATGCAAATGGAAAAACAAGCAAACAAAAGCAAAATAATCACCCCCCCACACACACACACATATATGCGCACACGCACACACACACGCACACACACACACACACACACACACACACACACACACACACATATATATATATATATATATATATATATATATATATATATATATATGCGCACACGCACACGCACGCACGCGCACGCACGCACACGCACGCACGCACACGCACACGCACACACGCACACACACACACACACACACACACACACACACACACACACACACACACACACACACTCACACGTACATACGCACTCTGCATGCACACTCACTCTTGAAAGTATGCACGCACTCACTCACTCACTCACTCAAGAGAGAGAGAGAGAGAGAGAGAGGGGGGGGGGGGGGGGGAGAGAGAGTCTAGTCTAAGGAACTGTACAAAATCACACGTACACACTCTAGTCATTTTCTGCTTTTCCTCAGAGCTTTCTGTAAAAGTGACAGACAGGGACTTGGCCAGAGCAGAGAAAGTAAAGAGAGCAAAAAAAGAACCTTTCAGACTTTAAAAAAATCCAAGAAATAAATAACTCTAGTGGCATTTCTCTTACACGATAATACAACACTGACAAGATATAATATTTATAAAAAAAATACATTGTGAATGAAGTGGTTCTCGTGTGAGAGTTTTGTGTTAACTGATGATAATTTAATAAGTGTGAATGACTTCATAAGTTAATAAATGGTATGTGTGCACGTTAGCACTATTCACAAAATATCTATATTTCTCCATGGCAACACAGTGCTGCGCCAATCTTATGATTTACAACTCACTGCGTTGCCACGGGGAAATGGTGATATTTCGTGAATAATGTTAACGTGTACACAGACCTTAATGTGACTTGCATAATTATCACTGTGTTGCCATGGTGATATTTCGTGAAAAATTTTCACGTGTACATAGACCTTAATATGACCTGCATATCAACTGTGTTGCCATGGTGAAAGAGTAAAACATGTTCACGTGTACAGAGACCTTAATATGACTTGCATATCAACTGTGTTGCCATGGTGAAAGAGTGAAACATGTTCACGTGTGCATAGACCTTAATATGACTTGCATATCAACTGTGTTGCCATGGTGAAAGAGTGAAACATGTTCACGTGTACAGATACCTTAATATGACTTGCATATCAACTGTGTTGCCATGGTGAAAGAGTGAAATATGTTCACGTGTACAGAGACCTTAATATGACTTGCATATCAACTGTGTTGCCATGGTGAAAGAGTGAAACATGTTCACGTGTACAGAGACCTTAATATGACTTGCATATCAACTGTGTTGCCATGGTGAAAGACATAAACATGTTCACGTGTACAGTGACCTTAATATGACTTGCATATCACTGTGTTGCCATGGTGAAAGAGTGAAACATGTTCACGTGTACAGAGACCTTAATATGACTTGCATATCAACTGTGTTGCCATGGTGAAAGAGTGAAACATGTTCACGTGTACAGAGACCTTAATATGACTTGCATATCAACTGTGTTGCCATGGTGAAAGAGTGAAAAATGTTCACGTGTACAGAGACCTTAATATGACTTGCATATCAACTGTGTTGCCATGGTGAAAGAGTGAAAACATGTTCACGTGTACAGAGACCTTAATATGACTTGCATATCAACTGTGTTGCCATGTTGAAAGAGAGAAAAATGTTCACGTGTACAGAGACCTTAATATGACTTGCATATCAACTGTGTTGCCATGGGGAAAGAGTGAAAAATGTTCACGTGTACAGAGACCTTAATATGACTTGCATATCAACTGTGTTGCCATGGTGAAAGAGAGAAAAATGTTCACGTGTGTGCAGAGACCTTACTATGACCTGCATATCAACTGTGTTGCCATGGTGAAAGACAGAAACATGTTCACGTCAGTGTATGACTTGCATATCAACTGTGTTGCCATGTTGAAAGAGTGCAAAATGTTCACGTGTACAGAGACCTTAATATGACCCGCATATCAACTGTGTTGCACTGGGGAAAGAGAGCAAAATGTTCACGTGTGCAGAGACCTTAATATGACCCGCATATCAACTGTGTTGCACTGGGGAAAGAGAGCAAAATGTTCACGTGTGCAGAGACCTTAATATGACCCGCATATCAACTGTGTTGCACTGGGGAAAGAGAGCAAAATGTTCACGTGTACAGAGACCTTAATATGACCCGCATATCAACTGTGTTGCACTGGGGAAAGAGAGCAAAATGTTCACGTGTACTCGGACCTCTAGCCATTCTCCCAGCTACAGCCCAGTTTCACTCATCACCAGAGCCATTCACGCATGTTGCCTCCTCTTTCTTTTCTCGTCGTGTCCTTTAACTGTCGCATTATGCCCATCTTCTTCTTCTTCTTATCTTTCTTTCTTTCCTTTCTGTAATTAGATTTAAAGGATCCGTTCATTCTGGGGGGGGGGGGGGGGGGGGGGTGGGGGTGGGGGGAATGCTATTACCTTTGCGGAATGCTATTATGGGTTATGTAGTAATGTCCCCCTGTCGCTATGGTGCGTTCCCGCAGCTCTTCCGTCACACACAAAGTCATTGAGGGTGACACATTAGCCCTTTAAATGTGGCGATTCACACAAAAATCGCGTGCAAAGGGTGGCGCTTGGCTGCGACGCGCTCTCCATGTGGGACGATAAACACAGAGACGCCTCTGTGACTATAATGTACCCGTGTGGACACATAGCACTTAGCACACGGGGGCACAAAGCCAGTGGCAACATAGAGAAGGGAGAGGCTCAAAGGTGGACACATAGAGACGGGGGCATTTGGACAGGGGCACAAAATAAACATTTATGAGGGTGACACCCCCCCCCCCCGGGAGCAATGAGGGTGACACATAGAGATGGGGGCTCAATGAGGGTGACACATAGAGACGGGGGCACAATGAGGGTGACACATAGAGACGGGGGCACAATGAGGGTGACACATAGAGACGGGGGCTCAATGAGGGTGACACATAGAGACGGGGGCAAAAAGAGACGGGGACACATAGAGACGGGGCGACAACTTCAGGGTCACATAGAGACGGGGACTCAATGAGGGTGACACATAGAGACAGGTGCTCATGAGGGTGAAACATACACGGGGACAAAGGGTGACACATAGAGACGGGGACTCAATGAACACATCGGGGACACAATGAGGGTGACACATAAATGAGGGTGACAATAGAGACGGGGCACAATGAGGGTGACACATAGAGACGGGGGACTCAATGAGGGTGACACACAGAGACGACATAGACGGGTGTTGACATATTAGAGCTCAATGGGGTGACACATAGAGACGGGGGTGCAACATAGAGACGGGGACTCAATGAGGGTGACACATAGAGACGGGGGCTGTGACACATAGAGACGGGGACAATGAGGGTGGACACATAGAGACGGGAGCACAAGACACATAACCACACTGAGGTGACACATAGAGACGGGGGCACAATGAGGGTGACACATAGAGACGGGGGCACATATAGAGACGGGGCACAATGAGGGTGACACATAGAGACGGGGACACAATGAGGGTGACACATAGAGATGGGGGCGGGTGACACATAGAGACGGGGGTGAGGGTGACACAGAGACGGGGGCACAATGAGGGTGACACATGGAGACGGGGGCACAATGAGGGGACACACATAGAGAGACACCATGAGGGTGACACATAGAGACGGGGGCACAATGAGGGTGACACAATGGAGACGGGGACACAATGAGGGTGACAGAGACGAGGGTGACACATGAAAGGGGGTGAACATAGAGACGGTGGGACACAATGAGGGTGACATATAGAGACGGGGGCACACAATGAGGGTGACACATAGAGACGGGGACACAATGAGGGTGACACATAGAGACGGGGACACAATGAGGGTGACACATTTTAGAGACGGGGGCACAATGAGGGTGACACATAGAGACGGGGACACAATGAGGGTGACACATAGAGACGGGGACACAATGAGGGTGACACAATGATAGAGACGGGGACACAATGAGGGTGACACATAGAGAGGGGGCACAATGAGGGGAGACGAGGACACAATGAGGGTGACACATAGAGACGGGGACACAAAGAGGGTGACATATAGAGACGGGGGCACAATGAGGAGACGGGGGAACAATGACACATAGAGACGGGGGGCACAATGAGGGTGACACATAGAGACGGGGGACACAATGAGGGTGACACATAGAGACGGGGGCACACATATAGAGACGGTGACACATAGAGACGGGGGAACAATGAGGGTGACACATAGAGACGGGGACATACAGAGACGGGGTGACACATAGAGACGGGGACACACTGAGGGTGACACATAGAGACGGGGGCACAATGAGGGTGACACATAGAGACGGGGGAACAATGAGGGTGAATACATAGAGACGGGGACATACAGAGACGGGCACTCAGACGGGGACACACTGAGGGTGACACATAGAGACGGGGGCACAATGAGGGTGACATAGAGACGGGGGACAATGAGGGGGACACATGGAGACGGGGACATCCTTATAGAGACGGGCGCCCATAGAGACCCGGTGTGGCATTCTCAAATTGGATTTGTTCTCAACATGTCTGCGCATGTGCGAAATCGATCATGACGTACCATCAAATTTTATCTTTTGTGTATTCGACACTAAATTGACCCTAAACCTATCCCTAACCCTAACCCTATTCCTATTCCTAACCCTAAACCTATCCCTAACCCTAACCCTAAACCTATCCCTAGCTCTTCGCACATGCGCAGACATGTTGAGAACAAATCCATTTTGAGAATGCCACACAGGGACTGTATTCACATTGAGATAGTATGAGACTTTTAATCATCATGATATTATCTTAGAAGCCCTTCCAAGGTAGTAAGAATTGAATAGGACTTCAGAAGGACTTCTAAGACATCAGTCTCATACTATTTCAATAATTATGAATACAGACCCCGGACACATAGAGACGGGGTGGGTGGGTGGTGGGGGGGGGGGGGGAGCATGTAGGGATGGGGGCACTCTGAGGGTGACACATAGAGACGAGGGCACATCGATATTATGAGCCCTTATTATGTATGAGCAGCAAGTGTGTAATGCAGGTCACTTCGGAGCGGCCCTTCTTTGCCCCCTCACTGCTTCCCCTGATTGAAGGCCTGATGTAATTACCTGGGTGCTGTACCTAGCTGTTTCGTTTTGTGTCAAATATAGACACCATTGTGTGTGCGTGCGTGTATGTGTGTATGCGTGTGTGTGTATATATGTGTGTGTGTGTGTTTATTTGCTTGCGCGTATGCAAGCGTGCAAGTGTGCGTAATGCATGTGTGTGTGTGTGTGTGCTTGTGTGTGTGTTTGTGTGTGTGGTGTGTGCGTGTGCGTGCGCGCGCGCGCGTGCGTGTGTGTGTGTCTGTGCGTGCGTTCGTGCACGTGTGCGAGCGTGTATATATGTACAGATTCTGTCAACATCCAAAAAAATGAATAGTGTCATGAGATATACCATTATCATAATAGGGGAAGACGGGGTAAAACGCGCATGGGCGGGTAAGAAGCCCACCCCAATTATCTCATGAAAATATGAAGCAAATTTCAGTCTCATTTTGCCCATGAGACGAGCGTTAATGTCTAGCATTCGTCTCATGGGCAAATTTGACTGAAAGTTTTTTTTATTTCATGAGATAATTGGGGTGGGCTTCTTACCCGCCCATGCGCTTTTTACCCCGTCTTCCCCTACGTACGTCGCAAACTTTCATTATTTCCCACCAGTCCATAACCATTGAGCAAAGCAAAACGTCCGCCAAGGTGAACATTGTTCCCAAGCTGTGAACATCTCTTTAATGCTGAGATGTTCAACCTATAAACTTCTATGCTGGTACTCAAGGAAAGACATTGAAACGTCGATAAATTGTTGTTTAGACTTTGCCCGCTCAGAAGCAAAAGTTGACATATGGCTCAAGGAATTTCAGTTTAGCAGAAGAACGTTAGAAGAAAGTTACCGTTACAGTTGTCAAATGACCGTTGTGACTGTTACAACCGTAGCTAGTGTAAATACGCTTGTCGGAAATGATCTCTAGATAAATGCTGATGAGATGAAAAACATACTGAACTTTTCATCAGGAAGCCTGGATAAAATCTTAACATGAGCAGCTGGTTATGCAGAAGCGTTATAACCGTTATTTGCCCCACTAGTTTACTGAAGGTCAGAAAAGGGGTAGGGTTGAATGGTGCATCCAAATCATACAACAAATTAGATGGTGAGAAGTTAGCCAGCATCTGGGGCTTTGCTTTAAAGATGATGCAACATTTATCTGTCAGTATAATAATAATAAAACTGCAAGCAATAATTATTCGCTTGGATGTTCTAGGTGAGACTCCATCAGTAAAATGTCACAGAAAACAGAATAGTAGCAACATTATCAAGCAAATAAACGCCGTGAAAGTTTTCTGAAAAGCTGGTTATATGGCTTCAGTTCATCTCCTAGAGAGAAGAGCTCTCACTGTAGATTGAAACATAAATATCTATTTAACCAAAGGCATTTTGAGTTTGCCGTCCAAGCACTGGTACCCGGTCTCCCCCTATTTTAGTGTGACATCGCAAGTGACCACACTGCTGCAACTGCTTTGAACATTTTGCCAGAAATCAGACTTTTGCAGACTTTAGCTGGTCTCCCACCCATTTTATTGTTTACTTAGTCCCTTGTTATGTTTCCTGCTATCATATGTGAAGCGCTGGTAAGGGGTAGGCAATTGTAGAAAGTTGAAGATGCTTGAGCGTTCGTTGAGGGCACTATTTGTGACATACTTCAGTTGAGCTGGTCTGGTGCCATAGCCGTTTGGTTTGAAAGGATATCCACGTGCATGTGTTCTAGTGAGGGACTCTTCTAAAAGTTTGACTAGCCAGAAGGAGGATGCGCACTGCCAGTTATCCACATTGCGAAAGATATGGAGTGCCCCTCGTACAGTGTAGTTAACAGAAGAAGAAGAAGAAGAAGAAGAAGAAGAAGAAGAAGAAGAAGAAGAAGAAGAAGAAGAAGTTGAGAAGAAGAAGAAGAAGAAGGAGAAGAAGAAGAAGAAGACGAAGTTGAGAAGCAGAAGAAGAAGAAGAAGAAGTTGAGAAGAAGAAGAAAAAAAAGAAGAGAGAGAGAGAGAGAATACGAATACGAATACGATACGAATGGTTTTATTGAGGGTAAAACAGATAAGCTGGGTAGCCGTTTTACACCATTGCCTTGAAAAGAGAGACGAGAGAGAGAGAGAGAGAGAGAGAGAGAGAGAGAGAGAGAGAGAGAGAGAGAGAGAGAGAGAGAGAGAGAGAGAGAGAGAGAGAGAGAGAGAGAGAGATAATACGAATACGAATACGATACGAAATGTTATTGAGAATAAAAGAATACGTTTGGGGTTTTATGTTTCACACATTGCTACACCCGGCCCCTAACGAATAACAACATCGATGTTATTTATCAAATAACTAGAACATTGCAAATTATTGAAAGTGAAAAAAAGAGATAAAAACGTGGAAATAGGATGTCAAATTTAACGATTAAAAATCGTTTTGAAGGATCATTAGAAAGAAGGGGGAAAATAATCGGAATAAACTGAGCAACACGTATTACAAAGCAAAATGAGAACGGTACGAGAGAGAGAGAGAGAGAGAGAGAGAGAGAGAGAGAAGAGAGAGAGAGAGAGAGAGAGAGAGAGAGAGAGAGAGAGAGAGAGAACTCGGAACTCGGAAATTTGAATGTAAAAAGGCCACCTGTCCGCATGTGGACACGTACATGCAAATAATCATGTGAAATAAAAACAGAAAAATGAAAATAATAAGCATTACTATCTTCAAAAGTAAGACATCAGCATGATAAAACAAAACCTGACCTAAACCCCATGATCTTTTAAACTGAGAAAGTAAAGTTTACATAGTTTGTTCTCTTACAAACAATGCATCAGCATAAACATTGCTAAATCTCTCATAACATTTGTGTCTTCATTTTGCAGTCAGAAGGAAAAGGGCTGTATATTATTTTTACCTTGGTAGTGTTTCATTATGTACTTTCCTCGCAACTGGTTATACATTGGGCATTTGATAAGAAAGTGTATTTCATTTTCGATATCATCACAAAAAGGACAATGTCTTGTTGCTGGTATTATATTTCCATATCTTTTATTTACTCTCAGATCGTTTATGAAAATCTAACTAAAGCAGTTCTGAATTCCATAATAGTAATCTCTTGTAAATACATTTCTGTTTGTAAAAGAAATTTAAAAGAACGATACACTTCATAACGATCGCTTTGTGTTCATTTTTCTTTCCATTCTTGTTTCACGTTTGCGACAATCGATCATCCTCTGCCTGAACATTTTCAAAAAATGTTTTTTCGTCTCCCACCCCACCATATAACCACACCTCAGAAAACCCGAAGATATCTAAACAATGTTTTATCTGAAGAGCCCAATGAGAGACTTAGTGCGATTTGTCTCACGCCAGAGGGCATGACGCTCGTGTGGGGCTAATCCTCTCTATATTATTAGTTGGGGATAAAGAAAGAGAGAGAGAAGAGACAGTGAGTGGTCCTACCATCACTCTCTCTCTCACTACGCCCAAGTAAGAAAATCGCGTGATAAGCCCCTAGTGCATTGACTGCCCTCTGGCGTGAAAAAATATCGCCATAGGTTGACCATTGCAGTATGTGTTTTCTTCGCTCGTGTGTCTTTGGACCGCTTGTTTTGGCAGTTTGAACTTATTCAGTTTTTGTATTTTAAACCAGTACTTTAAGGCACGCAAAGAGCTGTCTATGTAAAGCGGGTATCGACCCGTCTCTCCGTAAACTAGGAGGTTTGGAGTTTTTGCTCCGACTCTCAAAAACGTTTTGCGCGCAAAAAGATGAATACTTTCGATCACTTTGAACTGAGTAAGACCCCATATTTCGGATGCGTAAAGCAACATAAAGAGAGTGAAAAAGAGAGAGAGAGAGAGAGAGAGAGAGAGAGAGAGAGAGAGAGAGAGAGAGAGAGAGAGAGAGAGAGAGAGAGAGAGAGAGAGAGAGAGAGAGAGAGAGAGAGAGAGAGAGACAGACAGACAGAGAGAGAGAGAGAGAGAGAGAGAGAGAGAGAGAGAGAGAGAGAGAGAGAGAGAGAGAGAGAGAGAGAGAGAGAGACTTGAGTAAATAATAGATTCGTATTTGGAAGACAATTGACCATAACTATATAAAGTAGTCATATATATTTAAAATAAACAATTCAATACAGAGAGAGAGAGAGAGACTAGAGAGAGAGAGAGAGAGAGAGAGAGAGAGAGAGAGAGAGAGAGAGAGAGAGAGAGAGAGAGAGAGAGAGGTGGTGATGTGTTGTTGAAAATGAGCACAAAATAACCTTGGACTTTGTACGCTTCCTTGTAGCGTTCTTTTTGTCCTGATAGATTCGTCCAGTTATGTATAATTATAGACGAAACTCATTTTGGGGCAAGAAAACGACTTCAGAAGAAGACAGATGATTTCGATCAATGGACAAATAAAGTATAGTTAGACTGACAATTTTTTTGTTGAGTTTTTTTTTACTATAAAATTAACGCATTAGCCCCAAAAAATAATTCGTCAATAAAATTGTAGGAAACTGGTATAAAGTCAATCGTTTTTGCCAGTTTCTTGTAATTAATTTCGCATGTCACTACCCGTGATTACTGTTTGTTGTTGTTGTTGTTCCCTGGCTTAACGACTCCAGGGATCATCCCAACAGCCGGAGCACTTGAACAATTCAGTACAAATGCACCAGCTAGGGATGAGAACATTACGTGTGTGACCGTTTTTGATTACCCCGCCATGCGAGCAGCCACACTCCGTCTTCGGGGGATTTTAGACTAATGATGTTATGCTGGGAGCTTGTCATGGCTTAAGACAATCCCCGCACAACCATTCAGAGCATAGCGACATTTTGATGTAGCCTTGGCGTTCTAGCTTATGTCAACTGGCTTAAAAGGTCGCAGTCATGATTATGGCGCCTGGTCAATTTAGAACAGCTTTCCTTCTAACTGCAAGCCAGTTGTTGTTTTTCTTAGACGCTAATCTCATCATTATCCTTCTAACTGCAAAAGCTGATTGAAGGGTTGATTTCAAAACCAGGAATGGTAATCATGAGTGCGAGTTAATCACTTAGCACGGATAGTAACGAGTCATGTACAGCACCACGAAAGGGACATTAAGTCGCTGTAGGGCTAGTTTCTTACAACAGGCTTGGGACGTAAAACAAACAAATCTCATTTTTGGTCAGTTTTGAGTTATGGGTATTTTTGTGTCCACTAACATCTTGTCTTTCGTATTCATAAAGGATACTCTTTAATACGGTACCTAAATGGTTTTATAAGTGTTTTGAAACGAGTAGGTCAATACATTTAGTTTCTCACAACAGGCTTGCGAAGTAAAAAGAAGAATCTCATTTTTTGTAATTTTTTATTTATGGGCATTTTTGTGTCCTCTATCATCATGTCTTTCATATTTATAAAGGATACTCTTTAATACGGTATCTTAATAATAATAATAATAATAATAATGGGAATTTATATAGCGCTCTTTCTCACATGAGCTCAGTGCGCTTTACATTGATAACAAGAACATTAAATTTAAAGGCAAACAAATAATTAATCATTAGAAAGTAAAATAAGCACGATGCTTACACACAACGTTCTCTTACTTCCTTACTCACACACACACACACACACACACACACTCACACACACACACACACACACACACACACACACACACACACACACACACACACACACACATATACACACACACATGCATGCGCACACGCACACTCGCACACAATTAATTATACAAGAGTAAAATAGTTACAACATGAACATTCTAAGAAGAAACATAGAGACCACATTCACATTCCCAATCAAGTTTGAATACAATACTGCAACTTGAAATAAAATCATACTGCCATCGACATATCAATTACATGACTAATTATAATAGACAAATTTTGCAAAAACAAAAATACCCTTCTACCTCATTTACAAGCATTTAAAGTTTACAAGACGTAGACATTCTACATACAAAATACGAATAATAAAATAATTGTAAATAATTTTTTTACAAGATTTCTGCAATAAAACGGACCCCCCCCCCCCCCCCCCCCCCACACACACACACACACACACACACACACAACACACACACACACACACACACACACACACCACACACACACACACACACACACACACACACACCTCACACACAAACACTAATCAATCATAATATGTCCGAAACAAGTGAGTTTTAAGGGCAGAGCGAAAGGCGGAAATAGAGTCAGATGAGCGGACATGTTGTGGGAGGGAATTCCATAAGTGAGGTGCTAAATAGTAGAAGGATCGTTCACCAAACGATTTCGTGTGGACCCGAGGAACCTTGAGTGTGCAGCAGTCAGAGGAAGAACGTAGGGAGCGAGCAGGTAAGTAGACAGTTACTAGTTCGGAGAGATAGACGGGACCAGAGGAGTGAACAGCACCGAAACAAAGGCAAGCTATTTTATACTTGATTCTAGCCTCTACTGGAAGCCAGTGCAAGTTACGAAGACGAGGTGTTATATGATCAGAACGTGGAATCTTGAGAGTGAGGCGTGCTGCACTGTTTTGCAGTTTTTGAACACGTTGCAGGAGATACTTAGGACAGCCACAGAGAAGAGAGTTGCAATAGTCAATGCGGGAAAGAATAAAGGCAGAAATAAGAGTTTTCGTGGCTGCAACAGACAGAAAGTGTCGAACAGCACTGATTCGTCTGAGCTCAAAATTGATGGAACGTATGAGATTAATAACCTGTTTATGCATTGTAAGATTTGAATCGAGGGTAACTCCGAGATTCTTTGCTGACTTAGAAAACTGAACACAAGCATTGCCAACTGTAAGAGTTAATGGTCTTGTAAGTGTTTGAAAACGAGTAGGTAGGCTAGACTTTATCATTAAACGGAAGAAGGATTTGTAAACTACACTTTTATTCATCGTTTGCTTTTAAAACAAACTTGGCACATTCCTATTACTATAAACATATTTGTGTGACTGAAAAGCACACCAAAATGATATACAGCATCGTAAATAAAGCCGCCAAAGGTCAAACCAATCCATCACACAAACGCACGCGATGCTAATAATAAACACTCCCTCCACCACCTTGCTAATCTCGAAGGCTTTAACCCTTTCACCGCCAATGTCGCATTTTTGCACCACAATGGTTTAACACCCATGTCACTAAAAGGCATCAAATCAGGGCCTGTTATCC
>CM065700.1:6552752-6553828 GCA_017654935.2 Phymorhynchus buccinoides | reverse complement strand
TTGGGCGTCATGTTCAATCTCTTTTACTCCATCTCTAGCTAGCTCTCTCTCTCTCTCTGATCTCTCTTCTCTCTCTCTCTCTATCTCTCTCTCTACTATCTATCTCTCTCTCTCTCTAATAATAATAGGTTTTTGTTTGTATTGAGTGTTACAAGAATTTACAGGGATGTATTTGCATGCTTTACCCCCATTTCTTTTTTGTATTATGTGTGTATTTTCGTTTTTCATTTTCTACTTAACATGTTTTGCAACAGAGGTGTGGATCTTGGTGGTTTGGATGTAGAAGAGGAAAAGCATGTTATTGCTTACTCTATTACCCTCTATAAATAAAAATTCATTTCAATTTTATAGATCAGGTCTTCCTCTAAACTGCTCAAGTTGATTGAAACACTGATTGGATTACTTGCTCATTTTCGTCGTCACTGTGGTCAGAATACTGAGACGAAAGGAAAGAAGAAAGAAAGAAAGAAAGAAAGAAAGATTGTTTCAGTAAAAAAAAAAAATAAGGAAGAGAAAAAAAGGAATGAAGGATTGTTTCAGTGAAAAAAAAGGAAGGAATAAAGGATTTTTTTCAAGAAAGAAAGAAAGGAGGAAAGAAAGGAAGGAATGAAGGACTGTTTCAAGAAAGAAAGGAAGAAAGAAAGAAAGAAAGAAAGAAAGACCGACCAGATTACGTGTCAAACTCACGGGTCTCAAGTGTTTTCCCTCTTATAGCTGGTAAGAAATCTTGTTTTGACCAGGTGTGACTCCCATACAAATGCCCCCTAATTCAAAACGAAACATCGTTTTAAAGAGCAGCCTCAATTTGAAGTTGGGGGGCATTTGTATGTGGGTCACAGCTACCCAGAAAAAAACCCCCCAAGGGACTTAATCGTGGTGGGTCAGTGTGTCTTTGAGCATTCCAAAGGAAGTGTGCCAATGAAATGACACTTTATGCATCAGAAACACACAGGAAAAGACGGGGTTATTTATGAACCAAAAAGAGTGAAAAGAATGAATGAATTACTTTGCTTTGGATTAAAATGAAAAGAGAACTAGAGATGGTCAATTTACACTAATGTGAACAGATTCACATT
>CM065700.1:6532752-6545252 GCA_017654935.2 Phymorhynchus buccinoides | reverse complement strand
TGTTTTAGTCGTGCGTACACGCTGCAAATCTATCGTTTATTTCGTCACGGCGACCTAATAAATATTCTTTAGCCTGCCGATTGTACACAGTACACGCACGCACGCACACACAAGCACACGAGCGTGTGCCTAAAATCACGTGTTGTGGATAGACGTTACATGGCAAACACATAGCACACGCATACGCACGCGCGCGTACATGTGTGCACCAGCGTATCCACATACAGTCACATTCTAAAACACACCAAAAGCATACAAGAAAACAACACAATAAAAAGAGACATCCCTGTTTACACTTATTTGACAATTTTAAAAATATTATATCAACAGGTTAATAGGCCTATCACAGTTAAAGACCCCGTGACGCGCCACGGTTACGTCCCTTGTTTTTTTTCTGGGTTGCTGTGACCCACATTCGAATTTCCCCATATTCAAATTGAGGCTGCTCTTTAAACTGATGTGTTGCTTTCAATTTGGGGTAATTTATATGGGAGTCAGACTTGGTCAAAACAAGATTTCTTTCCAGTTATAAGAGGGAAAACACGTGAATCCCGTGATCTTGACACGTGATCGGGTTGCTCTTTAAAGGGAATTAATGACGAGATTTATATTACAATAAATGTCTTGTTTTTAATTCTTCTGAAAAATGTCAGAATATTTTATATTACAATACATGTCTTGTTTTTAATTCTTCTGAAAAATGTCAAAAGTGCCATAAAAGTAATAATGTTATCAGAGCCATCGATTGATGTTTTGGGTTGACATATTTTTTGTGGTCATTTTGATCATAGACGATGATTTTGACAGATTATAAAAAAAAGAGCATTGTGTAGAAAATGTACGAGAAACACATAAAGTAATTTTGTGATTTTTTGTATTCTTTCCACTCTTAAATTTTAGATACATAGTCAGCTCTATAATTTTTTCAGCCACCTTCCACCAAAATAGGGATCAGTACCATTGGGGGGGTGGGGTGGGGGGGGGGGGGGGGAGGGGGGTTGGTATCATGTATATATTGTTTTACATCTGTAGAGTCACCCCTTTCCAAAAATGCATGATAGCAATCTGAAAGAGGTCCGTTAACGTGTTATTTATAATGGTCCCCCTTATTGTGAAGTATTTTTGGTAAGGGGGACCCTACAGATGTCAAGACTGTATGATAGCAATTGCCCCCTCAGATGGTAACAATCACCCTCCGAACATGCTGCGTTTGAGTAGATCTAGATTTAGACACACTCGGTTTGTGTTTCTCGCCATCAAGCTATCTGGGTCAATCTCAATGTTTATTTCTTTGCGAGTTCCAACTCGACGTTTTGCACGTTAGATCAGTTTGTAACCACTTTTTGCAAATCGTTCACTCGCTTCGCTTCACTCTTCGCCGCCATTGTTGCTATGGTATTTGACCGAGTAAGTCGAGGTAAACAACTCTAATTTTCACGTAGAACCCCCCCCCCCCCCTCCCCGTCCCTAGTCTTTTCCGAAAATCGTCTATTCGACATGAGGTTCGTTAAGCAGTCAAGGATATCAATGATTACAGTTTCTTCGTTTTTCAAAGGAGATGATAATTCCTGGTTGAAAAAAAAGGTCAGTTGAGGCTTCTTTTTGAATCAACCATGGGTTATCTTCTCTCTCGGGAACACATGTGGGCAAATGTGTAGTGCATCTCTCCCTACCCATCCCACCCCTTATGTTCCCACTTTGCACCTCTCCCTGACGTCACAGTTCATTAGCATATTTACAACCACGAAGCTGCGCAGACATACCAGCAAGGGGTTACAGATTTATTTTGCATGAACCCATTCTGTTGTATCCAATTTTTAAATCCTCTTACAACAAGCAAACATAAACATATAGCAAAAATACAAGAACAACCAAACAAACATCCCTATTCAGGGCCGGATCTAGGCTGTCCAAAAAAAAAAGGACAAAGGAGATGCTCTTGCAATAAGGTGATAATGTTTGAGTGTCTTTTGTGTGTTATGACTGCAAGCTAAGCAAGGTGCAAAACTGATTTTAAAAAAACCCGCTCTTAACCCTTTTACCGCCAAAGTCGCATTTTAGCACCACAGTGATTTAACACCTATGTTACTAAAAGGCATCAAATTGGGGTCTATTGTCCAAAGACCCTATTGTCTCAATTTTGGGATATTAAGGATAGACTTTATTAAATGTCACATAAGATAAGAATCCTCAAATACTGCAGACAGATTTTGTTCTCTACCCAACTAAATTTAATGGAAATTTATGGCTGAACTATGGCTGGCGGTGAAAGGGTTAAGAAGTTCTGTTTTGAGCTCACAAAACAGTTTTAAAATGTTGAAAACTCGTTTTCGGATGGGGGGCTTCGCCCCCCAGGACCCCCCACCAGGGCTTTGCCCCTGGACCCCACCGGGGCCTAGGCGGCCCCTGGACCCCGGCCTAAAAAAAGTTTCAAGCACCCCCCCTTCAAAAGTCTGTGATCCGGCCCTGCTATTTGACATGTAGCAATTCATCACAACTTTCCCCTTCCATCAACTGACAATAACACTGTGTTTTTTTTTGGTCAAGACTGAAATGGTTAAATTGACTATGCACAAAGAATGAAAATGTTGACACAATTCTACTTCAAATCTAGAGCGTTAATTAGGCGTTAGGCCATTAGCCGCGCGCCACATTTTCTGCTCCGGTGACCCTGACCTTTAACCAATGATCTTCATTTTCGAACTTGGCCTAGATATTCTAACTACCTATGCGCGTGCCAAAAACAAAGCATGCTAGGTCTCTCCGTTCAAACATTATCATGCATACATACATAGTGAGCCAGCCAGGGACATTTTCTGCGCCAGTGAGCTTGACCGTTGACCGATGACTTTGATTTGTTTACTGGATCAGGGACGGTGGGTGGATGCCTCGTGCCTCCATACGACCCCCGCCCCTTCCACGAGCCTCTCCCCGTGGGGATACCGGGGGGTCTTTCGTACAAAAATTGTTACCCCACCTTCTGGAAGTTCTGTGCTTGTAACTTCCTCTAATCTGCCACTCTCTTTGACTCTGTCTTTTCCCCTTGGCTTTCTGTTATCTACTGTCTTTCTGACTTAATATAGGCCCATTCTCCTGCCTTTTTATTTTTCAAAGAAATCTTCCAAATAATTGTTCTCATTTGAGCTCCTCCGAAATCGGAATGTGTCGGTTGTACGCAGCGGGTAGACCAGTGAAAACTGAAAACCGGACACATACGTACATTACCTATTATAACCATATGGCCTGGGAACGCAGAAGAAGAAGAAGAAGAAGTTTACTGATAGCACTTAGCTACCTATGCGCATGCAACATTTTGAGCGTCGTAGGTTACTCCGTTCAAAAGATATCGTGTCTGTTTGTTAACATACATACACAATGTAAGCTTAATCAGTCAGTCAGTCAGTCAGTCAGTCAGCCAGAAACAAACAGGCAACACAGAGAAACATCACAGAAAACATGATCAGCTTCCTTTTGCGGCTGGCAAGGATATAATAATAATAATCATATAATAAAAAGGCAAGTGTGTGTGTGTCTGTCTGAAACACAAAACGGGCCTTATAACTCCGCCGTTTTTCGACAGAATCGCTTCAAATTTGCTATGAGCTCTAACGGGGCGATGGCAACGGCAACCGAGGCGGCCGTGTCATTTGCGCGGTTTGGCAAATGCGCCAAACGCGTATCCACCGGCCTCTCAGCGCCCGTATCTCCGATAGTGTTAAACCGATTGCCTTCACATATGGTAGGTAAATGACCGGGGAGAGTGACTATCCGTGTGCCAAACCGGAAGCAAATCGATTCATAAACGCGCGCAATATACGCCGCTTCACCTTTTCACAAATAACTCCGCCGTTTGTTAACCGAATCGCTTCAAGTTTGCTGTCAGGTTTGCTGTGGCCGGAGCAAAGCCTGGCAGCAAATTGGAAGAGAATCGGAAGAGCGCGTCACTCTCAGAGCAGCGCCAACGTGAAACAGGGCCTTATAACTCCGCCGTTTCTTAACCGAATCGCTTCAAATTTGCTGTACTCAGTGTTACCAGTACTTGGCGTTACCGTTACTAGGCGTTACCATTACTAGGGAGAGCGCATCACTGTCAGAGCAGCGCCAACGGGAAACGGGGCCTTATAACTCCGCCTTTTCTTAACCGAATCGCTTCAAATTTGCTGTACTCAGCGTTACCAGTACTTGGCGTTACTCTCTCTCTCTCTCTCTTTCTCTCTCTCTCTCTCTCTCTCTCTCTCTCTCTCTCTCTCTCTCTCTCTCTCTAATGCTATTACCAAAACAATCCACACATACGTGTGCGTGTGTCCTCCCTCTCTCTCTCTCTCTCTCTCTCTCTCTCTCTCTCTCTCTCTCTCTCTCTCTCTCTCTCTCTCTCTCTCTCTCTCTCTCTCTCTCTCTCTCTCTCTCTCTCTCTCTCTCTCTCTCTCTCTCTCTCTCTCTCTCTCACAACATTTATCACACAAAAAACATTACTGGGATACTGTATTGTTTGTTTATACAATATATAAACACACTTATAATAACATACCTAACCCCCTCCCCCACCCCCAAGAATGAAAATATATGTGTAAAAGCGCACGTGTGTAAAATTGCGTAAAAGCGTTTGCGCGCGCACCACTATCAAATGAAAATGACCGCATGAAGGTATTCAAAGAAACACGCACACGCACACGCACACGCACGCACACACACACACACACACACACACACACACAAAACACAAGCTCGCGAAACCAATCATCCGAACACACACACACACACACACACGCACGCGCGCACGTGCACGCGCACGCGCGCATACACACACACATACTATGCATACACTCATTACACGCATAGAGTAATGTACACATGCTTTTTGCGTTTCTAAAGCTTGAACTACACCCTCTTTCTATCCTCCCTCCCTGTGTCTCTCTCTGTCTCTCTGTCTGTCTGTCTGTCTGTCTGTTTGTCGGTCTCTCCCTCTCCCTCTCTCTCCTAAACAAATATACAATGTACTATGTATTTTGTCCCCATTAGTAAATACAAATAATCTTCTGATCAAAAATAATTACACGGTCGTTCGATTAATTTTTACACAGACAGACACACAAACACATACCACACAGACACACACACAAACACATACCACACACATACCACACGCACGCACGCACACACGCACACACCCCCACCCCACACACACACACACACACACACACACACACACACACACACACACACACACACACACACACACACACACACACACACACACACACACACACACACACACACACGCGCACACACACACACACACACACACACACACACACACACACACACACACACACTGCGTGCCCATGCACACATACACACTCCGCACATACATATACACATAGTTCTACCTTCACCTCCCTCACGCTCCACCCCACCCAACATATATTGCTAGTGCCATTTTTGTTTGTTACAACATTAACATGCTCTACGTTCGAAGTAGGAATCGATTTGCTCAAAGTCTAATTAGTTACCGTTGCTTAGGCGAAAGACTATTCTTTCTTTTTATATCATAACCTGACAACATTGCCTTCGAGTCACGTTAATTTAAAACCCTTTCAACGCTAGCCATTCCTCAGCCAAAATTTACCATTAAACATACCCGGGTAGAGAAAAGATTTCGTCTGCAATATTGCGGATTCCTCTGTGACATGCATAAAATAGGGCCTGTCCTTACCTCCCAAAAATAAGAACATAAGGTCACTGGATACCACACCCCTCATATGATGCCTTTTAGTGCCATGGGTGTTAAATTATTGTAGTGCCAAGAGGCAACAGTAGCAATGAAAGGGTTAAATTAAGGGGCCAGCCATACGTCCACTAATTTCGCACGACTGTGCGATACGATTAGATCATGTGATCTCGATGCGCCAATCACATTTAATAATAATAATAATAATAATAATAATAATAATAATAATAGGGGATACTTATTTATTGCGATTAGGCTCATCGCGCTTTACAACAGGATAAAGGCATTACAAATCATAGAAAGGTTCAACATAATTATATGAATTGCACACACACAAAAAAAAACCATTTGTTCTTGGAGACCACGTGATCGAATCGTATCGTACAGTCGTGCGATTTTAGTGGAATTATAGCTGTCCCTTTAGACAGACCATTCATACATTGTCATGATCAAAACGAGTCAACGTTCTTATGCATTCGAGTTTTTTTGTTTTGTTTTTAATTAAATATCACTAATTATTACTCACTCTATTTAAGTAAACGCCCGGGCCTACTTCCGTTGTGCGGTCAACGACACCAAGTAGACAAACACGGTCTTTGTCGTTGTTGTCGTTGTTGTTGTTGTTGTTTGCGAACATGGATGAAGCGTTCAACCTAACCACGCAGAACATGACACAAGCTGGTTCCACTTCAGGGCAGTTCCTACGGGATTTGAACTCAATGCTGTGGAAAATCGTACCTCCTGTGCTCCAGCTCTTCGGGACATTCGGCAACGTGATGATAGTGTTGATCATGAGGAAAATGCGATCCTCCATCGCCTGCTTAGCTTTGTATTTTACCGCCCTAGCTTGTTCGGACCAGAGTCAACTGACCACGGCAGTCATCTTCTACTGGATCAACAATGGGTTCTATTGGCCGACATCGTTTCATCGTTTCAGTATCTTATGTTTTCTTCCTAAATTCCTGTGGAACGCCTCTAGTTTGGTTTCAGCGTGGATTCTGGTCGCCATGACTTGCCAAAGAGTGGTGTCTGTAGCCTCGCCCCATCGTGTGAAGGTCTTGTGCTCCATGAGGAGAGGGAAGGTTATTGTGGCTCTCGTCGTCTTTGTCGCATTTGCCTTGAACTCCCACTTTATATTAACTTGGGGCTACCAGAAAGACCACGGAAGATGTTACTTTAAGACACGGTATTTTTACTTGATACTTTACTTCGAATGGCAAAGTCTAGTTTGTTACGCTATGTTGCCATCTCTACTTATTTTAACCGGGAATATTGTCCTTGTAGGACATGTTGTCGAATCTGTGCGAATTTCACGAAGAATGAGACACGTGGTGGACAAGACGTCTATGTCAGCAACTGGTAAAGTGTATTCCATGACCGTTACGCTCATAGTGACTTCGGCTGCTTACCTTATACTGACATTTCCCATATGTATGTTTGGAGTCGTCTGGGACAGGTTTGAAATTGAAAAGTCCGACGACTTCTCTGATGCGATAGTAGACATGGTGCGGACATTTTCTCGCTTCTTTTGGATGAGTGCAAACGTGACCAATTTTTACCTTTACGTGTTGAGTGGGACAAAGTTAAGGGAAGAAACAAAATCCTATTTATGTTGTCACTATAAAAAAAATACACAACAACAACAAAAGTGAAAAAACGAAATGAAATATGATCAAGATTTAAGATTTGCTATGTAAGGACTGTATCTACGACTGTGTATCGAATATATACCTACGAACAATTTTTCATATTTATATCAGAGAACCAAAATAATAAATACATCTCTTTTGCCAGCAATCTTAACAATTCTTAGAGTTGAAGCCATAGTTGGCTGACGGCCCGAAACAAATCATACCAATTAAAGCCAATAAAATGACCTATGTTTTATCAGAGATATACCCGCACACATAAAAACAACGAAATGCTCGACCGAATTATGTATATAATATTAACTATTTTGCCATAGGGGAACACCTGTGTTGCTCATGCCAATGGTGCGATATCTACTCGCCCGACTGTCACTAACTTAAGAGGATAGCGATTGACTCGTCTCTAGCAGATTGTAACGGATTATGTGTATACGTGTACAGATGTATATGTAAATAATGTTTTTCTTTTAACCAGATGACCTTTTTCTATAATATGTTATTATTAACGTTTTCTGCATAGATGTTTTTATCAGTGTGGTCCTGAAATGTTAATCTGTCGATGCAGGGGGTCAATAGGGCTTATAGCCAAAATTGAGTTTTAATAAAACTTTTATACCTTCTAGTAAATATTGAAAGTACGTAGCCAAGTAGTAACAAAGAAGACTTAGTGAATGCTGTCATTAACACTATTGTGACTGGCACTGCGTCAGTGAAACCACTGTGCTGGCCTGAGGCTGCACTGGAAAGATTACTGTGGAATAACTGCTTGTGATCAAACATTGTTTAAGAGCCTAATTGAAGTCTGATAAGCACCAAACTTTCTGTACTTTATGAAAAATGGATGCTTAATTCCATTTCATGCTTTGTGAAAATATTGCATGAACGATTTAAAGCCAACATGCTGCTTGACTTCGAGATCGAACTCCGCGACGAGATCGAACGATTCTGCCGATAACAACACTTTTTGTTGTCACATTCTCACTCTAGAGTACTCGTACTGGGCACTCACTGTTCAATTTAATCAGTACTTACATTATTTACACTACTTTCATCCTTAAAACCTGACTGATTGCCAGCATTACTTCCGTTCTCATCAAGTTCGAGCAACCAAACAATCTCCTCGCCACTCAGACCTAATTTTTGACAATTTTCGTGCAAAAATATCCTCAAATTTCGACACAAACACCGCCATTTTCGCTTCACTATTCAAGACTATTCAAGGGAAGTAACTGTGAAATCAAACAAGAAAAGTCTGCAGCAGTTTTGTACCTTAGACCGTTGGACCTTCGATTGGAGGTTCCCGGCAGATAGAGATGTTCTGCTGAACCTACGATCGGAGGTTCCCGTCACGGAAGTGATAATCCCCATCTTCATTTTTACTAATTGATAAACATAATCCCCCCCTGCCCCTGCTTACCCCCATATTCATAGATAACAATGTCCCATTCATACCCTTCGGGTCAAGAGGACGTAAAATATCAAATTTCCTTCTGTGCAGCCTCGAAGGTGGTGTTCCGGTTCCGCCGGATGTAGCTCTGAACGTCTCGCCTGAAGAATGGCGGCTGCAGGCCCTTCACAAAGATGTCGCGGAGAACCCTGTCCGACACCATTCTGAACTCCAGCTCATTGATGTCGTCCCACAGCTGCCGTAGATCCGCTGCGTAGGAGTTGATGTGTTCTCCCTGGCCCCATTCTCTGGTCAAAAAGGTTGAAGCCAGGCTGATCACATCATGCTGCTCTCCCCAGCGATTCTTGATGTTGTAGATTTTCGCTGGAGAGTTCACTTCCACCGCGGGCAGCCTGACGACCAATCAGCGAGCATGGCCTTGTAGGGCACCGATCAGTCAGAGGGCAGCTGCTCCATCATCCACAGGCTGAAGGCAAAGCACTAGCTTCGCCTCCTTGATGAAGTCGTCCACTGACGTTGCGCTGCCCTCCTCACCAGAGAACTCCGGGAGACGGGGCAGGTAAACATAGGGGTTAGCCATGTTGATGTCATGACGGGCGGAGGTAGGTCTGCTGCACTGTCTTCCTAGCTAAACTGTCTGAGTCTCCCCTTGTTCATGAAACCCTGCTATCGCAGCGCCAGATATGATGGGGTGGTAAGGGTAAGGATTGGGACAAGGAGGAGTTATTAAGGAAATGAGGGTGATGATGAGCACACACTATGCAGGCCAGGAACATATAGAGGAAACCAGACAGTGTGTTTAGCTTTTGTTTATTTGGGTACTAGGCTGTACTAGAAAAGACAGTGCAGCAGTTTGATCCTGCGACAACACAAAATTACAAGCATAAAAATAAACAAGAAATAATAATGATTAAGTATGATTGTAGGCCTTGCGCCATAGCACTCAATGTTCAATAACATGAGGAAATACACAGTCACAACAGTGGAAGGAGCTCACTGCATGACTTAAATAGCATGGTTAAGCTGACATTGACACAAGCCTAGCTGGGGTTTGGAAACATAACATAGGTTGGTTTTACCTGACCCTATGCTTACTTAACTCACACACAAACATTTAAGTTTATGTGAGCTAACCCCAAACCAAGTATTGTAACACTCACATCATCAGATGCTATGTTGCTAAAAATAGACGACACATCAAAGTAGGCTGATCAGTTTTAAGTGGTAAACTGACTAAAGACAAATGTAGGCCTATTGAGAGTTTATCATTGATGTAGCAAGAAACTCAGTCAAAAGGGAATGCCTTATTAATACTATAGTAGCAGTATTAACACAACACCACACTAGGCTTAGCACACACTAATAGTAGGCCTATGGCTGAAACAGTGCAAAGTAGGCCTACACGCATAGCATGGCATAAGCCTAGATCGATAATACTAATAGCATGAAAATTAGCAGGATAGGCTTATTAAACAACAATATAATGTGGGTAAAATGCCCTTACATTGGTTACACAGTAAATCAGCGTCACACATGTGTGGATTTGAGGATAGAACAGAACGATCGGAATGTTCTCATTGTAGTCTCTCAACAACATGAACAATGTTTATAAATAAACTGATGGTTGGTGAAGAGAATAGCAGACAGCTCTCAGTTCCGTGGCAGTTGTACAGTGACAAAGATAGATCGCTGATTTAGCTAAACAACATGTTAAACAATAGTTTGTAAAGTAGAACAAACTAAACAATAAACACTGGCTTTAGATTACTTACAGCTAGGAGCAGCGATCAGTGCTCAAACACTGTAGGTCAGCACACAGGCGCATCACGCATCATGCAGAGCAAGTGACTGGTAGGCTATAGACTCTACTTGTCAACTGACGCGACCAGCCGCGGTCAAATTTGAATTATATAGGTCATTCCATTTTGAACCAAGGCGCGTGACCTGTTCGATCCCGTGACTAAAAAGGAGACACGCAATTATGTCTGCTGAAACGATAACAATAGATGTCAAAATCAGCGTAATTGCAATTGAGTCAACTGTTAATATGGTAACAGTGGGGAGGTCTAAAAATAGCGCAATTGAACCGTCTGTAGACTAGGCTCTGAATAATTAGTGACGAGTAGACTACTAAATTCACTCGGTCACATGTACATAAAACACATAAATTAACAACTGCATAAGAAAACAGTAAACTGTGTTGTTAGTTTCCAATGAGTGATGTGATGTATTAGTAAGAAAACAGTAAACTGTGTTGTTAGTTTCCAATGAGTGATGTGTTGTATTAGAAAGAAAACAGTAAACTGTGTTGTTAGTTTTCAATGAGTGATGTGATGTATTAGAAAGAAAACAGTAAACTGTGTTGTTGGTTTTCAATGAGTGATGTGTTGTATTAGTAAGAAAACAGTAAACTGTGTTGTTAGTTTTCAATGAGTGATGTGATGTATTAGTAAGAAAACAGTAAACAGTGTGATCAATAGAAAAGAAAACAGTTGTGATGTGATGTATTAGTAAGAAAACAGTAAACTGTGTTGTTAGTTTTCAGATGTGTATTAGTAAGAAAACAGTAAACTGTGTTGTTAGTTTTCAATGAGTGATGTGATGTATTAGTAAGAAAACAGTAAACTGTGTTGTTAGTTTTCAATGAGTGATGTGATGTATTAGTAAGAAAACAGTAAACTGTGTTGTTAGTTTTCTATGAGTGATGTGATGTATTAGTAAGAAAACAGTAAACTGTGTTGTTAGTTTTCAATGAGTGATGTGTTGTATTAGAAAGAAAACAGTAAACTGTGTTGTTAGTTTTCAATGAGTGATGTGATGTATTAGTAGGAAAACAGTAAACTGTGTTGTTAGTTTTCAATGAGTGATGTGATGTATTAGTAAGAAAACAGTAAACTGTGTTGTTGGTTTTCAATGAGTGATGTGATGTATTAGTAAGAAAACAGTAAACTGTGTTGTTAGTTTTCAATGAGTGATGTGATGTATTAGTAAGAAAACAGTAAACTGTGTTGTTAGTTTTCAATGAGTGATGTGATGTATTAGTAAGAAAACAGTAAACTGTGTTGTTAGTTTTCAATGAGTGATGTGATGTATTAGTAAGAAAACAGTAAACTGTGTTGTTAGTTTTCAATGAGTGATGTGTTGTATTAGAAAGAAAACAGTAAACTGTTGTTAGTTTTTAATGAGTGATGTGTTGTATTAGTAAGAAAACAGTAAACTGTGTTGTTAGTTTTCAATGAGTGATGTGATGTATTAGTAAGAAAACAGTAAACTGTGTTGTTAGTTTTCAATGAGTGATGTGTTGTATTAGAAAGAAAACAGTAAACTGTGTTGTTAGTTTTCAATGAGTGATGTGATGTATTAGTAAGAAAACAGTAAACTGTGTTGTTAGTTTTCAATGAGTGATGTGATGTATTAGTAAGAAAACAGTAAACTGTGTTGTTAGTTTTCAATGAGTGATGTGATGTATTAGTAAGAAAACAGTAAACTGTGTTGTTAGTTTTCAATGAGTGATGTGATGTATTAGTAAGGAAACATAGTGATGTGAAACGAAGAACAGTAAACTGTGTTGTTAGTTTTCAATGAGTGATGTGATGTATTAGTAAGAAAACAGTAAACTGTGTTGTTAGCTTTCACAAGTGATGTGATGTATTAGTAAGAAAACAGTAAACTGTGTTGTTAGTTTTCAATGAGTGATGTGTTGTATTAGTAAGAA
>CM065700.1:6525294-6530294 GCA_017654935.2 Phymorhynchus buccinoides | reverse complement strand
AAATTAAGAGAAAGGGTCACTGGATACAAGACCCTCATTTGATGCCTTTCAGTGCCATGGGTGTTAAATCATTGTGGTGCCAAGAGGCGACAGTGGCAATGAAAGGGTTAAATTAAGGGGCCAGCCACACGTCCACTAAAATCGCAAGACTGTACGATACGATTCGATCATGTGATCTCGATGTGCCAATCACATTTTAATAATAATAATAATAATAATAAATAAATAATAATAATAGGGGATACTTATTTATCGCGATTAGGCTCATCGCGCTTTACAACAGTATAAAGGCATTACAAATCATAGAAAGGTTCAACATAATTATATGAATTGAACCACACACAAAAAACATTTGTTCTTGGAGACCACGTGATCGAATCGTATCGTACAGTCGTGCGATTTTAGTGGAATTGTAGCTGACCCTTTAGACAGACCATTCGTACATTGTCATGATCAAAACGAGTCAACATTCTTATGCATTCGAGGTGTGTTTTTTTGTTTGTGGCACAAGCCACAAACCTATAACTCACTTTGTCGGTCTGTCGGTTGTCGGTCTGTTGGTCTGTCGGTCGGTCGGTCGGTCCAAAATTGTCGCACATATTGTAAAAGAGAAAGAAAAGTACAGACAGAAAAAAAATACTTGGGCATAAAGTAACATTTCAGTTGTCATATCTACAGTCCTTAGGTATGGAAAGAATTGCATACTGAACAGAGCACATGAATCTTCATTTTAAAGCATACAAAATAATAAACATACGTAATACAGACACTGCAACAGACACGACGAGTATGCGGTGCTTCTTTCGATGAGCATAAGTAGGATAAATAGTTTTAAATGTTTTCCAAAAGATATAAAAAGTTACGAAATGGTGCAGAGATAACATTCTGGTTTACAGATTAAAATTATTGAAAAGCCAGGAGAGGCGACTCAGTGTATGTAATGATTGGAGTGGTAAATATAGACCGCTGGGCTGCAGTTTGTGGAGTGAAAGTGTTTGATCAAAAATTGTGTGTGTAAAGAGCAAAATGTAAATGCGCAACATTTCTCTTTCAAATTATATTTAAGAATTCTGCCGCTCGGGGATGCCCTTGTTTGTAGTTGAAATAGTCGCGTGCCACAAACGATTGCGAATCCGCGCTTGTTAAAATTTTATATCACTAATTTAATTACTCACTCTAATTAAGTAAACGCCTGGGCCTACTTCCGTTGTGCGGTCAACGACACCAAGCAGACAAACAGGGTCTTTGGTTGTTGTTGTTGTTGTTGTTGTTGTTGTTGTTTGCGAACATGGATGAAGCGTTCAACCTAACCACGCAGAACATGACACAAGCTGGTTCAGCTTCAGGGCAGTTCCTACGGGATTTGAACTCAATGCTGTGGAAAATCGTACCTCCTGTGCTCCAGCTCTTCGGGACATTCGGCAACGTGATGATAGTGTTGATCATGAGAAAAATGCGATCCTCCATCGCCTGCTTAGCTTTGTATTTTACCGCCCTGGCTTGTTCGGACCAGAGTCAACTGACCATGTCAGTCATCTTCTACTGGATCAACAATGGGTTCTATTGGCCGACATCGTTTCATCGTTTCAGTATCTTATGTTTTCTTCCTAAATTGCTGTGGAACGCCTCCAGTTTGGTTTCAGCGTGGATTCTGGTCGCCATGACTTACCAAAGAGTGGTGTCAGTAGCCTCGCCCCATCGTGTGAAGGTCTTGTGCTCCATGAGGAGAGGAAAGGTTATTGTGGCTCTCGTCGTCTTTGTCGCAGTTGCCTTGAACTCCCACTTTATATTAACTTGGGGCTACCAGAAAGACCACGGAAGATGTTACTATAAGACACAGTATTTTTACTTGATACTTTACTTCGAATGGCAAAGTCTAGTTTGTTACGCTATGTTGCCATCTCTACTTATTTTAACCGGGAATATCGTCCTTGTAGGACATGTCGTCGAATCTGTGCGAATTTCACGAAGAATGAGACACGTGGTGGACAAGACGTCTATGTCAGAAACTGGTAAAGTGTATTCCATGACCGTTACGCTCATAGTGACTTCGGCTGCTTACCTTATACTGACATTTCCCATATGTATGTTTGACGTCGTCTGGGAGAGGTTTGAAATTGAAAAGTCTGACGACTTCTCTGATGCGATAGTAGACGTGGTGTGGACATTTTCTCGCTTCTTTTGGATGAGCGCTAACGTGACCAATTTTTACCTTTACGTGTTGAGTGGGAGAAAGTTAAGGGAAGAAGCAAAATCCTATTTATGTTGTCACTATAAAAAAAATACACAACAACAAAAGTGAAAAAACGAAATGAAATATGATCAAGATTTAAGATTTGCTATGTAAGGACTGTATCTATGACTGTGTATCGAATATATACCTACGAACAATTTTTCATATTTATATCAGAGAACCAAAATAATAAATACATCTCTTTTGCCAGCAATCTTAACAATTCTTAGAGTTGAAGCCATAGTTGGCTGGCGGCCCGAAACAAATCATACTAATTAAAGCCAATAAAATGACCTATGTTTTATCAGAGATATACCCGCACACATAAAACAACGAAATACTCGACCGAATTATGTATATAATATTAAATATTTTGCCATAGGGGAACCCCTGTGTTGCTCATGCCAATGGTGCGTTATCTACTCGCCCGACTGTCACTACAATAAGAGGATAGCGATTGACTCGTCTCTAGCAGATTGTAACGGATTATGTGTATACGTGTACAGATGTATATGTTAATAATGTTTTTCTTTTAACCAGATGACCTTTTTCTATAATATGTTATTATTAAAGTTTTCTGCATAGATTTTGTTTTATCAGTGTGGTCCTGAAATGTTAATCTGTCGATGCAGGGGGTCAATAGGGCTTATAGCCAAAATTGATTTTTAATAATACTTTTATACCTTCTAGTAGATATTGAAAGTACGTAGCCAAGTAGTAACAAAGAAGACTTAGTGAATGCTGTCATTAACACTATTGTGACTGGCACTGCGTCAGTGAAACCACTGTGCTGGCCTGAGGCTGCACTGGAAAGATTACAGTGGAATAACTGCTTGTGATCAAACATTGTTTAAGAGCCTAATTGAAGTCTGATACGCACCAAACTTTCTGTACTTTATGAAAAATGGATGCTTAATTCCATTTCATGCTTTGTGAAAATATTGCATGAACGATTTAAAGCCGATATGCTGCTTGACTTCGAGATCGAACAAGATCGAACGATTCTGCCGATAACAACACATTTTGTTGTCACATTCTCACTCTAGAGTACTCGTACTGGGCACTCACTGTTCAATTTAATCAATACTTACATTATTTACACTACTTTCATCCTTAAAACCTGACTGATTGCCAGCATTGCACTGTCTTCCTAGCTAAACTGTCTGAGTCTCCCCTTGTTCTTGAAACCCTGCTATCGCAGCACCAGATATGATGGGGTGGTAAGTGTAAGGATTGGGATAAGGAGGAGGTATTAAGGAAATGAGGGTGATGATGAGCACACACCATGCAGGCCAGGAACATATAGAGGAAACCAGACAGTTGTTTAGCTTTTGTTTATTTGCATACTAGGCTGTACTAGAACAGACAGTGCAGCAGTTTGATCCTGCGACAACACAATATTACAAGCATAAAAATAAACAAGAAATAACAATGATTAAGTATGATTGTAGGCCTTGCGCCATAGCACTCAATGTTCAATAACATGAGGAAATACACAGTCACAACAGTGGAAGGAGCTCACTGCATGACTTAAATAGCATGGTTAAGCTGACATTGACACAAGCCTAGCTGGGGTTTGGAAACATAACATAGGCTGGTTTTACCTGACCCTATGCTTGCTTAACTCCTACACAAACATTTAAGTTTATGTGAGTTAACCCCAAACCAAGTATTGCAACACTCACATCATTAGATGCTATGTTACTAAAAAATAGACGACACATCAAGGTAGGCTGATCAGTTTTAAGTGGAAAACTGACTAAAGACAAATGTAGGCCTATTGAGAGTTTCTCATTGAAGTAGCAAGAAACTCAGTCAAAAGGGAATGCCTTATTAATACTATAGTAGCAGTATTAACACAACACCACACTAGGCTTAGCACACACTAATAGTAGGCCTATGGCTGAAACAGTGCAAAGTAGGCCTACACGCATAGCATGTATAAGCCTAGATCGATAATACTAGTAGCATACAAATTAGCAGGATAGGCTTACTAAGCAACAATATAATGTAGGCAAAATGCCCTTACATTGGGTACACAGTAAATCGGCGTCACACATGAGTGGATTTGAGGATAGAACAGAACGATCGGAATGTTCTAATTTTAGTCTCTCAACAACATGAACATGTTTATGAATAAACTGACATCACGATGGTTGGTGACGAGAATAGCAGACAGCTTTCAGTTCCGTGGCAGTTGTACAGTGACAAAGATAGATCACTGATTTAGCTAAACAACATGTTAAACAATAGTTTGTAAAGTAGAACAAACTAAACAATAAACACTGGCTTTAGATTACTTACAGCTAGGAGCAGCGACCAGTGCTCAAACACTGTAGGTCAGCACACAGGCGCATCACGCATCATGCAGAGCAAGTGACTGGAGGCTATAGACTCTACTTGTCAACTGACGCGACCAGCCGCGGTCAAATTTGACTTATATAGGTCATTCCATTTTGAACCAAGGCGCGTGACCTGTTCGATCCCGTGACTAAAAAGGTGACACGCAATTATTTCTGCTGACACGATAACAATAGATGTGAAAATCAGCGTAATTGCAATTGAGTCAACTGTTAATATGGTAACAGTGGGGAGGTCTAAAAATAGCGCAATTGAACCGTCTGTTCTAACTTATGACGAGTAGACTAGGCTCTGAATAATTAGTGACGAGTAGACTACTAAATTCACTCGGTCACATGTACATAAAACACATAAATTAACGAATGCATAAGAAAACAGTAAACTGTGTTGTTAGTTTCCAATGAGT
>CM065700.1:6515294-6520294 GCA_017654935.2 Phymorhynchus buccinoides | reverse complement strand
GCTTCTTTATGGCTTTTTAAGAGGCTGTTTTGATGGACATGATTTAAGGGATGACAGTATGTTGTTGCGGTGAACTGAATATTTACCGTACTACTCACAATCTAATCTAGTCCGAAGTATCTGATACAAATGTTAGGCATAATATTCAACCTATCCAGTCATTGTATCAACTTTTTTTTACGTCCTCTTGTAAGAAATGGTTTGACAATTTACAAAGTCGCAAAATGGCCCAAAAGGAACAGGTGGTATGGGGAAGATAAGGTGTAAGGGGGAGAACAAGAAGGTAAAGGGAGAGAATTTGGGTAGCAACAGATCAGTGAATAAAGTTGAGACCATGTCACCAGCACCCTAGGTCGCTTTAGAAGATTGCTGCTTTGTAACGCGTCTTTCTATCAGTGTCAAATGTGGATCTTTATTTGTCAGGTTTTGTGTTTGTGGCTCAAGCCACAAACCTATAACTCACTTTGTCGGTCGGTCTGTCGGTCGGTCGGTCGGTCGGTCGGTCCAAACTTGTCGCACATTTTGACAAAATTGTCACACTTCAAATCGAGGCTCCACTTCAAATTGAGGCCGCTCTTTAAAATGATGTATTTTAAAGCGTACAAAATAATAAGCATACGTAATACAGACACTACAACAGACACGACGAGTATGCGGTGCTTCTTTCGATGAGCATAAGTAGGATAAATAGTTTTAAATGTTTTCCAAAATATATAAAAAGTTACGGAATGGTGCAGAGATAACATTCTGGTTTACAGATTAAAATTATTGAAAAGCCAGGGGAGGTGACTCATAATTGGAGTGGTATAAATAGACCGAATGCCACAAACTATTGCGATTTCGCGCTTGTTTAAACTGCATGTTTTATGCGTTCAGGACTGCGAAAAAAAGTGAGATAGAGGGTGACAGTTTTGAAAGCTGCGTTTTCCAGGATTGAAATCTTCAACGCATTTACGAATTGTGCATGCAATAAGAAGTACACAGTCGGTCATAAATATCTGTCAAATCAGAATGAATTGTCATATGATAGTTCCTATGCTTCATCCCATATGAAGTTACAGCAAGTGAACGAGTCAATTCAAGAATCCACGATTTTTGTTTATCACAGGCGCTTACATCATATTTTCAATGTCGTCATACACTCCGGTAGGACATGGCATCACAATGATAATGTGCAAGCAAATGCGTTAAGGAATGAACTTTTCTTTGGTGCCACCATAATACCTGTATGTTTTATAGATTACAAAAGGCAGGATCGTTGCCAAACTTTACTGAACAACCCACGCATAACATAATTGGCGGAGGTAATACGAAAGAAGTAGGCCATCTTATTCACATAACCGTACAGGCTTAGCAGTACGTATCAATTCAACGCGAAACCTATTCTTCATTTTGTACGACCTAAGCTTGTTCTAAGCCTCCTCACCCCCCAGCCCCCACCCCCACGTGACCCCAGCCTCGTTTTGCTTCCTAATTATTATTCATGAGTCGTACACACCTTAGCAGTCTTCTAGTGTTATTAGGAATGTCTGGTATGTCTCGTTAGAAGCTGATAGGTCATTGACTCGTTGGCCTTTTTGTACGGTATGGATCTGTTTTAGTCGTGCGTACACGCTGCAAATCTATCGTTTATTTCGTCACGGCGACCTAATAAATATTCTGTAGCCTGCCGATTGTACACAGTACACGCACGCACGCACACACAAGCACACGAGCGTGTGCCTAAAATCACGTGTTGTGGATAGACGTTACATGGCAAACACATAGCACACGCATACGCACGCGCGCGTACATGTGTGCACCAGCGTATCCACATACAGTCACATTCTAAAACACACCAAAAGCATACAAGAAAACAACACAATAAAAAGAGACATCCCTGTTTACACTTATTTGACAATTTTAAAAATATTATATCAACAGGTTAATAGGCCTATCACAGTTAAAGACCCCGTGACGCGCCACGGTTACGTCCCTTGTTTTTTTCTGGGTTGCTGTGACCCACATTCGAATTTCCCCATATTCAAATTGAGGCTGCTCTTTAAACTGACGTGTTGCTTTCAATTTGGGGTAATTTATATGGGAGTCAGACTTGGTCAAAACAAGATTTCTTTCCAGTTATAAGAGGGAAAACACGTGAATCCCGTGATCTTGACACGTGATCGGGTTGCTCTTTAAAGGGAATTAATGACGAGATTTATATTACAATAAATGTCTTGTTTTTAATTCTTCTGAAAAATGTCAGAATATTTTATATTACAATACATGTCTTGTTTTTAATTCTTCTGAAAAATGTCAAAAGTGCCATAAAAGTAATAATGTTATCAGAGCCATCGATTGATGTTTTGGGTTGACATATTTTTTGTGGTCATTTTGATCATAGACGATGATTTTGACAGATTATAAAAAAAAGAGCATTGTGTAGAAAATGTACGAGAAACACATAAAGTAATTTTGTGATTTTTTGTATTCTTTCCACTCTTAAATTTTAGATACATAGTCAGCTCTATAATTTTTTCAGCCACCTTCCACCAAAATAGGGATCAGTACCATTGGGGGGGGGGGGGGGGGGGGGGGGGGGGGGGGGGGGGGTTGGTATCATGTATATATTGTTTTACATCTGTAGAGTCACCCCTTTCCAAAAATACATGATAGCAATCTGAAAGTGGTAACTTTCTGTCCGTTAACGTGTTATTTATAATGGTACCCCTTATTGTGAAGCATTTTTGGTAATGGGGACCCTACAGATGTCAAGACTGTATGATAGCAATTGCCCCCTCAGATGGTAACAATCACCCTCCGAACATGCTGCGCTTGAGTAGATCTATATGTAGACACACTCGGTTTGTGTTTCTCGCCATCAAGATATCTGGATCAATCTCAATGTTTATGTCTTTGCGAGTTCCAACTCGACGTTTTGCACGTTAGATCAGTTTGTAACCAGTATTTGCAAATCGTTCACTCGCTTCGCTTCACTCTTCGCCGCCATTGTTGCTATGGTATTTGACCGAGTAAGTCGAGGTAAACAACTCTAATTTTCACGTAGAACCCCCCCCCCCCCCTCCCCGTCCCTAGTCTTTTCCGAAAATCGTCTATTCGACATGAGGTTCGTTAAGCAGTCAAGGATATCAATGATTACAGTTTCTTCGTTTTTCAAAGGAGATGATAATTCCTGGTTGAAAAAAAAGGTCAGTTGAGGCTTCTTTTTGAATCAACCATGGGTTATCTTCTCTCTCGGGAACACATGTGGGCAAATGTGTAGTGCATCTCTCCCTACCCATCCCACCCCTTATGTTCCCACTTTGCACCTCTCCCTGACGTCACAGTTCATTAGCATATTTACAACCACGAAGCTGCGCAGACATACCAGCAAGGGGTTACAGATTTATTTTGCATGAACCCATTCTGTTGTATCCAATTTTTAAATCCTCTTACAACAAGCAAACATAAACATATAGCAAAAATACAAGAACAACCAAACAAACATCCCTATTCAGGGCCGGATCTAGGCTGTCCAAAAAAAAAAGGACAAAGGAGATGCTCTTGCAATAAGGTGATAATGTTTGAGTGTCTTTTGTGTGTTATGACTGCAAGCTAAGCAAGGTGCAAAACTGATTTTAAAAAACCCGCTCTTAACCCTTTTACCGCCAAAGTCGCATTTTAGCACCACAGTGATGTAACACCTATGTTACTAAAAGGCATCAAATTGGGGTCTATTGTCCAAAGACCCTATTGTCTCAATTTTGGGATATTAAGGATAGACTTTATTAAATGTCACATAAAATAAGAATCCTCAAATACTGCAGACAGATTTTGTTCTCTACCCAACTAAATTTAATGGAAATTTATGGCTGAACTATGGCTGGCGGTGAAAGGGTTAAGAAGTTCTGTTTTGAGCTCACAAAACAGTTTTAAAATGTTGAAAACTCGTTTTCGGATGGGGGGCTTCGCACCCCAGGACCCCCCACCAGGGCTTTGCCCCTGGACCCCACCGGGGCCTAGGCGGCCCCTGGACCCCGGCCTAAAAAAAGTTTCAAGCACCCCCCCTTCAAAAGTCTGTGATCCGGCCCTGCTATTTGACATGTAGCAATTCATCACAACTTTCCCCTTCCATCAACTGACAATAACACTGTGTTTTTTTTGGTCAAGACTGAAATGGTTAAATTGACTATGCACAAAGAATGAAAATGTTGACACAATTCCACTTCAAATCTAGAGCGTTAATTAGGCGTTAGGCCATTAGCCGCGCGCCACATTTTCTGCTCCGGTGACCCTGACCTTTAACCAATGATCTTCATTTTCGAACTTGGCCTAGATATTCTAACTACCTATGCGCGTGCCAAAAACAAAGCATGCTAGGTCTCTCCGTTCAAACATTATCATGCATACATACATAGTGAGCCAGCCAGGGACATTTTCTGCGCCAGTGAGCTTGACCGTTGACCGATGACTTTGATTTGTTTACTGGATCAGGGACGGTGGGTGGATGCCTCGTGCCTCCATACGACCCCCGCCCCTTCCACGAGCCTCTCCCCGTGGGGATACCGGGGGGTCTTTCGTACAAAAATGGTTCCCCCACCTTCTGGAAGTTCTGTGCTTGTAACTTCCTCTAATCTGCCACTCTCTTTGACTCTGTCTTTTCCCCTTGGCTTTCTGTTATCTACTGTCTTTTTGACTTAATATAGGCCCATTCTCCTGCCTTTTATTTTTCAAAGAAATCTTCCAAATAATTGTTCTCATTTGAGCTCCTCCGAAATCGGAATGTGTCGGTTGTACGCAGCGGGTAGACCAGTGAAAACTGAAAACCGGACACATACGTACATTACCTATTATAACCATATGGCCTGGGAACGCAGAAGAAGAAGAAGAAGAAGTTTACTGATAGCACTTAGCTACCTATGCGCATGCAACATTTTGAGCATCGTAGGTTACTCCGTTCAAAAGATATCGTGTCTGTTTGTTAACATACATACACAATGTAAGCTTAATCAGTCAGTCAG
>CM065700.1:6507794-6512794 GCA_017654935.2 Phymorhynchus buccinoides | reverse complement strand
ATTAGATCATGTGATCTCGATGCGCCAATCACATTTAATAATAATAATAATAATAATAATAATAATAATAATAGGGGATACTTATTTATTGCGATTAGGCTCATCGCGCTTTACAACAGTATAAAGGCATTACAAATCATAGAAAGGTTCAACATAATTATATGAATTGCACACACACACACAAAAACATTTGTTCTTGGAGACCACGTGATCGAATCGTATCGTACAGTCGTGCAATCTTAGTGGAATTATAGCTGTCCCTTTAGACAGACCATTCATACATTGTCATGATCAAAACGAGTCAAAGTTCTTATGCATTCGAGTTTTTTTGTTTTGTTTTTAATTAAATATCACTAATTATTACTCACTCTAATTAAGTAAACGCCCAGGCCTACTTCCGTTGTGCGTCAACGACACCAAGCGGACAAACACGGTCTTTGTCTTTGTTGTCGTTGTTGTTGTTGTTGTTTGCGAACATGGATGAAGCGTTCAACCTAACCACGCAGAACATGACACAAGCTGGTTCCACTTCAGGGCAGTTCCTACGGGATTTGAACTCAATGCTGTGGAAAATCGTACCTCCTGTGCTCCAGCTCTTCGGGACATTCGGCAACGTGATGATAGTGTTGATCATGAGGAAAATGCGATCCTCCATCGCCTGCTTAGCTTTGTATTTTACCGCCCTAGCTTGTTCGGACCAGAGTCAACTGACCACGGCAGTCATCTTCTACTGGATCAACAATGGGTTCTATTGGCCGACATCGTTTCATCGTTTCAGTATCTTATGTTTTCTTCCTAAATTCCTGTGGAACGCCTCTAGTTTGGTTTCAGCGTGGATTCTGGTCGCCATGACTTGCCAAAGAGTGGTGTCTGTAGCCTCGCCCCATCGTGTGAAGGTCTTGTGCTCCATGAGGAGAGGGAAGGTTATTGTGGCTCTCGTCGTCTTTGTCGCATTTGCCTTGAACTCCCACTTTATATTAACTTGGGGCTACCAGAAAGACCACGGAAGATGTTACTTTAAGACACGGTATTTTTACTTGATACTTTACTTCGAATGGCAAAGTCTAGTTTGTTACGCTATGTTGCCATCTCTACTTATTTTAACCGGGAATATTGTCCTTGTAGGACATGTTGTCGAATCTGTGCGAATTTCACGAAGAATGAGACACGTGGTGGACAAGACGTCTATGTCAGCAACTGGTAAAGTGTATTCCATGACCGTTACGCTCATAGTGACTTCGGCTGCTTACCTTATACTGACATTTCCCATATGTATGTTTGGAGTCGTCTGGGACAGGTTTGAAATTGAAAAGTCCGACGACTTCTCTGATGCGATAGTAGACATGGTGCGGACATTTTCTCGCTTCTTTTGGATGAGTGCAAACGTGACCAATTTTTACCTTTACGTGTTGAGTGGGACAAAGTTAAGGGAAGAAACAAAATCCTATTTATGTTGTCACTATAAAAAAAATACACAACAACAACAAAAGTGAAAAAACGAAATGAAATATGATCAAGATTTAAGATTTGCTATGTAAGGACTGTATCTACGACTGTGTATCGAATATATACCTACGAACAATTTTTCATATTTATATCAGAGAACCAAAATAATAAATACATCTCTTTTGCCAGCAATCTTAACAATTCTTAGAGTTGAAGCCATAGTTGGCTGACGGCCCGAAACAAATCATACCAATTAAAGCCAATAAAATGACCTATGTTTTATCAGAGATATACCCGCACACATAAAAACAACGAAATGCTCGACCGAATTATGTATATAATATTAACTATTTTGCCATAGGGGAACACCTGTGTTGCTCATGCCAATGGTGCGATATCTACTCGCCCGACTGTCACTAACTTAAGAGGATAGCGATTGACTCGTCTCTAGCAGATTGTAACGGATTATGTGTATACGTGTACAGATGTATATGTAAATAATGTTTTTCTTCTTTAACCAGATGACCTTTTTCTATAATATGTTATTATTAACGTTTTCTGCATAGATGTTTTTATCAGTGTGGTCCTGAAATGTTAATCTGTCGATGCAGGGGGTCAATAGGGCTTATAGCCAAAATTGAGTTTTAATAAAACTTTTATACCTTCTAGTAAATATTGAAAGTACGTAGCCAAGTAGTAACAAAGAAGACTTAGTGAATGCTGTCATTAACACTATTGTGACTGGCACTGCGTCAGTGAAACCACTGTGCTGGCCTGAGGCTGCACTGGAAAGATTACTGTGGACTAACTGCTTGTGATCAAACATTGTTTAAGAGCCTAATTGAAGTCTGATAAGCACCAAACTTTCTGTACTTTATGAAAAATGGATGCTTAATTCCATTTCATGCTTTGTGAAAATATTGCATGAACGATTTAAAGCCAACATGCTGCTTGACTTCGAGATCGAACTCCGCGACGAGATCGAACGATTCTGCCGATAACAACACTTTTTGTTGTCACATTCTCACTCTAGAGTACTCGTACTGGGCACTCACTGTTCAATTTAATCAGTACTTACATTATTTACACTACTTTCATCCTTAAAACCTGACTGATTGCCAGCATTACTTCCGTTCTCATCAAGTTCGAGCAACCAAACAATCTCCTCGCCACTCAGACCTAATTTTTGACAATTTTCGTGCAAAAATATCCTCAAATTTCGACACAAACACCGCCATTTTCGCTTCACTATTCAAGACTATTCAAGGGAAGTAACTGTGAAATCAAATAAGAAAAGTCCGCAGCAGTTTTGTACCTTAGACCGTTGGACCTTCGATTGGAGGTTCCCGGCAGATAGAGATGTTCTGCTGAACCTACGATCGGAGGTTCCCGTCACGGAAGTGATAATCCCCATCTTCATTTTTACTAATTGATAAACATAATCCCCCCCTCCCCCTGCTTACCCCCATATTCATAGATAACAATGTCCCATTCATACCCTTCGGGTCAAGAGGACGTAAAATATCAAATTTCCTTCTGTGCAGCCTCGAAGGTGGTGTTCCGGTTCCGCCGGATGTAGCTCTGAACGTCTCGCCTGAAGAATGGCGGCTGCAGGCCCTTCACAAAGATGTCGCGGAGAACCCTGTCCGACACCATTCTGAACTCCAGCTCATTGATGTCGTCCCACAGCTGCCGTAGATCCGCTGCGTAGGAGTTGATGTGTTCTCCCTGGCCCCATTCTCTGGTCAAAAAGGTTGAAGCCAGGCTGATCACATCATGCTGCTCTCCCCAGCGATTCTTGATGTTGTAGATTTTCGCTGGAGAGTTCACTTCCACCGCGGGCAGCCTGACGACCAATCAGCGAGCATGGCCTTGTAGGGCACCGATCAGTCAGAGGGCAGCTGCTCCATCATCCACAGGCTGAAGGCAAAGCACTAGCTTCGCCTCCTTGATGAAGTCGTCCACTGACGTTGCGCTGCCCTCCTCACCAGAGAACTCCGGGAGACGGGGCAGGTAAACATAGGGGTTAGCCATGTTGATGTCATGACGGGCGGAGGTAGGTCTGCTGCACTGTCTTCCTAGCTAAACTGTCTGAGTCTCCCCTTGTTCATGAAACCCTGCTATCGCAGCGCCAGATATGATGGGGTGGTAAGGGTAAGGATTGGGACAAGGAGGAGTTATTAAGGAAATGAGGGTGATGATGAGCACACACTATGCAGGCCAGGAACATATAGAGGAAACCAGACAGTGGTGTTTAGCTTTTGTTTATTTGGGTACTAGGCTGTAGTAGAAAAGACAGTACAGCAGTTTGATCCTGCGACAACACAAAATTACAAGCATAAAAATAAACAAGAAATAATAATGATTAAGTATGATTGTAGGCCTTGCGCCATAGCACTCAATGTTCAATAACATGAGGAAATACACAGTCACAACAGTGGAAGGAGCTCACTGCATGACTTAAATAGCATGGTTAAGCTGACATTGACACAAGCCTAGCTGGGGTTTGGAAACATAACATAGGTTGGTTTTACCTGACCCTATGCTTACTTAACTCAAACACAAACATTTAAGTTTATGTGAGCTAACCCCAAACCAAGTATTGTAACACTCACATCATCAGATGCTATGTTGCTAAAAATAGACGACACATCAAAGTAGGCTGATCAGTTTTAAGTGGTAAACTGACTAAAGACAAATGTAGGCCTATTGAGAGTTTATCATTGATGTAGCAAGAAACTCAGTCAAAAGGGAATGCCTTATTAATACTATAGTAGCAGTATTAACACAACACCACACTAGGCTTAGCACACACTAATAGTAGGCCTATGGCTGAAACAGTGCAAAATAGGCCTACACGCATAGCATGGCATAAGCCTAGATCGATAATACTAATAGCATGAAAATTAGCAGGATAGGCTTATTAAACAACAATATAATGTAGGTAAAATGCCCTTACATTGGGTACACAGTAAATCGGCGTCACACATGAGTGGATTTGAGGATAGAACAGAACGATCGGAATGTTCTAATTTTAGTCTCTCAACAACATGAACAATGTTTATAAATAAACTGATGGTTGGTGAAGAGAATAGCAGACAGCTCTCAGTTCCGTGGCAGTTGTACAGTGACAAAGATAGATCGCTGATTTAGCTAAACAACATGTTAAACAATAGTTTGTAAAGTAGAACAAACTAAACAATAAACACTGGCTTTAGATTACTTACAGCTAGGAGCAGCGATCAGTGCTCAAACACTGTAGGTCAGCACACAGGCGCATCACGCATCATGCAGAGCAAGTGGCTGGTAGGCTATAGACTCTACTTGTCAACTGACGCGACCAGCCGCGGTCAAATTTGAATTATATAGGTCATTCCATTTTGAACCAAGGCGCGTGACCTGTTCGATCCCGTGACTAAAAAGGAGACACGCAATTATGTCTGCTGAAACGATAACAATAGATGTCAAAATCAGCGTAATTGCAATTGAGTCAACTGTTAATATGGTAACAGTGGGGAGGTCTAAAAATAGCGCAATTGAACCGTCTGTCCTAA
>CM065700.1:6499109-6502294 GCA_017654935.2 Phymorhynchus buccinoides | reverse complement strand
AGTGATGTGTTGTATTAGTAAGAAAACAGTAAACTGTGTTGTTAGTTTTCAATGAGTGATGTGTTGTATTAGTAAGAAAACAGTAAACTGTGTTGTTAGTTTACAATGAGTGATGTGTTGTATTAGTAAGAAAACAGTAAACTGTGTTGTTAGTTTTCAATGAGTGATGTGATGTATTAGTAAGAAAACAGTAAACTGTGTTGTTAGTTTACAATGAGTGATGTGTTGTATTAGTAAGAAAACAGTAAACTGTGTTGTTAGTTTTCAATGAGTGATGTGATGTATTAGTAAGAAAACAGTAAACTGTGTTGTTAGTTTTCAATGAGTGATGTGATGTATTAGTAAGAAAACAGTAAACTGTGTTGTTAGTTTTCAATGAGTGATGTGATGTATTAGTAAGAAAACAGTAAACTGTGTTGTTAGTTTTCAATGAGTGATGTGATGTATTAGTAAGAAAACAGTAAACTGTGTTGTTAGTTTTCAATGAGTGATGTGATGTATTAGTAAGAAAACAGTAAACTGTGTTGTTAGTTTTCAATGAGTGATGTGATGTATTAGTAAGAAAACAGTAAACTGTGTTGTTAGTTTTCAATGAGTGATGTGATGTATTAGTAAGAAAACAGTAAACTGTGTTGTTAGTTTTCAATGAGTGATGTGATGTATTAGTAAGAAAACAGTAAACTGTGTTGTTAGTTTTCAATGAGTGATGTGTTGTATTAGTAAGAAAACAGTAAACTGTGTTGTTAGTTTTCAATGAGTGATGTGATGTATTAGTAAGAAAACAGTAAACTGTGTTGTTAGTTTTCAATGAGTGATGTGATGTATTAGTAAGAAAACAGTAAACTGTGTTGTTAGTTTTCAATGAGTGATGTGATGTATTAGTAAGAAAACAGTAAACTGTGTTGTTAGTTTTCAATGAGTGATGTGATGTATTAGTAAGAAAACAGTAAACTGTGTTGTTAGTTTTCAATGAGTGATGTGATGTATTAGTAAGAAAACAGTAAACTGTGTTGTTAGTTTTCAATGAGTGATGTGTTGTATTAGTAAGAAAACAGTAAACTGTGTTGTTAGTTTTCAATGAGTGATGTGATGTATTAGTAAGAAAACAGTAAACTGTGTTGTTAGTTTTCAATGAGTGATGTGATGTATTAGTAAGAAAACAGTAAACTGTGTTGTTAGTTTTCAATGAGTGATGTGATGTATTAGTAAGAAAACAGTAAACTGTGTTGTTAGTTTTCAATGAGTGATGTGATGTATTAGTAAGAAAACAGTAAACTGTGTTGTTAGTTTTCAATGAGTGATGTGATGTATTAGTAAGAAAACAGTAAACTGTGTTGTTAGTTTTCAATGAGTGATGTGATGTATTAGTAAGAAAACAGTAAACTGTGTTGTTAGTTTTCAATGAGTGATGTGATGTATTAGTAAGAAAACAGTAAACTGTGTTGTTAGTTTTCAATGAGTGATGTGATGTATTAGTAAGAAAACAGTAAACTGTGTTGTTAGTTTTCAATGAGTGATGTGATGTATTAGTAAGAAAACAGTAAACTGTGTTGTTAGTTTTCAATGAGTGATGTGATGTATTAGTAAGAAAACAGTAAACTGTGTTGTTAGTTTTCAATGAGTGATGTGATGTATTAGTAAGAAAACAGTAAACTGTGTTGTTAGTTTTCAATGAGTGATGTGATGTATTAGTAAGAAAACAGTAAACTGTGTTGTTAGTTTTCAATGAGTGATGTGATGTATTAGTAAGAAAACAGTAAACTGTGTTGTTAGTTTTCAATGAGTGATGTGATGTATTAGTAAGAAAACAGTAAACTGTGTTGTTAGTTTTCAATGAGTGATGTGATGTATTAGTAAGAAAACAGTAAACTGTGTTGTTAGTTTTCAATGAGTGATGTGATGTATTAGTAAGAAAACAGTAAACTGTGTTGTTAGTTTTCAATGAGTGATGTGATGTATTAGTAAGAAAACAGTAAACTGTGTTGTTAGTTTTCAATGAGTGATGTGATGTATTAGTAAGAAAACAGTAAACTGTGTTGTTAGTTTTCAATGAGTGATGTGATGTATTAGTAAGAAAACAGTAAACTGTGTTGTTAGTTTTCAATGAGTGATGTGATGTATTAGTAAGAAAACAGTAAACTGTGTTGTTAGTTTTCAATGAGTGATGTGATGTATTAGTAAGAAAACAGTAAACTGTGTTGTTAGTTTTCAATGAGTGATGTGATGTATTAGTAAGAAAACAGTAAACTGTGTTGTTGGTTTTCAATGAGTGATGTGATGTATTAGTAAGAAAACAGTAACTTGTGTTGTTAGTTTTCAATAAAAAAATACTGTCTGTATTAGTATTCTGTCTCAGTAAACTCTGTTGTTCTCTTTCTCAATGAGTCTGTCTCTCTCTCTCTCTCTCTCTCTCTCTCTCTGTTAGTTTTCTGAGTCTGTGATCTATTCTAAGAAAACAGTCTGTCTCTTAGTTTCCCCCCCCCCCCTGCTCTTGTTTGTATTTCTCTAATGTAAACAGTAATCTCTTGTTGTATATTTCTCTTCCTGTCTATCTCTTCTCTCTCTCTCTCTCTCTCTCTCTCTCTCTCTCTCTCTCTCTCTCTCTCTCTCTCTCTCTCTCTCTCTCTCTCTCTCTCTCTCTCTCTCTCTCTCTCTCTCTCTCTCTCTCTCTCTGAGTGATGTGTCTGTGTTTGTGTGTGTGTGCGTGTGTGTGTGTTTGTGTGTGTATTTACTTGTTGGGGTGTCTTTGCGTGTGGGCATTTTTCACTCTTTCACCATGGCGGCATAGTGATGGGCAAGTTATATTGTGACTGGCCTTTCACTGTGTTGCCGTGGTTTGCGGGTGGGGGGTGTTCACGTGTACGGGCTCTTTAATGTGTATGTATTTATTGTATTGCATTGTATTTTGTATTCTTTTATATTGACTGCGAGACAAATTTCCTTGTTTTTTAAAAATGGGGACAATAAATAATTGATTGATTGATTGATTGATGATTGATGTCAGTCAGTCAGTCAGTCAGTCAGTCAGTCATTCAGCCAGAAACAAACAGGCAACACAGAGAAACATCACCGAAAACATGATCAGCTTCCTTTTGCAGCTGGTAAGGATCCAATACTAATAATCATCATAATATTATAGTAATAAGCCAACTGTCCGTGTGTGTGTGTGTGTGTGTGTGTGTGTG
>CM065700.1:6489109-6494109 GCA_017654935.2 Phymorhynchus buccinoides | reverse complement strand
GGTAAATATAGACCGCTGGGCTGCAGTTTGTGGAGTGAAAGTGTTTGATCAAAAATTGTGTGTGTGAAGAGCATAATGTAAATGCGCAACATTTCTCTTTCAAATTATATTTAAGAATTCTGCCGCTCGGGGATGCCCTTGTTTGTAGTTGAAATAGTCGCGTGCCACAAACGATTGCGAATCCGCGCTTGTTAAAATTTTATATCACTAATTTAATTACTCACTCTAATTAAGTAAACGCCTGGGCCTACTTCCGTTGTGCGGTCAACGACACCAAGCAGACAAACAGGGTCTTTGTTGTTGTTGTTGTTGTTGTTGTTGTTGTTTGCGAACATGGATGAAGCATTCAACCTAACCACGCAGAACATGACACAAGCTGATTCAGCTTCAGGGCAGTTCCTACGGGATTTGAACTCAATGCTGTGGAAAATCGTACCTCCTGTGCTCCAGCTCTTCGGGACATTCGGCAACGTGATGATAGTGTTGATCATGAGAAAAATGCGATCCTCCATCGCCTGCTTAGCTTTGTATTTTACCGCCCTGGCTTGTTCGGACCAGAGTCAACTGACCATGTCAGTCATCTTCTACTGGATCAACAATGGGTTCTATTGGCCGACATCATTTCATCGTTACAGTATCTTATGTTTTCTTCCTAAATTGCTGTGGAACGCCTCCAGTTTGGTTTCAGCGTGGATTCTGGTCGCCATGACTTACCAAAGAGTGGTGTCAGTAGCCTCGCCCCATCGTGTGAAGGTCTTGTGCTCCATGAGGAGAGGGAAGGTTATTGTGGCTCTCGTCGTCTTTGTCGCATTTGCCTTGAACTCCCACTTTATATTAACTTGGGGCTACCAGAAAGACCACGGAAGATGTTACTATAAGACACAGTATTTTTACTTGATACTTTACTTCGAATGGCAAAGTCTAGTTTGTTACGCTATGTTGCCATCTCTACTTATTTTAACCGGGAATATTGTCCTTGTAGGACATGTCGTCGAATCTGTGCGAATTTCACGAAGAATGAGACACGTGGTGGACAAGACGTCTATGTCAGAAACTGGTAAAGTGTATTCCATGACCGTTACGCTCATAGTGACTTCGGCTGCTTACCTTATACTGACATTTCCCATATGTATGTTTGACGTCGTCTGGGAGAGGTTTGAAATTGAAAAGTCCGACGACTTCTCTGATGCGATAGTAGACGTGGTGTGGACATTTTCTCGCTTCTTTTGGATGAGCGCTAACGTGACCAATTTTTACCTTTACGTGTTGAGTGGGAGAAAGTTAAGGGAAGAAGCAAAATCCTATTTATGTTGTCACTATAAAAAAAATACACAACAACAAAAGTGAAAAAACGAAATGAAATATGATCAAGATTTAAGATTTGCTATGTAAGGACTGTATCTACGACTGTGTATCGAATATATACCTACGAACAATTTTTCATATTTATATCAGAGAACCAAAATAATAAATACATCTCTTTTGCCAGCAATCTTAACAATTCTTAGAGTTGAAGCCATAGTTGGCTGGCGGCCCGAAACAAATCATACTAATTAAAGCCAATAAAATGACCTATGTTTTATCAGAGATATACCCGCACACATAAAAACAACGAAATACTCGACCGAATTATGTATATAATATTAAATATTTTACCATAGGGGAACCCCTGTGTTGCTCATGCCAATGGTGCGATATCTACTCGCCCGACTGTCACTACAATAAGAGGATAGCGATTGACTCGTCTCTAGCAGATTGTAACGGATTATGTGTATACGTGTACAGATGTATATGTTAATAATGTTTTTCTTTTAACCAGATGACCTTTTTCTATAAGATGTTATTATTAAAGTTTTCTGCATAGATTTTTTTTATCAGTGTGGTCCTGAAATGTTAATCTGTCGATGCAGGGGGTCAATAGGGCTTATAGCCAAAATTGATTTTTAATAAAACTTTTATACCTTCTAGTAAATATTGAAAGTACGTAGCCAAGTAGTAACAAAGAAGACTTAGTGAATGCTGTCATTAACACTATTGTGACTGGCACTGCGTCGGTGAAACCACTGTGCTGGCCTGAGGCTGCACTGGAAAGATTACAGTGGAATAACTGCTTGTGATCAAACATTGTTTAAGAGCCTAATTGAAGTCTGATACGCACCAAACTTTCTGTACTTTATGAAAAATGGATGCTTAATTCCATTTCATGCTTTGTGAAAATATTGCATGAACGATTTAAAGCCGACATGCTGCTTGACTTCGAGATCGAACGAGATCGAACGATTCTGCCGATAACAACACATTTTGTTGTCACATTCTCACTCTAGAGTACTCGTACTGGGCACTCACTGTTCAATTTAATCAATACTTACATTATTTACACTACTTTCATCCTTAAAACCTGACTGATTGCCAGCATTGCACTGTCTTCCTAGCTAAACTGTCTGAGTCTCCCCTTGTTCCTGAAACCCTGCTATCGCAGCACCAGATATGATGGGGTGGTAAGGGTAAGGATTGGGATAAGGAGGAGGTATTAAGGAAATGAGGGTGATGATGAGCACACACCATGCAGGCCAGGAACATATAGAGGAAACCAGACAGTGTGTTTAGCTTTTGTTTATTTGCATACTAGGCTGTACTAGAAAAGACAGTGCAGCAGTTTGATCCTGCGACAACACAATATTACAAGCATAAAAATAAACAAGAAATAACAATGATTAAGTATGATTGTAGGCCTTGCGCCATAGCACTCAATGTTCAATAACATGAGGAAATACACAGTCACAACTGTGGAAGGAGCTCACTGCATGACTTAAATAGCATGGTTAAGCTGACATTGACACAAGCCTAGCTGGGGTTTGGAAACATAACATAGGCTGGTTTTACCTGACCCTATGCTTGCTTAACTCCTACACAAACATTTAAGTTTATGTGAGTTAACCCCAAACCAAGTATTGCAACACTCACATCATCAGATGCTATGTTACTAAAAATAGACTACACATCAAAGTAGGCTGATCAGTTTTAAGTGGAAAACTGACTAAAGACAAATGTAGGCCTATTGAGAGTTTCTCATTGAAGTAGCAAGAAACTCAGTCAAAAGGGAATGCCTTATTAATACTATAGTAGCAGTATTAACACAACACCACACTAGGCTTAGCACACACTAATAGTAGGCCTATGGCTGAAACAGTGCAAAGTAGGCCTACACGCATAGCATGTATAAGCCTAGATCGATAATACTAGTAGCATACAAATTAGCAGGATAGGCTTACTAAGCAACAATATAATGTAGGCAAAATGCCCTTACATTGGGTACACAGTAAATCGGCGTCACACATGAGTGGATTTGAGGATAGAACAGAACGATCGGAATGTTCTAATTTTAGTCTCTCAACAACATGAACATGTTTATGAATAAACTGACATCACGATGGTTGGTGACGAGAATAGCAGACAGCTTTCAGTTCCGTGGCAGTTGTACAGTGACAAAGATAGATCACTGATTTAGCTAAACAACATGTTAAACAATAGTTTGTAAAGTAGAACAAACTAAACAATAAACACTGGCTTTAGATTACTTACAGCTAGGAGCAGCGACCAGTGCTCAAACACTGTAGGTCAGCACACAGGCGCATCACGCATCATGCAGAGCAAGTGACTGGAGGCTATAGACTCTACTTGTCAACTGACGCGACCAGCCGCGGTCAAATTTGAATTATATAGGTCATTCCATTTTGAACCAAGGCGCGTGACCTGTTCGATCCCGTGACTAAAAAGGTGACACGCAATTATGTCTGCTGACACGATAACAATAGATGTCAAAATCAGCGTAATTGCAATTGAGTCAACTGTTAATATGGTAACAGTGGGGAGGTCTAAAAATAGCGCAATTGAACCGTCTGTTCTAACTTATGACGAGTAGACTAGGCTCTGAATAATTAGTGACGAGTAGACTACTAAATTCACTCGGTCACATGTACATAAAACACATAAATTAACGAATGCATAAGAAAACAGTAAACTGTGTTGTTAGTTTCCAATGAGTGATGTGTTGTATTAGTAAGAAAACAGTAAACTGTGTTGTTAGTTTTCAATGAGTGATGTGATGTATTAGTAAGAAAACAGTAAACTGTGTTGTTAGTTTCCAATGAGTGATGTGTTGTATTAGTAAGAAAACAGTAAACTGTGTTGTTAGTTTCCAATGAGTGATGTGATGTATTAGTAAGAAAACAGTAAACTGTGTTGTTAGTTTCCAATGAGTGATGTGATGTATTAGTAAGAAAACAGTAAACTGTGTTGTTAGTTTTCAATGAGTGATGTGATGTATTAGTAAGAAAACAGTAAACTGTGTTGTTAGTTTTCAAATGAGTGATTAGTGAAAACAGTAAATGTGATTAGTAAGAAAACAGTAAACTGTGTTGTTAGTTTTCAATGAGTGATGTGATGTATTAGTAAGAAAACAGTAAACTGTGTTGTTAGTTTTCCAATGAGTGATGTGTTGTATTAGTAAGAAAACAGTAAACTCAACTCAACTCAACTTTTATTTTGTCCTCATAAAAACAAGGATAATTTTCCTGCGGACACGTCATATGTACACACAAGAAACCAAACAATTTATAAAAGAACAAAATAAATTGTAATTACATGCTTTAAAAGTTTCTTTCACACTTCACACGCCCCGCTTGCGCGCTCACTTTCATACCACCCTCCACCCTTCCCACCAACATCCCACCTCATCACAGGGCTTTGGCAATGAAACATTATAGACCCTGTTTAAACAATCAAACAAAAACATATATCTCTCTCTCCCCCTCTCTCTCTCTCTCCCCTCTCTCTCTCTCTCTCTCTCTCCCTCTCTCCCGTCTCCTGTCCCTCCCTCCTCCCACCCCTCTACTCTTATCGCTCCATCCTCTCCCCCCGTCTCTCCCTTACCCTCTTCCACCATCTACCCCCTCTCTCCAAATCCACCTTTCTCTTCCGCAGTAATACAATGAACTAAA
>CM065700.1:6474109-6484109 GCA_017654935.2 Phymorhynchus buccinoides | reverse complement strand
ATACCTGTATGTTTTATAGATTACAAAAGGCAGGACCGTTGCCAAACTTTACTGAACAACCCACGTACGCATAACATAATTGGCGGAGGTAATACGAAAGAAGTAGGCCACCTTATTCACATAACCGTACAGGCTTAGCAGTACGTATCAATTCAACGCGAAACCTATTCTTCATTTTGTACGACCTAAGCTTGTTCTAAGCCTCCTCACCCCCCACCCCCCACCCCCACGTGACCCCAGCCTCGTTTTGCTTCCTAATTATTATTCATGAGTCGTACACACCTTAGCAGTCTTCTAGTGTTATTAGGAATGTCTGGTATGTCTCGTTAGAAGCTGATAGGTCATTGACTCGTTGGCCTTTTTGTACGGTATGGATCTGTCTTAGTCGTGCGTACACGCTGCAAATCTATCGTTTATCTCGCCACGGCGACCTAATAAATATTCTTTAGCCTGCCGATTGTACACAGTACACGCATGCACGCACACACAAGCACACGAGCGTGTGCCTAAAATCACGTGTTGTGGATAGACGTTACATGGCAAACACATAGCACTCGCATACGCACGCGCACGTACATGTGTGCACCAGCGTATCCACATACAGTCACATTTTAAAACACACCAAAAGCATGCAAGAAAACAACACAATAAAAAGAGACATCCCTGTTTACACTTATTTGACAATTTAAAAAATATTATATCAGAGTTAAAGACCCCATGAAGCGCCACGGTTACGTCCCTTGTCTTTTTCTGGGTTGCTGTGACCCACATTCGAATTTCCCCATATTCAAATTGAGGCTGCTCTTTAAACTGACGTGTTGCTTTCAATTTGGTGTAATTTATATGGGAGTCAGACTTGGTCAAAAAAAGATTTCTGTCCAGTTATAAGAGGGAAAACACGTGAATCCCGTGATTTTGACACGTGATCGGGTTGCTCTTTAAGTGGAATTAATGACGAGATTTATATTACAATAAATGTCTTGTTTTTAATTCTTCTGAAACATGTCAGAATATTTTATATTATAATAAATGTCTTGTTTTTAATTCTTCTGAAAAATATCAGAATATTTTATATTGCAATAAATGTCTTGTTTTTAATTCTTCTGAAAAATTTCAGAATATTTTATATTGCAATAAATGTCTTGTTTTTAATTCTTCTGAAAAATGTCAGAATATTTTATATCACAATAAATGTCTTGTTAATTCTTTTGAAAAATGTTAAAAGTGCCTTAAAAGTAATAATGTTATCAGAGCCATCGATTGATGTTTTTGGTTGACATATTTTTTGTTGACATTTTGATCATAGAAGATGATTTTGACAGATCATAAAAATTATGAGCATTATGTAGAAAATGTACGAGAAACACACAAAGTAATTTTTTAAAATTTATTGTATTCTTTCCTCTTAAATTTTCCTTTTTGTATTCACAGCTGTGACAAGTTTCTAATTGATATTGCTTTGTAACAGACTATACAATTAATTGTGTTCATTATTACATTACTTTGCTTAAATGCAGTCTCCATCTATTCAATCATTTGTGTAATGTAAATTTAAGGAGCACGGTATAAGCATTGAGCTTGTTGTTGCTCTAATTGTCTTTCTTTGTGACTATGTTTTGAAATGAATGAAGATTTCGTCGGTGAAATTCAAAAACCTCGTATCTCGATTTGGGGGGGGGGGGGGGGGGGTGGGGGGGGGGGTGGGGGGGGGGGGGGGGTTAGATACATAGTCAGCTCTATTCCAGACACCTTCCACCAAAAGCTCGTATCTCTAACGACTTTCTATCTGGTGTAAATGAGGTTGTGAAAATAGAAGAAAAACTCGTAGGTCCGAATTTCAGATCTAGTTAAAGACAAAAACCTCGTATCTTCGTTCTTTTCTAGTCTAAACATTTTTTTAAAAGTATTTTTTAACAAAATGCAGGACTAAACTCGCAATGTCTTGAACAACACAATAATTCATCATAGTTAATCAATTGTGGTCAACGCGGTTAATTTTTAAAAGTATTTTTTTCATTTTTCTCAATAATACCAAAATTGAGAAATGAGGTGTTTGAATTTCACTGATGATTTGTTTAAACCAAACGCACAAAGCTTATGATGAGATTTTGTGCATTGCTTAAGTGTTTGTGCGATGGCACTTTAATGAGGCTTTATGCCGAACATTCTCTGCCCCTGTCTCTTGACCTGAGATGTGAACGCCCCTTGCTTAAGATTATCGCCCTTGCCTGTCAGGAACTAGTAGTATATAGCCACAGAAAAGTAACTGTTCCTGACTCGTCACCAGGGGGCATCGGCAGTTCGGGCCTAAGATTATCGCCCTTTCGTGTCGGCAAGGAGTAGTATCAAAGATTCTAAAAGGGTAAGATGGACTACTTAAGAGTTACAGCGAACCGGGCTGATAGAGTTATCGTTAGTGGGGTAGTTATACACCATTCACAGCGGCGGCTATCCAAAACCTCAGACTGGAATTTGAACGGAGAATTCAACTGGCCTATCGACGTGTAAATGTGTCACGTTTAAAAGGGACATAACCAGTGTTTCTGTCCTCACCGCTCATATAAGGAAAAGAGACCGGATGCTTGTCTTCCCCTATACAGTCTTTGGTAGTATAACGTCTCATTAAGGTATCTGGTGATGTAAAGAGCCAGCATGGACCCGTCTTTTCTCATACACCCTGATTTTGGGTATTGGCATTGCTAATGGTATTGGTTGGTATCGGTACTACTACTTTCAAGTCACAGAGACTGTTTGTGAAATTCGGACGGCTCCCACCCGGGGAGCGTGTTGATAAGAATACAGCACCATCCATTTTGTGCATGCTATGTTAATACACTGCTCAACATTTGCTATGGATAGACCTTATTAACCTTGACTGCTAAAAGGCGATGTAATTGTAAGCAATAAAAAATACATGACCGGAAAGAGCAATCATCTGTGAACACAGGCTCACTCAAAATTGTTTTATTCATCTTCCCGTTCACGTGCATTACGTGAATTGTGAGTGCAACTCCCAAAAAGTGTCATTTCGCTTAAATGGGGTGAAAACATAAAAGTGAGTAACATTGTCAGAATCAACGACATATCTTGCTCACATTATAAACGCCGTGCAAGAAACAAAGTTCAATGTCCGAAGTGAGATAATGACGTCATTTGACATGCAATGACATGTGTTGGCATACTGGAGAACAGTTGTACACAGACTCATTGTATCATTAGTGTTTGGACTATCACAATGCGTCGCTTCCAAAGCTTGGGTTCACTGCCATGAGGCTGGTACTGCTGATACACGTCGTGAAGGTGGCAGAATGTTTGGCGACTGGTAATAAAAATGGCCGTTTTCAGCTTTTTTCAGGCCTGTCAACATTTCACGCACACTCTCTGGCAGCATTTTGATTTGCTGAATGTCTCAGTGCGGAACATTTCCACTCAAACTGTTGGGAACGAACTCCATTATGCTGCCTTTGCTCCCCCTGGGCATGTTTGGGCATCCTGATCATTCCAGCTCAAAAGCAGCGGTCTTTTGAGAGCCCAGAACCACGTCATCTTGACGTTATGAGACTGGATATGAATTCTCTTCATCAACAAGTTCAGGATCTGTCTTTATTTCACAGATGGTCTTTTCAGGGTGTGGAGGTTCTCAGGAGAGCGTTACCAGGGAACGTGAATCAGAGAGCGTGCCAGATCTTGAAGTGGGTCTTTGACGGTTTGGGTCTGTATCAGTATGGTCGCGAAAACAGTGTCACAATTGTTTCAAAAGGAATTCCTGATAGCTATCCTCTACAGATATGCGTTCATCGATGTCCACATCAAACCCTCTGCTGGTACGATCCGAGATGACCTCATCTTCATGGATGATAATGCATCTTTCAATCGAGCAAGGGTTGTTTACGCGTACCTGCAGCACGAGCTCATCGTCCATATGAGGTAGGTTGCCCAATCCAGAGACCTCAGTCTGATAGAACAATGTTGAAACATGCTCCAGGTGGCCGTTAGCAGACGTTCACAGCAGCTCAGAAGTATACAGGGCCCAGAACACTGCCTGTTAGAGGAGTGGAACACCCTGGATCATCAGGAGTTTCAAAAGCTCCTCCAGTGCACAACATTGCGTTTCGAAGCTGGAATGAGAGAGAGAGAGAGAGAGAGAGAGAGAGAGAGAGAGAGAGAGAGAGAGAGAGAGAGAGAGAGAGAGAGAGAGAGAGAGAGAGAGAGAGAGAAAGACTGTGTCTGTGCGTGTGCGCACACGCACACGCACACGCACATGAATCATAACGAATAGGTTTGCTATTTACTTATAAAACTGATATGTCTGTGATTCTGTATGACTGTCTGTCTTTCTGCCGCAAACTAGAGAACCATTGGCCCTAGCCCAATGTCAGGGAACACTGAGAGAGAGAGAGAGAGAGAGAGAGAGAGAGAGAGAGAGAGAGAGAGAGAGAGAGAGAGAGAGAGAGAGAGAGAGAGAGAGAGAGAGAGAGAGAGCACAAACCCCCTCCAAAGGAATACTACTCGGACCACAAGGATAATTTTTGCACAGCAAATTCTGTCCAGTTGATAAACCGTCAAGCCGTTAGTCTACAGTAAGAGTAGATGTGTAAAGTCCACACGAGTCTGCAAAAATGGTGCCCACCGGTTCGCATAATGAGTTTCGCATAATCCTTTGATCAGAGCCGCAGGCGCAAGTCGAGTGTCTCTTCCCAAAAAAACGGCAGTTCGCATAAACGGGTTTGCCATTTTGCATATTATGCACTCTTGCAGGTTCCAATGCACTCTACGTGACTTGACTCTACGTGACTTTCTGTTACTTTCTTACTATCCCTAACCCTATTCCTAACCTATCCCTAACCCTATCCCTAACCTATCCCTAACCCTATCCCTATCCCTAACCTATCCCTAACCCTATCCCTAACTTTCTGAGTTTTATGCGAAATGCCATGTCAACAAAGCCTTGTATGCGAAGCGGCAGTATGTGAATCGGCTTTATGCGAAGCGGCAGTATGCAAAACGGCAATATGCGAACCGGGGCGCACCAGGCAAAAAGGGCCATGCAAGGTCAAAATTGAAGTCAAGAATGACATGAGGGTGTCTTTGAAAGTGTTCATCGTGTTGGTAATTCCAAACTGTAAACATTTGTCTTCTTCTTTCACAACACAAACATTGCCTCTTTACTGACTGTTTCGTCCACTCCTGTGGACTTCCTCGGAGTGAATGACTGGGTGAAAACATCTCACTCCATGCTCAGGTTCTTGGGATTTTCTGCGACAATAACTCTGCCATTTCTTAACCGAATCACTTCAAATTTGCGGGCTGTCGGGCTTGCTGTCGCCGGGACAAAGCCTGGCAGCAAATTTGAAGAGAATCGGGAGAGCGCGTCACTCTCAGTGCAGCGCCAACGGGAAACGGGGCCTTATATCTCTGCCGTTTCTTAACCGAATCGCTTCAAATTTGCTGTACTCAGCGTTACCAGTACTTGGTGTTACCGTTACTAGGCGTTTCCGTTACTCAGGAGAGCGCGTCACTCTCAGAGCAGCACCAACGGGAAACAGGGCCTTATAACTCCACCGTTTCTTAACCGAATCGCTTCAAATTTGCTGTACTCAGCGTTACCAGTACTTGGCGTTACCGTTACTAGGCGTTACCGTTACTAGGGAGAGCGCGTCACTCTTAGAGCAGCGCCAACGGAAAACGGGGCCTTATAACTCCGCCGTTTCTTAACCGAATCGCTTCAAATTTGCTGTACTCAGCATTACCAGTACTTGGCGTTACCGTTACTAGGCGTTACCGGTACTCGATCGGCGTTGCGCTAGTTTATGTAAAAACAGGAGAAAATCACAATGCATTGAAGAGGCGAGATGCGCCTCCATGTAGATCTGTATCATAGCAACATAGCAAAATCCATTAATCCACAAAGACTATAGTCCGCAGTTTACAAGGTCGAGAGCTATTTGAATGTAAATTGAACAAATCTTCGAAGTAGTGATTGTCATGTTCCGAATGATGTTTAAAGACCCACCACATCACGTGTCAAAATCACGGTTTCCACGTGTTTTCCCTCTTATAGCTAGTAAGAAATCTTAAGAAATCTTCCAAGCATAAGAGGGAATGTGACACGTGACTTTAATGTTTACAACTCTTATTGCACAGATTAAGACCATCTGAACGGGATCATTTTCGGGGTGGAAAATAAAGTAAACATACTGCACTGAAATTAGGGGAGAATGGGGCTGGTCCGCCTACTCTTTTTTTTAAATAGCTTTTCTCGCCAAAAAAGGCAAGCCAACTGAAGTAGAAGATCATTTTTAGACCTCTTGTTGGGTAAATGTATGGACAACATACGTTTATAGAAAAATTAGTGAATTCTGATTCATATTTTTTGTTCTCTACTTTCCTCAAATTAATGTACACTTTCCAATCTTACACAGGACACGGCAGCAGGATAGCATGAGGCTGTCACAAGATCGAAATAATTATACAGCAAAACACTTAGCAATACAAATGAAATGAGGGATCTGTCGCGGGGTCGGACAAACCCTGATATCCCCTACGTTTGCCGCCCAGAATATTGTCATCACCCAATGACGCATTTTTTGTTTGATGACGTAAACGTGGCGCTGACGTGTGAGTAAGCAAGACAAGATCTTTTGGCTTTCTTTACAACAAAAGCGCCACGAACTCCCGTGGAAATCTAGTCGACCTTTGTATATCAAAACTTCAAAAGCTAATGATCAGCTACAAAAAATAGATAACAGCTGTAAATATCGCGTTTGCGTTGACAAATGGTAATTACATTCTAATGCTAGTAATTATGTTTGAATGCACGGACCTAATCATATTCATTATGTATTCTTGCACAAAAACTCACGCGCATTTTACAATGAGTTAAACGCATTAAATTGATTAATAAAATGGTAATTTTATTAATCACTCTCTACGCTTCACTCTTTGACGCCATTGTTGCTATGGTATTTGTCCGAGTACGTCGAGGTAAACAACTCTAATTTTCCCGTAGAAACCACCCCGCACCCTAGTCTTTTCCGAAAATCGTCTATTCGACATGAGGTTCGTTAAGCAGTCAAGGATATCAATGATTACAGTTTCTTTGTTTTTCAAAGGAGATGATAATTCGTGGTTGAAAAAAAAGGTCAGTTGAGGCTTCTTTTTGAATCAACCATGGGTTATCTTCTCTGTCGGGAACACATGTGGGCAAATAATTATGTAGTCTATCTCTTCCCTTATGTTCCCACTTTGCACCTCACCCTGACGTCACAGTTCATTAGCATAGTTAGAACCACGAAAATGCGCAGACATACCAGCAAGGGGTTGAAGATTTATTTTGCATCAACCCATTCTGTTGCATCCAATTTTTAAATCCTCTTACAACAAACAAACACAAATTACATGTAGCAAAAATACAAGAACAACTAAACAAACATCCCTATTTGACATGTAACAATTCATCCCAACTTTCCCTTTCCATCAACTGACAATAACACTGTTGTGTTTTTTTGGTCAAGAATGAAATGGTTAAATTGACTATGCACAAAGAATGAAAATGTTGACACAATTCCACTTCAAATCTCCACATTTTCTGCTCCGGTGACCCTGACCTTTAACCAATGATGTTCATTTTCGAACTTGGCCTAGATATTCTAACTACCTATGCGCGTGCCCAAAAAAAAAGCATGCTAGGTCTCTCCGTTCAAACATTATCGTGCATACATACATAGTGAGCCAGCCAGGGACATTTTCTGCGCCAGTGAGCTTGACCGTTGACCGATGACTTTGATTTGTTTACTGGATCAGGGACGGTGGGTGGATGCCTCGTGCCTCCATACGACCCCCGCCCCTTCCACGAGCCTCTCCCCATGGGGATACCTGGGGGTCTTTCGTACAAAAAATGTTCCCCCACCTTCTGGAAGTTCTGTGCTTGTAACTTCCTCTAATCTGCCACTCTCTTTGACTCTGTCTTTTCCCCTTGGCTTTCTGTTATCTACTGTCTTTATGACTTAATATAGGCCCATTCTCCTGCCTTTTATTTTTCAAAGAAATCTTCCAAATATTTTTTCTCCTTTGAGCTCCTCCGAAATCGGAATGTGTCGGTTGTAGGCCTACGCAGCGGGGAGACCAGTGAAAACTGAAAACCGGACACATACGTACCTTACCCATTATGACCATATGGCCTGGGAACGCAGAAGAAGAAGAAGAAGAAGAAGTTTACTGATAACACTTAACTACCTATGCGCATGCAACATTTTGAGCGTCGTAGGTTACTCCGTTCTAAAGTTATCGTGTCTGTTTGTTAACATACATACACAATGTAAGCGTATCTGTGTGTTCTAATTTAAATTGAATTGTTTTTCATTTTTTAGAAATTTGTCTTTAGGTTTAAACTGTAACAAATGTTGGTTCTTTGATTGGCTGTTAGGTGGACGGTGTTGGGGGGGGGGGGGGGGGGGGGGAATAATGTATGAAAACATGAGTGTGTGTGTGTGTGTGTGTGTGTGTGTGTGTGTGTGTATTTACTTGTTGGGGTGTCTTTGCGTGTGGGCATTTTTCACTCTTTCACCATGGCGGCATAGTGATGGGCAAGTTATATTGTGACTGGCCTTTCGCTGTGTTGCCGTGGTTGGGGGTGGGGAGTGTTCACGTGTACGGGCCCTTTAATGTGTATGTATTTATTGTATTGCATTGTATTTTGTATTCTTTTATATTGACTGCAAGACAAATTTCCTTGTTTTTTAAATGGGGACAATAAATAATTGATTGATTGATTGATTGATTGATTGATTAATCAGTCAGTCAGTCAGTCAGTCAGCCAGAAACAAACAGGCAACACAGAGAAACATCACCGAAAACATGATCAGCTTCCTTTTGCGGCTGGCAAGGATCCAATAATAATAATAATAATAATAATAATAATAATGCATAGTATTTATATAGCGCCTTTCTTTAGAATTAAACTCAAGGGGCTCACAGTCACTGATTCACACGCAATTGGGCTAATATACATCTAGGCTGGATCTATTCAGTAAAATCGTCGTGGCATCACTAAGCCGGGCCTAGCCACACTGCATACGAGTTGAGCCCAATCCGATGCGATTGTGACAATGTCTGTGAGTCCTGAGTCACGTGCAATACTTCCGTCTAAACGCAACTGTACTATTTTCGTTCATTATAATGATGCAGCACAGGAAAACGAGGCTTATGTCGTAAATGATCACTTTTGACTTATTCATATTTTCAGAAAGGCCAGAGACAACAGATTAACAGGCAAAAAACAGAATTCATCTATCTCTAATAGTTTTTTGTTTTTTTAAATTCAATCAATCAAATCTCTCTCTCTCTCTCTCTCTCTCTCTCTCTCTCTCTCTCTCTCTCTCTCTCTCTCTCTCTCTCTCTCTCTCTCTCTCTCTCTCTCTCTCTCTCTCTCTCTCTCTCTTCTCTCTCTTGTGGCTGCCCGACTTTAGCCTCCTTTTCCTGTGCCATATTATGTATATTCACGAAGATCGCGATATCAAACAGTGTGTCCAATCCAATAAAATAAGATACTTTATCAGATTCGTGTACGGGAGACTACAAAATTAATACAGTGAACATAACTAGTAGGATTTCATCAGATTTATATTAGACAGTAGAAGTTTCACGTCAATCATGCCTCAAAAATGTCAAAATTCGGATCGTAGTGAATCGAATCTTATAGTGTGCCGCTCTCCACTCGCTCTCTCAGTCTCCTCCCCTCGTCGTCCCAAAAAAAGGGCGATTATGGGGGAGGGGGGAAGGAAGAGAAGGAGGGGAGGGGGGGGGAAAGGGGGAAGAGCGAAAAGGGCTGCTCAGTCCCGAGGTCTGCCCTTCGCTCACTTGGATCGTCACCTGATTGCGCTCTCGATCTATTTATTACTATGGCACTGCCTTTGGGGCATACGTGACTATACTGGGCTTCGGGGAGTTCCTGCACCGGCGTATTTTACTTTATCTATGTTGAGCGCCCGAGGGGGGGTCG
>CM065700.1:6454351-6473609 GCA_017654935.2 Phymorhynchus buccinoides | reverse complement strand
AGTGATGTGTTGTATTAGTAAGAAAACAGTAAACTGTGTTGTTAGTTTTCAATGAGTGATGTGATGTATTAGTAAGAAAACAGTAAACTGTGTTGTTAGTTTTCAATGAGTGATGTGATGTATTAGTAAGAAAACAGTAAACTGTGTTGTTATTTTTCAATGAGTGATGTGATGTATTAGTAAGAAAACAGTAAACTGTGTTGTTAGTTTTCAATGAGTGATGTGATGTATTAGTAAGAAAACAGTAAACTGTGTTGTTAGTTTTCAATGAGTGATGTGATGTATTAGTAAGAAAACAGTAAACTGTGTTGTTAGTTTTCAATGAGTGATGTGATGTATTAGTAAGAAAACAGTAAACTGTGTTGTTAGTTTTCAATGAGTGATGTGATGTATTAGAAAGAAAACAGTAAACTGTGTTGTTAGTTTTTAATGAGTGATGTGTTGTATTAGTAAGAAAACAGTAAACTGTGTTGTTAGTTTTCAATGAGTGATGTGATGTATTAGTAAGAAAACAGTAAACTGTGTTGTTAGTTTTCAATGAGTGATGTGATGTATTAGTAAGAAAACAGTAAACTGTGTTGTTAGTTTTCAATGAGTGATGTGTTGTATTAGTAAGAAAACAGTAAACTGTGTGTTAGTTTTTAATGAGTGATGTGATGTATTAGTAAGAAAACAGTAAACTGTGTTGTTAGTTTTCAATGAGTGATGTGATGTATTAGTAAGAAAACAGTAAACTGTGTTGTTAGTTTTCAATGAGTGATGTGATGTATTAGTAAGAAAACAGTAAACTGTGTTGTTAGTTTTCAATGAGTGATGTGATGTATTAGTAAGAAAACAGTAAACTGTGTTGTTAGTTTTCAATGAGTGATGTGATGTATTAGTAAGAAAACAGTAAACTGTGTTGTTAGTTTTCAATGAGTGATGTGATGTATTAGTAAGAAAACAGTAAACTGTGTTGTTAGTTTTCAATGAGTGATGTGATGTATTAGTAAGAAAACAGTAAACTGTGTTGTTAGTTTTCAATGAGTGATGTGATGTATTAGTAAGAAAACAGTAAACTGTGTTGTTAGTTTTCAATGAGTGATGTGTTGTATTAGTAAGAAAACAGTAAACTGTGTTGTTAGTTTTCAATGAGTGATGTGATGTATTAGTAAGAAAACAGTAAACTGTGTTGTTAGTTTTCAATGAGTGATGTGATGTATTAGTAAGAAAACAGTAAACTGTGTTGTTAGTTTTCAATGAGTGATGTGATGTATTAGTAAGAAAACAGTAAACTGTGTTGTTAGTTTTCAATGAGTGATGTGATGTATTAGTAAGAAAACAGTAAACTGTGTTGTTAGTTTTCAATGAGTGATGTGATGTATTAGTAAGAAAACAGTAAACTGTGTTGTTAGTTTTCAATGAGTGATGTGATGTATTAGTAAGAAAACAGTAAACTGTGTTGTTAGTTTTCAATGAGTGATGTGATGTATTAGTAAGAAAACAGTAAACTGTGTTGTTAGTTTTCAATGAGTGATGTGATGTATTAGTAGAAGAAAACAGTAAACTGTGTTGTTAGTTTTCAATGAGTGATGTGATGTATTAGTAAGAAAACAGTAAACTGTGTTGTTAGTTTTCAATGAGTGATGTGATGTATTAGTAAGAAAACAGTAAACTGTGTTGTTAGTTTTCAATGAGTGATGTGATGTATTAGTAAGAAAACAGTAAACTGTGTTGTTAGTTTTCAATGAGTGATGTGATGTATTAGTAAGAAAACAGTAAACTGTGTTGTTAGTTTTCAATGAGTGATGTGATGTATTAGTAAGAAAACAGTAAACTGTGTTGTTAGTTTTCAATGAGTGATGTGATGTATTAGTAAGAAAACAGTAAACTGTGTTGTTAGTTTTCAATGAGTGATGTGATGTATTAGTAAGAAAACAGTAAACTGTGTTGTTAGTTTTCAATGAGTGATGTGATGTATTAGTAAGAAAACAGTAAACTGTGTTGTTAGTTTTCAATGAGTGATGTGATGTATTAGTAAGAAAACAGTAAACTGTGTTGTTAGTTTTCAATGAGTGATGTGATGTATTAGTAAGAAAACAGTAAACTGTGTTGTTAGTTTTCAATGAGTGATGTGATGTATTAGTAAGAAAACAGTAAACTGTGTTGTTAGTTTTCAATGAGTGATGTGATGTATTAGTAAGAAAACAGTAAACTGTGTTGTTAGTTTTCAATGAGTGATGTGATGTATTAGTAAGAAAACAGTAAACTGTGTTGTTAGTTTTTCAATGAGTGATGTGATGTATTAGTAAGAAAACAGTAAACTGTGTTGTTAGTTTTCAATGAGTGATGTGATGTATTAGTAAGAAAACAGTAAACTGTGTTGTTAGTTTTCAATGAGTGATGTGATGTATTAGTAAGAAAACAGTAAACTGTGTTGTTAGTTTTCAATGAGTGATGTGATGTATTAGTAAGAAAACAGTAAACTGTGTTGTTAGTTTTCAATGAGTGATGTGATGTATTAGTAAGAAAACAGTAAACTGTGTTGTTAGTTTTCAATGAGTGATGTGATGTATTAGTAAGAAAACAGTAAACTGTGTTGTTAGTTTTCAATGAGTGATGTGATGTATTAGTAAGAAAACAGTAAACTGTGTTGTTAGTTTTCAATGAGTGATGTGATGTATTAGTAAGAAAACAGTAAACTGTGTTGTTAGTTTTCAATGAGTGATGTGTTGTATTAGTAAGAAAACAGTAAACTGTGTTGTTAGTTTTCAATGAGTGATGTGATGTATTAGTAAGAAAACAGTAAACTGTGTTGTTAGTTTTCAATGAGTGATGTGTTGTATTAGTAAGAAAACAGTAAACTGTGTTGTTAGTTTTCAATGAGTGATGTGATGTATTAGTAAGAAAACAGTAAACTGTGTTGTTAGTTTTCAATGAGTGATGTGATGTATTAGTAAGAAAACAGTAAACTGTGTTGTTAGTTTTCAATGAGTGATGTGATGTATTAGTAAGAAAACAGTAAACTGTGTTGTTAGTTTTCAATGAGTGATGTGATGTATTAGTAAGAAAACAGTAAACTGTGTTGTTAGTTTTCAATGAGTGATGTGATGTATTAGTAAGAAAACAGTAAACTGTGTTGTTAGTTTTCAATGAGTGATGTGATGTATTAGTAAGAAAACAGTAAACTGTGTTGTTAGTTTTCAATGAGTGATGTGATGTATTAGTAAGAAAACAGTAAACTGTGTTGTTAGTTTTCAATGAGTGATGTGATGTATTAGTAAGAAAACAGTAAACTGTGTTGTTAGTTTTCAATGAGTGATGTGATGTATTAGTAAGAAAACAGTAAACTGTGTTGTTAGTTTTCAATGAGTGATGTGATGTATTAGTAAGAAAACAGTAAACTGTGTTGTTAGTTTTCAATGAGTGATGTGATGTATTAGTAAGAAAACAGTAAACTGTGTTGTTAGTTTTCAATGAGTGATGTGTTGTATTAGTAAGAAAACAGTAAACTGTGTTGTTAGTTTTCAATGAGTGATGTGATGTATTAGTAAGAAAACAGTAAACTGTGTTGTTAGTTTTCAATGAGTGATGTGATGTATTAGTAAGAAAACAGTAAACTGTGTTGTTAGTTTTCAATGAGTGATGTGATGTATTAGTAAGAAAACAGTAAACTGTGTTGTTAGTTTTCAATGAGTGATGTGATGTATTAGTAAGAAAACAGTAAACTGTGTTGTTAGTTTTCAATGAGTGATGTGATGTATTAGTAAGAAAACAGTAAACTGTGTTGTTAGTTTTCAATGAGTGATGTGTTGTATTAGTAAGAAAACAGTAAACTGTGTTGTTAGTTTTCAATGAGTGATGTGATGTATTAGTAAGAAAACAGTAAACTGTGTTGTTAGTTTTCAATGAGTGATGTGATGTATTAGTAAGAAAACAGTAAACTGTGTTGTTAGTTTTCAATGAGTGATGTGATGTATTAGTAAGAAAACAGTAAACTGTGTTGTTAGTTTTCAATGAGTGATGTGATGTATTAGTAAGAAAACAGTAAACTGTGTTGTTAGTTTTCAATGAGTGATGTGATGTATTAGTAAGAAAACAGTAAACTGTGTTGTTAGTTTTCAATGAGTGATGTGATGTATTAGTAAGAAAACAGTAAACTGTGTTGTTAGTTTTCAATGAGTGATGTGATGTATTAGTAAGAAAACAGTAAACTGTGTTGTTAGTTTTCAATGAGTGATGTGATGTATTAGTAAGAAAACAGTAAACTGTGTTGTTAGTTTTCAATGAGTGATGTGATGTATTAGTAAGAAAACAGTAAACTGTGTTGTTAGTTTTCAATGAGTGATGTGATGTATTAGTAAGAAAACAGTAAACTGTGTTGTTAGTTTTCAATGAGTGATGTGATGTATTAGTAAGAAAACAGTAAACTGTGTTGTTAGTTTTCAATGAGTGATGTGATGTATTAGTAAGAAAACAGTAAACTGTGTTGTTAGTTTTCAATGAGTGATGTGATGTATTAGTAAGAAAACAGTAAACTGTGTTGTTAGTTTTCAATGAGTGATGTGATGTATTAGTAAGAAAACAGTAAACTGTGTTGTTAGTTTTCAATGAGTGATGTGATGTATTAGTAAGAAAACAGTAAACTGTGTTGTTAGTTTTCAATGAGTGATGTGATGTATTAGTAAGAAAACAGTAAACTGTGTTGTTAGTTTTCAATGAGTGATGTGTTGTATTAGTAAGAAAACAGTAAACTGTGTTGTTAGTTTTCAATGAGTGATGTGTTGTATTAGTAAGAAAACAGTAAACTGTGTTGTTAGTTTTCAATGAGTGATGTGATGTATTAGTAAGAAAACAGTAAACTGTGTTGTTAGTTTTCAATGAGTGATGTGATGTATTAGTAAGAAAACAGTAAACTGTGTTGTTAGTTTTCAATGAGTGATGTGTTGTATTAGTAAGAAAACAGTAAACTGTGTTGTTAGTTTTCAATGAGTGATGTGTTGTATTAGTAAGAAAACAGTAAACTGTGTTGTTAGTTTTCAATGAGTGATGTGATGTATTAGTAAGAAAACAGTAAACTGTGTTGTTAGTTTTCAATGAGTGATGTGATGTATTAGTAAGAAAACAGTAAACTGTGTTGTTAGTTTTCAATGAGTGATGTGATGTATTAGTAAGAAAACAGTAAACTGTGTTGTTAGTTTTCAATGAGTGATGTGATGTATTAGTAAGAAAACAGTAAACTGTGTTGTTAGTTTTCAATGAGTGATGTGATGTATTAGTAAGAAAACAGTAAACTGTGTTGTTAGTTTTCAATGAGTGATGTGTTGTATTAGTAAGAAAACAGTAAACTGTGTTGTTAGTTTTCAATGAGTGATGTGTTGTATTAGAAAGAAAACAGTGTTGTTAGTTTTCAATGAGTGATGTGATGTATTAGTAAGAAAACAGTAAACTGTGTTGTTAGTTTTCAATGAGTGATGTGATGTATTAGTAAGAAAACAGTAAACTGTGTTGTTAGTTTTCAATGAGTGATGTGATGTATTAGTAAGAAAACAGTAAACTGTGTTGTTAGTTTTCAATGAGTGATGTGTTGTATTAGAAAGAAAACAGTAAACTGTGTTGTTAGTTTTCAATGAGTGATGTGTTGTATTAGTAAGAAAACAGTAAACTGTGTTGTTAGTTTTCAATGAGTGATGTATTGTAAACTGTGTTGTTAGTTTTTGAGTGATGTGATGTATTAGTAAGAAAACAGTAAACTGTGTTGTTAGTTTTCAATGAGTGATGTGATGTATTAGTAAGAAAACAGTAAACTGTGTTGTTAGTTTTCAATGAGTGATGTGATGTATTAGTAAGAAAACAGTAAACTGTGTTGTTAGTTTTCAATGAGTGATGTGATGTATTAGTAAGAAAACAGTAAACTGTGTTAGTTTTTAATGAGTGATGTGATGTATTAGTAAGAAAACAGTAAACTGTGTTGTTAGTTTTCAATGAGTGATGTGATGTATTAGTAAGAAAACAGAAAACTGTGTTGTTAGTTTCCAATGAGTGATGTGATGTATTAGTAAGAAAACAGTAAACTGTGTTGTTAGTTTTCAATGAGTGATGTGTTGTATTAGTAAGAAAACAGTAAACTGTGTTGTTAGTTTTCAATGAGTGATGTGATGTATTAGTAAGAAAACAGTAAACTGTGTTGTTAGTTTTCAATGAGTGATGTGATGTATTAGTAAGAAAACAGTAAACTGTGTTGTTAGTTTTCTATGAGTGATGTGATGTATTAGTAAGAAAACAGTAAACTGTGTTGTTAGTTTTCAATGAGTGAAGTGTTGTATTAGAAAGAAAACAGTAAACTGTGTTAGTTTTTAATGAGTGATGTGTTGTATTAGAAAGAAAACAGTAAACTGTGTTGTTAGTTTTCAATGAGTGATGTGTTGTATTAGTAAGAAAACAGTAAACTGTGTTGTTAGTTTTCAATGAGTGATGTGTTGTATTAGAAAGAAAACAGTAAACTGTGTTGTTAGTTTTCAATGAGTGATGTGATGTATTAGTAAGAAAACAGTAAACTGTGTTGTTAGTTTTCAATGAGTGATGTGATGTATTAGTAAGAAAACAGTAAACTGTGTTGTTAGTTTTCAATGAGTGATGTGTTGTATTAGTAAGAAAACAGTAAACTGTGTTGTTAGTTTTCAATGAGTGATGTGATGTATTAGTAAGAAAACAGTAAACTGTGTTGTTAGTTTTCAATGAGTGATGTGATGTATTAGTAAGAAAACAGTAAACTGTGTTGTTAGTTTTCAATGAGTGATGTGATGTATTAGTAAGAAAACAGTAAACTGTGTTGTTAGTTTTCAATGAGTGATGTGATGTATTAGTAAGAAAACAGTAAACTGTGTTGTTAGTTTTCAATGAGTGATGTGTTGTATTAGTAAGAAAACAGTAAACTGTGTTAGTTTTTAATGAGTGATGTGTTGTATTAGAAAGAAAACAGTAAACTGTGTTGTTAGTTTTCAATGAGTGATGTGATGTATTAGTAAGAAAACAGTAAACTGTGTTGTTAGTTTTCAATGAGTGATGTGATGTATTAGTAAGAAAACAGTAAACTGTGTTGTTAGTTTTCAATGAGTGATGTGATGTATTAGTAAGAAAACAGTAAACTGTGTTGTTAGTTTTTAATGAGTGATGTGATGTATTAGTAAGAAAACAGTAAACTGTGTTGTTAGTTTTCAATGAGTGATGTGATGTATTAGTAAGAAAACAGTAAACTGTGTTGTTAGTTTTCAATGAGTGATGTGATGTATTAGTAAGAAAACAGTAAACTGTGTTGTTAGTTTTCAATGAGTGATGTGATGTATTAGTAAGAAAACAGTAAACTGTGTTGTTAGTTTTCAATGAGTGATGTGTTGTATTAGTAAGAAAACAGTAAACTGTGTTGTTAGTTTTCAATGAGTGATGTGATGTATTAGTAAGAAAACAGTAAACTGTGTTGTTAGTTTTCAATGAGTGATGTGATGTATTAGTAAGAAAACAGTAAACTGTGTTGTTAGTTTTCAATGAGTGATGTGATGTATTAGTAAGAAAACAGTAAACTGTGTTGTTAGTTTTCAATGAGTGATGTGTTGTATTAGAAAGAAAACAGTAAACTGTGTTGTTAGTTTTCAATGAGTGATGTGATGTATTAGTAAGAAAACAGTAAACTGTGTTGTTAGTTTCCAATGAGTGATGTGATGTATTAGTAAGAAAACAGTAAACTGTGTTGTTAGTTTTCAATGAGTGATGTGTTGTATTAGTAAGAAAACAGTAAACTGTGTTGTTAGTTTTCAATGAGTGATGTGATGTATTAGTAAGAAAACAGTAAACTGTGTTGTTAGTTTTCAATGAGTGATGTGATGTATTAGTAAGAAAACAGTAAACTGTGTTGTTAGTTTTCAATGAGTGATGTGATGTATTAGTAAGAAAACAGTAAACTGTGTTGTTAGTTTTCAATGAGTGATGTGTTGTATTAGAAAGAAAACAGTAAACTGTGTTGTTAGTTTTTAATGAGTGATGTGTTGTATTAGTAAGAAAACAGTAAACTGTGTTGTTAGTTTTCAATGAGTGATGTGTTGTATTAGTAAGAAAACAGTAAACTGTGTTGTTAGTTTTCAATGAGTGATGTGATGTATTAGTAAGAAAACAGTAAACTGTGTTGTTAGTTTTCAATGAGTGATGTGATGTATTAGTAAGAAAACAGTAAACTGTGTTGTTGGTTTTCAATGAGTGATGTGATGTATTAGTAAGAAAACAGTAAACTGTGTTGTTAGTTTTCAATGAGTGATGTGATGTATTAGTAAGAAAACAGTAAACTGTGTTGTTAGTTTTCAATGAGTGATGTGATGTATTAGTAAGAAAACAGTAAACTGTGTTGTTAGTTTTCAATGAGTGATGTGTTGTATTAGAAAGAAAACAGTAAACTGTTGTTAGTTTTTAATGAGTGATGTGTTGTATTAGAAAGAAAACAGTAAACTGTGTTGTTAGTTTTCAATGAGTGATGTGATGTATTAGTAAGAAAACAGTAAACTGTGTTGTTAGTTTTCAATGAGTGATGTGATGTATTAGTAAGAAAACAGTAAACTGTGTTGTTAGTTTTCAATGAGTGATGTGTTGTATTAGTAAGAAAACAGTAAACTGTGTTGTTAGTTTTTAATGAGTGATGTGATGTATTAGTAAGAAAACAGTAAACTGTGTTGTTAGTTTTCAATGAGTGATGTGATGTATTAGTAAGAAAACAGTAAACTGTGTTGTTAGTTTTCAATGAGTGATGTGATGTATTAGTAAGAAAACAGTAAACTGTGTTGTTAGTTTCCAATGAGTGATGTGATGTATTAGTAAGAAAACAGTAAACTGTGTTGTTAGTTTTCAATGAGTGATGTGTTGTATTAGTAAGAAAACAGTAAACTGTGTTGTTAGTTTTCAATGAGTGATGTGATGTATTAGAAAGAAAACAGTAAACTGTGTTGTTGGTTTTCAATGAGTGATGTGATGTATTAGTAAGAAAACAGTAAACTGTGTTGTTAGTTTTCAATGAGTGATGTGATGTATTAGTAAGAAAACAGTAAACTGTGTTGTTAGTTTTCAATGAGTGATGTGTTGTATTAGAAAGAAAACAGTAAACTGTTGTTAGTTTTTAATGAGTGATGTGATGTATTAGTAAGAAAACAGTAAACTGTGTTGTTAGTTTTCAATGAGTGATGTGTTGTATTAGTAAGAAAACAGTAAACTGTGTTGTTGGTTTTCAATGAGTGATGTGTTGTATTAGTAAGAAAACAGTAAACTGTGTTGTTAGTTTTCAATGAGTGATGTGATGTATTAGTAAGAAAACAGTAAACTGTGTTGTTAGTTTTCAATGAGTGATGTGATGTATTAGTAAGAAAACAGTAAACTGTGTTGTTAGTTTTCAATGAGTGATGTGATGTATTAGTAAGAAAACAGTAAACTGTGTTGTTAGTTTTCTATGAGTGATGTGATGTATTAGTAAGAAAACAGTAAACTGTGTTGTTAGTTTTCAATGAGTGAAGTGTTGTATTAGAAAGAAAACAGTAAACTGTGTTAGTTTTTAATGAGTGATGTGTTGTATTAGAAAGAAAACAGTAAACTGTGTTGTTAGTTTTCAATGAGTGATGTGTTGTATTAGTAAGAAAACAGTAAACTGTGTTGTTAGTTTTCTATGAGTGATGTGATGTATTAGTAAGAAAACAGTAAACTGTGTTGTTAGTTTTCAATGAGTGATGTGATGTATTAGTAAGAAAACAGTAAACTGTGTTGTTAGTTTTCAATGAGTGATGTGATGTATTAGTAAGAAAACAGTAAACTGTGTTAGTTTTTAATGAGTGATGTGATGTATTAGTAAGAAAACAGTAAACTGTGTTGTTAGTTTTCAATGAGTGATGTGATGTATTAGTAAGAAAACAGTAAACTGTGTTGTTAGTTTCCAATGAGTGATGTGATGTATTAGTAAGAAAACAGTAAACTGTGTTGTTAGTTTTCAATGAGTGATGTGTTGTATTAGTAAGAAAACAGTAAACTGTGTTGTTAGTTTTTAATGAGTGATGTGATGTATTAGTAAGAAAACAGTAAACTGTGTTAGTTTTTAATGAGTGATGTGATGTATTAGTAAGAAAACAGAAAACTGTGTTGTTAGCTTCCAATGAGTGAAGCGACGTATTAGTAAGAAAACAGTAAACTGTGTTGTTAGTTTCCAATGAGTGATGTGTTGTATTAGTAAGAAAACAGTAAACTGTGTTGTTAGTTTCCAATGAGTGATGTGATGTATTAGTAAGAAAACAGTAAACTGTGTTGTTGGTTTTAAATGAGTGATGTGATTTATTAGTAAGAAAACAGTACTTGTGTTGTTAGTTAAACAAACAAACAAAATACTGTCTGTCTCTCATTCTGTCTCTCTCTCTCTCTCTCTCTCTCTCTCTCTCTCTCTCTCTCTCTCTCTCTCTCTCTCTCTCTCTCTCTCTCTCTCTCTCTCTCTCTCTCTCTCTCTCTCTCTCCTGTCTCTTGTTTGTCTGTGTGTGTGTGTGTGTTTGTGTGTGTATTTACTTGTTGGGGTGTCTTTGCGTGTGGGCATTTTTCACTCTTTCACCATGGCGGCATAGTGATGGGCAAGTTATATTGTGACTGGCCTTTCACTGTGTTGCCGTGGTTGGGGGTGGGGAGTGTTCACGTGTACGGGCCCTTTAATGTGTATGTATTTATTGTATTGCATTGTATTTTGTATTCTTTTATATTGACTGCGAGACAAATTTCCTTGTTTTTTAAATGGGGACAATAAATAATTGATTGATTGATTGATTGATTAATCAGTCAGTCAGTCAGTCAATCAGTCAGTCAGCCAGAAACAAACAGGCAACACAGAGAAACATTACCGAAAACATGATCAGCTTCCTTTTGCAGCTGGTAAGGATCCAATACTAATACTCATCATAATATTATAGTAATAAGCCAACTGTCCGTGTGTGTGTCTGTGTACGTGTGTGTGTGTGTGTGTGTGTGTGTGTGTGTGTGTGTGTGTGTGTGTGTGTGTGTGTGTGTGTGTGTGTGTGTGTGTGTGTGTGTGTGTGTGTGTCTGAAACACGAAACGGGCCTTATAACTCCGCCGTTTTTCGACCGAATCGCTTCAAATTTGCTGTGAGCCCTCACGGGGCGATGGCAACGGCAACCGAGGCGGCCGTATCATTTGGGCGGTTTCGCAAATGCGCGAAACGCGCATCCGCTGGCCTCTCGGCACCCGTATCTCTGGCGTTTCTGGGCCGATTGCCTTCGCATTTGGCAGATAGATGACTGGGGACGGTGACTATCGATGTGCCAAACTGGAAGTGAATCGATGACTTAGGCGCATAACAGCAGCATGATGCAAAACAGGCCTTATAACTCCGCCGGTTTTCAACTGAATCGCGTCAAATTTGCTGTCAGGTTTGCTGTCACTGGGGTAAAGCCTGGCAGCAAATGTGAAGAAAATCGGGAGAGCGCGTCACTCTCAGAGCAGCGCCAACGGGAAACAGGGCTTTTTAACTCTGCCGTTTCTTAACGAAATCGCTTCAAATTTGCTCTACTCAGCGTTACTTGTAATTGGCGTTACCATTACTAGGGAGAGCGCATCACTCTCAGAGCAGCGCCAACGCGAAACGGGGCCTTATAACTCCACCGTTTCTTTACCAAATCACTTCAAATTTGCTGTACTCTGCCTTACCAGTACTTGGCATTACCGTTACTAGGCGTTACCATTACTAGGCGTTACTGGTACTCGGCGTTGCGCTAGTAATAATAATAATGCATAGTATTTATATAGCGCCTTTCTTTGTAATTAAACTCAAGGCGCTCACATTCACTGATTCACACGCAATTGGGCTAATACACATCTAGGCTGGATCTATTCAGTAAAATCGTGGCATCACTAAGCCAGGCCTAGCCACACTGCATACGATTTGAGCCCAATCCGATACGATTGTGACAATGTCTGTGAGTCCTGAGTCACGTGCAATACTTCCGTCTAAACGCAACTGTACTATTGTCGTTCATTAGGCACAGGAAAACGAGGCTTATGTCGTAAATGATCACTTTTGACTTATTCATATTTTCAGAAAGGCCAGAGACAACAGATTAACAGGCAAAAAACAGACTTCATCTATCTCTAATAGTTTATTTGTAACAATTTTTCAATCAATCAAATCTCTCTCTCTCTCTCTCTCTCTCTCTCTCTCTCTCTCTCTCTCTCTCTCTCTCTCTCTCTCTCTCTCTCTCTCTCTCTCTCTCTCTCTCTCTCTCTCTCTCTCTCTCTCTCTCTCTCTCTCTCTCTCTCTCTCTCTCTCTCCCTCTCTCTGTCTCTCGCATGATTGTTCGTTCGAATAAGTACATTTTTAAGATGAGTATGTAAAGCATGATTAGGATTGGTTTTAATATGTGTTTGTGCACTTCTAAATTTGTGCATGTTAAAGATGAGTATGAAAAGTACGTAGGATTATTTTGGTTTTGTTTTCCGTGAGTATGTGCTTAGGCCTACTCTTAATTTATGCACGTTCAAAATGAGTATAGTTAATAATATTAGGCTTGGTTGTATTTTGCATTCTTATATTGCTTTGTCTGTGCTCATTTTCCTTTTCCATTTCAACTTTTTTATTTGTATTTTTTTCCAGAGGGCTGGATGTAAAAAAGCATGTTATTGCTTATTCTATTACCCTCTATAAATAAAATTCATTCAATTCAATTCTCTCTCACTCTCTCTCTTTCTCTCTCTTGTGGCTGCCCGACTTTAGCCTCCTTTTCCTGTGCCGTATTATGTATATTCACGAAGACCGCGATATCAAACAATGTGTCCAATCCAAAAAATAAGACACTTTATCAGATTCGTGTACGGGAGACTACAACATTAATACAGTGAACATAACTAGTAGAATTTCATCAGATTTACATAGACAGTAGAACATCACGTCAAATATGCCTCACAAATGTCAAAGTCGGATCGTAGAGAATCGAATCGTATAGTGTGGCATGACCTTAAACCGAACCTTCAGACATTTTGTTTTGCTTGCGTTATGATCCACGAAGTTATTATAATGCTATTACCCAAACAATCCACACATGCAATTCACATACATGTGCGTGTGTAATCTCTCTCTCTCTCTCTCTCTCTCTCTCTCTCTCTCTCTCTCTCTCTCTCTCTCTCTCTCTCTCTCTCTGTCTCTCTCTCTCTCTATCTCTCAAAAACTCTCTCTACTCTATTGTTCTCTCTGCTCTCTCTAAACACACTCTCTTTCTCAACCCTCTCCCCTCTCTCCCAAGAATCTCTCTCTCTCTCTCTCTCTCGTCTCTCTCTCTAAATGCGTCTGCTCGCTCTCTCTCTCAAATGAAAACTCCGCTCTATTCTTTCTCTCCCCACTCTCTCTCTCTCTCTCTCTCTCTCTCTCTCTCTCTCTCTCTCTCTCTCTCTCTCTGACAATTTTATCACACAAAAACATTACTGGGATACTGTATTGTTCGTTTATACAATATATAAACACACTTATAATAACACACTCAACCCCCTCCCCCCACCCCCAAGAATGAAAATATATGTGCAAAAGCGCACGTGTGTAAAATTGCGTCAAAGCGTTTGCGCGCGCACCACTCTCAAATGAAAACGACCGCATGAAGGTATTCACAGAAGCACACACACACACACACACACACACACACACACACACACACACACACACACACACACACACATATACAACACACACACACACACACATTAGTAAATACAAATACATCTTCTGATCACACTGTCACACACACACACACACACACACACACACACACACACACACACACACACACACACACACACACACACACACACACACGCACGCACACACACGCACGTGCACACGCACGAGCTCTTACACACACATATACTAAGCATACACTCATTACACGCATAGACTAATGTACACATGGTTTTTGCGTTTCTAAAGCTTGAACTACATCCTCTTTCTACCCCCCCTTCCTGTGTCTCCCTGTGTCTCTCTGTGTCTGTAATATGTATTTTGTCCCCATTAGTAAATACAAATAATCTTCTGATCAAAAATAATTAGACGGTCGTTCGATTTTACACAGACAGACACACAAACACATACACACACACACACACACACACACACACATATACACACACACACCACACGCACGCACGCACACACACACACACGCACACACACACACACACACACACACACACACACACACACACACACACACACACACACACACACACACACACACACACACACACACACACACACACACACACACACACACACACACACACACACACACACACACACACACACACACACACACACACACACACACACACACACACACACACACACGCACACACACACACACACACACACACACACACCAAACTAATATCCACACATATGCATACAAACATACCACACACACACACACACACACACACACACACACACACACACACACACACACACACACACACACACACACACACACACACACACACACACACACACACACACACACACACACACACACACACACACACACACACACACACACACATACACACTCCGCACATACATATACACATAGTTCTACCTTCACCTCCCTCACGCTCCACCCCACCCAACATATATTGCTAGTGTCATTTTTGTTTGTTACAACATTAACATGCTCTACGTTCGAAGTAGGAATCGATTTGCTCAAAGTCTAATTAGTTACCGTTGCTTAGGCGAAAGACTATTCTTTCTTTTCATATCATAACCTGACAACATTGCCTTCGAGTCACGTTAATTTAAAACCCTTTCAACGCTAGCCATTCCTCAGCCAAAATTTGCCATTAAACATACCCGGGTAGAGAACAGATTTCGACTGCAATATTACGGATTCCTCTGTGACATGCATAAAATAGGGCCTGTCCTTACCTCCCAAAAATAAGAACATAAGGTCACTGGATACCAGACCCTCATATGATGCCTTTTAGTGCCATGGGTGTTAAATCATTGTGGTGCCAAGAGGCGACAGTGGCAATGAAAGGGTTAAATTAAGGGGCCAACCACACGTCTATTAATGTCGCATGACTGTACGATATGATTCGATCATGTGATCTCGATGCGCCAATCACATTTAATAATAATAATAATAATAATAATAATAATAATAATAAGGGATACTTATTTAGCGCAATTAGGCTCATCGCGCTTTACAACAGTATAAAGGCATTACAAATCCTAAAAAGATTCAACATCTTTATATTAAAAGGCAAGTGTCCGTGTGTGTGTGTGTCTGAAACACAAAACGGGCCTTATAACTCCGCCGCGTTTCGACCGAATCGCTTCACATTTGCTGTGAGCCCTAACGGGGCGATGGCAACGGCAACCGATGCGGCCATGTCATTCGCGCGGTTTGGCAAATGCGCGAAACGCGTATCCGCCGAAATCTCGGCGCCCGTATCTCCGGTATTTCTGGACGGATTGCCTTCGAATTTGGCAGGTAGATGACCAGAGACAGTGACTATCAGTGTGCCAAACCGGAAGTGAAGCGATTCATAAACGCGCGCCATGCACCAACAGGAAACGGGGCCTTATAACTGTGCCGTTTCTTAACCGAATCACTTCAAATTTGCTGTACTCAGCGTTACCAGTACTTGGCGTTACCGTTGCTAGGCGTTACCGTTACTAGGGAGAGCGCGTCACTCTCAGAGCAGCGCCAACGGGAAACAGGGCCTTATAACTCTGCCGTTTCTTAATCAAATCGCTTCAAATTGGCTGTACCCAGCGTTACCAGTACTTGGCGTTACCGTTACTAGGCGTTACCATTACTAGGGAGAGAACGTCTCTCTCAGAGCAGCGCCAACGGGAAACGGGGCCTTATAACTCCACCGTTTCTTGACCGAGTCGCTTCAAATTTGCTGTACTCCGGCAGCGTTACCAGTACTTGGCGTTACCGTTACTAGGCGTTACCGTTGCTAGGCGTTACCGGTACTCGGCGTTGCGCTAGTAATTATATGAATTGCTCACACAACAAAAATTGTTCTTGGAGACCACGTGATCGAATCGTATCGTACAGTCGTGCGATTTTAGTGGAATTGTAGCTGACCCTTTAGACAGACCATTCGTACATTGTCATGATCAAAACGAGTCAACGTTCTTATGCATTCGAGTTCTGTTTAAAAAAAAAAAATATATCACTAATTTAATTACTCACTCTAATTAAGTAAACGCCCGGGCCTACTTCCGTTGTGCGGTCAACGACACCAAGCGGACAAACACGGTCTTTGTTGTTGTTGTTGTTGTTTGCGAACATGGATGAAGCGTTCGACCTAACCACGCAGAACACGACACAAGCTGGTTCAGATTCAGGGCAGTTCCTGCGGGATTTGAAATCAATGCTGTGGAAAATCGTACCTCCTTTGCTCCTGCTCTTCGGGACATTCGGCAACGTGATGATCGTGTTGATCATGAGGAAAATGCGATCCTCCATCGCCTGCTTAGCTTTGTATTTTACCGCCCTAGCTTGTTCGGACCAGAGTCAACTGACCACGGCAGTCGTCTTCTTCTGGATCAACAAAGGGTTCTATTGGCCGACATCGTTTCATCGTTTCAATATCTTATGTGTTCTTCCTAAATTGATTTGGAACGCCGGTAGTTTGGTTTCAGCGTGGATTCTGGTCTCCATGACTTACCAGAGAGTGGTGTCAGTAGCCTCGCCCCATCGTGTGAAGGTCTTGTGCTCCATGAGGAGAGGGAAGGTTATTGTGGCTCTCGTCGTCTTTGTCGCATATGCTTTGAACTCCCACTTTATATTAACCTGGGGCTACCAGAAAGACCACGGAAGATGTTACTTTAAGACACGGTACTTTTACCTGATACTTTACTTCGAATGGCAAAGTCTACTTTGTTACGCTATATTACCATCTCTACTTATTTTAATCGGGAATATTGTCCTTGTAGGACATGTCATCGAATCTGTGAGAATTTCACGAAGAATGAGACACGTGGTGGACAAGACGTCTACGTCAGAAACTGGTAAAGTGTATTCCATGACCGTTACGCTCATAGTGACTTCGGTTGCTTACCTTATACTGACAACTCCCATATGTCTGTTTGACGTCGTCTGGGACAGGTTTGAAATTAAAAAGTCCAACGACTTCTCTGATGCGATAGTAGACGTGGTGTGGGCATTTTCTCACTTCTTTTGGATGAGTGCTAACGTGACCAATTTTTACCTTTACGTGTTGAGTGGGAGAAAGTTAAGGGAAGAAGCAAAATCCTATTTATGTTGTCACTATAAAAAACAAACACACAACAACAAAAGTGAAAAAACGAAATGAAATATGATCAACCCAAAAAGATGGAACAAGATACCAGCCAACCTATCAACAAAGTAAACGAGAAAAAACCTTCTTTTACTGGTGTGATCGATCACCAACTTAATTTCGGATTATTTATTAAATTTCCCCATGTTATTATAAACATGTTATTTAAGCAGACCTATATTAAAGCAGCTATATCATCCGAATAATTAAATAAACGATCGAAAGCATGTTTGCAGATTTTTTAAGCTAGTTTTTTTTTAATAAACTTTACAGTGACATCTTAAAAGTAATATCATTCTGTTGAACGTGTTTCTTTAAAAAATTCTTATGAATAATAAACGTTCTTTCTACGCACGTTTTCCACGCAAATATTCGCTGTTGAAGGTTATCATGAAGACAATCAGTACAAGGAAGGACTGTTCTATGTCAAAACTGTATACGGCACCAAGAGGCACAGAGGAACACACACACACACACACACACACACACACACACACACACACACACACACACACACACACGCGCACGCACACACACACACGCACACGAACACACACACATACACACACACACTGTGTGTGTACACACATCAATATGTGTAGATTACCCCCATTTGACCGTAATGACTTCTTACTTTTCTGCAGGCCAACCGCCCTCCCCCTTAACATAATTAGCCCCACCCCCACTGTCCCCCTTTCCATTTAAGGGGATGTCTTGAGAAGACTACGAATGTCCCATATGACTTCGGTCGAGAGGACGTAAAACATAAACTCGTCGTAAGACTACAAAACCAAGGGAATATGAAAGGGAGGGAGAAGTAGAGGGAAAGGGCAGGAAAAGTTGGCAAGGAGGGAAGGAGGGTGGGAGCATGTAAGATGTGCTATGTAAGGACTGTATCTATGACTGTGTATCGATTATATACCTACGAACAATTTTTCATATTTATATCGGAGAACCAAAATAATAAATACATCTCTTTTGCCAGCAATCTTAACAATTCTTAGAGTTGAAGCCATAGTTGGCTGACGGCCTGAAACAAATCATACCAATTAAAGCCAATAAAATGACCTATGTTTTATCAGAGATATACCCGCAGACATGAAAACAACGAAATACTCGACCGAATTATGTATATAATATTAACTATTTTGCCATAGGGGAACCCTGTGTTGCTCATGCCAATGGTGCGATATCTACTTGCCCGACTGTCACTACAATAAGAGGATAGCGATTGACTCATCTCTAGCAGATTGTAACGGATTATGTATATACGTGTACAGATGCATATGTAAATAATGTTTTCCTTTTAACCAGATGACCTTTTTCTATAAGCACTTTCTGTACTTTATGAAAAATGGATGCTTAATTCAATTTTATGCTTTGTGAAAATATTGCATGAACGATTTAAAGCCGACATGCTTCTTGACTTCGAGATCGAACTCCGCGACGAGATCGAACGATTCTGCCGATAACAACACTTTTTGTTGTCACATTGTCACTCTATAGTTCTCGTACTGGGCTCTCACTGTTCAATTGAATCAGTACTTACATTATTTTCACTACTTTCATCCTTAAAACCTGACTGAATGCCAGCATTACTTCCGTCCTCATCAAGTTCGAGCAGCCAAACAATCTCCTCGCCACTCAGACCTCTAAGTTTTGACAATTTTCGTGCAAAAATCTCCTGAAATTTTGATAAACACCGCCTTTTTCCGCTTCACTATACAAGACTATTCAAGGGAAGTAACTGTGAAATCAAACAAGAAAAGTCTGCAGCAGTTTTGTACCTTAGACCGTTGGACCTTCGATTGGAGGTTCCCGGCAGATAGAGATGTTCTGCTGAACCTACGATCGGAGGTTCCCGTCACGGAAGTGTTAAACAAGCATAGGGTCAGGTAAAACCAG
>CM065700.1:6441851-6449351 GCA_017654935.2 Phymorhynchus buccinoides | reverse complement strand
TTTGGGAAAACAACATTTATCAATACAGAGGTTGTAAAGGTACGTGACATGCTCTGCAATAATGGGTGCAGATATAATCAATATTTTACTGTCTAGACCGTCTAGTCCATAACACTTCGATTGTTTTAAACTGCATAAGTCCTTATACACTTCATGCACACTAATATATGGAAAAGTTAGTTTTTGGGGGACTACTTTACTGTTACAAAACTGTTTTAGAAGTTGCAGGTCGTTAGTCTGTGTCTTGTCAATCTTAATTGTTCTCTCTACTATTGACGTAAAGTGTTCGTTAAGAAGCTGGGAAGAAAGATCATTACATGATGAAGTTAAAGATTTGTTTTTTTACACGAGAGTTCATTTATAGATTTCCATATGGATTTACTATCTTTCTTTGTTTTAATTAAATCACTAAAATATGTTTTGGGGGCAACCCGTTTCATCGTGATAACTTTGTTACGCTGCTTTCTACAGTGTGCGTCTTTCCCGGTTGTTGCTAATACATTCTCACGGATTAAGATTTCGGCGTCAATTTCTTTAGTAATCCACGGTGGCTTAGAGGTTAGTTTAACTCGTTTAGTCATAATCGGAGCATGCTTATTGAAGATAGGAAGGAAGATATTGTACCACGCTCGAAGCGCGGCATCAGGGTCGCTATGTTGGTAAACATAAAAAAAATCGGCACAGAAAAGATCAGATAAAAAGTCATCGGAATTAAAGTTCTTGTAATTACGGAAAGTTATGCATTTATGGGAACAGCGAGGGATTTTGACTCCTTTCTTTGACCAGGTCAGACAAACAGGAAAATGGTCACTAAGGCGTAAACTGGTACAGAAAGTTCGATTATATTACTAGGACTAGTTACGTAGATGTGGTCTATTAATGTTTTAGACTGTGCAGTTATTCTAGTTGGAGTGGATACTAACTGGTGTAAATTACAAAGATCATAGGTCTGTATCCATTTGTCATTAGGTTTTAATAAATCGATGTTAAAATCTCCTAACAGGATAATTTCCACAGTGTGACTTAAAACATCCTCAATCATCAATGAAAATCGGTCATACCATTCGATTTTTTCCTCAGGATTTCTGTACAGCATACCTACAAAGATTGGTTTGGTAGAGAGAGAGAGAGAGAGAGAGAGAGAGAGAGAGAGAGGAGAGAGAGAGAGAGAGAGAGAGAGAGAGAGAGAGAGAGAGAGAGAGAGAGAGAGAGAGAGAGAGAGAGAGAGAGAGCGAGCGAGAGCGAGCGAGAGCGAACAAACAAACGAATTGTCATTTACAGAGAGAGAGAGAGAGAGACCAGAGAGACCGAGAGAGAGAGAGAGAGAGAGAGAGAGAGAGAGAGAGAGAGAGAGAGAGAGAGAGAGAGAGAGAGAGAGAGAGAGAGAGAGAGAGAGAGAGATGAGAGAGAGCGATGAGATCGGTGCGAGAGAGAGAGAGAGAGAGCGAGATGAGAGAGAGAGAGAGAGAGAGAGAGAGAGAGAGAGAGAGAGAGGAGAGAGAGACACACAGAGAGAGAGAGAGAGAAGAGAGAGAGAGAGCGAAGAAGAGAGAGAGAGAGAGAGAGCGAGAGAGAGAGAGAGAGAGAGAGAGAGAGACCACACACACACACACACAGAGAGAGAGAGAGAGAGATCTGAGAAAGAGAGAGAGAGAGAGAGAGAGAGAGAGAGAGAGACAGAGAGAACAGAGAGAGAGAGAGAGAGAGAGATTGATAGACAGGGATGGAAATGTTATCAGAAACCATTGACCTATGGAAGACCTTCATTGAGAAAGACAATTATTGTATGTCGCAGTAATGCTATTAAGTCAATGCCTTTAAAGGTCTCTGTAGCCTGCCTACACGTGAACAAAATATCTCACAATGAAACAAATATGACTTACAACTCACTGTTTTGCCATGGGGAAAGAGTTATATTTTGTTAGTAATGTTAACGTGTACAGACACCTGCCCCTCAGTATGCCTTGATGACCTTGACCTTTGACCTTGAGTATGTGATTTTATTGTATCAACTATACTTTTTCTACTTTTGCACTGCTGTCGTAAAATAAGCTATGTGGTATTTTTTTTCTAAGCTAAGGTGTATAGAGGATATTGAATTACTGATGCCTATTTTATGTCTAAGCCTTTCATCTTAAATGCTTGACCTTGAATTTGCATTGAATATTGCAACTTTTTGTTTTAATATATTTTAAATCTCTGCAGTAACGGTCTCATAATTGGTGAATGAAAGTTTAGCTTTACGTCCTCCCGGCCGAAGCCATATGGGACATTACTTTATAGTTAGTTAGGGACATAATTGGTACATTAGCCTATGGTTACATAGATGCTAACCTAAGTACTGATGACATCTCTAACCTTCATCTTAACGCTTGGCCTTTGTTGCTATGCGCCAAGCAGTACAATACAGCGATCAGTGTCGATTAATTATTGTATAGGTGGGTAAAATGGCCGACGTGCCATTGCATGGAGGGGTGAGTGAAGAAGGGAAAGAGTGGGGAAAGCATCAGATGATTTGTTGGTGCGCACTTCTTGCTTTTCCACTCTTGTTAGAGACAGATGTACGTTTAGTGGTCTTATTTGGATTGCAGACTAATGTCAAGCAGCATGCAACTTCAAGAAGACAATTATTAGTGAATCAGCGGGTCTTCTTCCTGTCAGGGATTGTAGCACAAAATACAATGGCCAAGTTCTTAGAAACTGATCAGATACATATTATTATACAAACATGTTGTTTGAATGTGTCCTCAACGGGTTAATTTGAATGTCCACAATGCTCTCTTAAATCTCCGTTCTGCCAACTCCCTTTCTTCATTTAAGTCTTCCCTCAAAACCACTCTCTTCAAATCGTAGCCTGCTCTGTTCTTTTGGAAAGTATTTTTTGTCCCTTCTCTGCGCGTGTGTTTGTGTGCAGTGTGTGGTTTGTGCGGGCGTGTGTTGTGTTGTGGGGTGTGGTGGTGTGGTGTGGTGTGTGTGTGTGGTTTGTTTGTGTGTGCGCGCGCGCATGTGTATGTGTATGCGAGGAAATGTTTGACATTCACATATTTTCTACTGCTTGTTGTGTTGTTGTTGTTGTTGTTGTTGTTGTTGTTGTTGTTGTTGTTGTTGTTGTTGTTTGTTCTTTGCTTTGTGGGGGGTTTATTCATTTATTTGTTTATTATTGTAAGCGCTTAGGGCTTGTTTAAGATTAAGCGTATATAAATGCTCATTATTATTATTATTATTATTGGATAATTTTCAGAATATCTGATGGTAACTGTCATGATATTATGGCACACAAAGCCTCCTTTTATTTGCATAATTATGTGCAGATGGGTGCTGCCCTGCTATGCACCCATTGCTGCATTACAGATGTCTGATTGTCAGGGCCTCGTCTGGTGCCAACAATTATCCCAGTAGTCAATGTTGTGTAATAAGTGCTGACCCACGCATTTCCAGCTACAGTTGAAAGGAATGACATGTTGTTCAAAGTGAGTCTGCTTCCACAAAAAAGTCTCATTTGCCAATGAGCTTAGAAGCATCGTGCTTCAAAGTTAGTCATACTTGGTGGAAAACCACTCTAACAAGTGTCTTATCCAAGTTCTGGCCATCGTGAACACTTCTATGATTAGTCGATGAGATATTGTATCCGTAGGCTTGATACCAGTGCTTAGCTGGCATGTGGTTTTGTTATGTGGATGCATTAACGTGATAATAATAGCAGCCTCAGCAGCTTCTCAACAATGAAACTAATAACAGTCTTGGATGATCCAGTCTTATTATGAAAAGGAGCTTTTGTACTTCAGTACTATTGTAGTGTACAGACTCTGCTCTAAGCGATTACCCCCCCCCCTCCCAGCCTCCCCCCTCCCGCCCACCTCCCATCACAATTTCACTAGCCTGCCAATGTAACCAAGTAGCTCACCAGCATGATCACCCTCATAGCCAGGAATAAAGTCCTTGTACTCCCTCCCCCTCCTTGTAAATTGCACAACTATCCAGTACAGCTGTTGTCACTGGTGAACTCATTGCACGTCTGTTCAGCCATGGATAACAGAGGCTGGAGGCACGTCCAGGAAGATAATGTACATAGGCACCATTCTTTGCTTCCTGGCTGCTGACGGGTTTTCTTTGTCTGTTGGCTGTTGTGTCTTCCATACTCAGGACAAGGGTCACCACTGATAATTGTGCTCATAAAGGGCAATATCTTCTTTGGCCACTTTATGCAAATAAACCTGAAGTCTGGCTACAGTATGGAACAGAGATGACACTCGTATGTGCTTTTTTGATGTGGGCATTAAATTTTTATTCATCCTATTACAACAGTCTTCCAAGTACGCCCAAATAAAAGAAAAGTAAAAGAGAAATGCAACTCAGTGCCATTTTAGTGTATTCTTCTCATTTATTATTTACTAGCGCCAACTCCGAGTAATGGCAACGCCTAGTAACGGTAACGCCGAGTAACGGTAACGCTATAGTAACGGTAACGCCAAGTACTGGTAACGCTGAGTACAGCAAATTTGCAAGCGATTCGGTTAAGAAACGGTGGAGTTTATAAGGCCCCGTTTCCCGTTGGTGCTGCTCTGAGAGTGATGCGCTCTCCCTAGTAACGGTAACACCTAGTAACGGTAACGCCAACAGCACATTTGAGTTATAAGGCCCCGTTTCCCGTTAGCGCTGCTCTGAGAGTGACGCGCTCTCCCGATTCTCTTCAAATTTGCTGCCAGGCTTTGATCCCGGCCCCAGCAAACCAGACAGCAAATGACCTGAAGTGATTCGGTTAAGAACCGGCGGAGTTATTTTCGCTGATCTCCGTAAGATCAGCGGAAAATACCGAGAACCTGAGCATGGAGTGAAATGTTTTCACCCAGTCATTCACTCCGAGGAAGTCCACACAATTTTCGTCGTGATTTTAAACGAGCATCAGGCTATTGAGTGGGAGGAGGTGGGAGTCGTGGTACAGGCTTTTTAGGGGAGGGATAAGGGGGAAGGGGTGGTGGGGGATAATTAGGATATTCCTGGCTCGGGTTGCCGTAGGAAGCTCCGGACGTGGAGCGTTTCTGAAATGCGTGACACTCCAAACGATTCGATCCCATTTGGCATTCGTGAGCATGATTCCCGTGAAATTCAACCTCTAAGCGAAACTGATTTTAAGTTAAACCCTACCAGATTTGTTCACTACAGTTGTGTAGGTCCCCGCTTACACGAATCTCATGAAATATCTGTACTTGCATGAATCAGTCATGATTCAGTGTATTGGGGTCGTACTTTATGTGATAGGGAGCGACAAGCGTTAGGTAGAAATTACTATTTTATTTAGTCGTGAAGTATTTCACGCGAATCGTGACATATCACATGATATCGTCAGGTAATCCGGTCGCAGATGCGATCAGATATAGTGCAGCTTAGCGTAGCGCGTCTCTTTAGGCAGTGCATTTTTAAAGACCCACTCAGATCACGTGTCAAAATCATTAGTCCGGTTTCACAGCGAAGCTTTTTTCCCTCCTTATAGCTAAGGAAAGAAAACTTGTTCTATGACCAGGTCTTCATGTAGATTCAAATTTTGCGATACAATTAATTTTTAATGAGCAGCTCAACAATCATGAAGTTGAGAACTGACAATTGTATGTGGGTCACAGCTACCCAGAAAAAACCCAAGGGACTTCAATCGTGGCGCGTCTAGATGCTATCCTTAAAGCAATCGGGATCGTCCTTGCTACTCATGACCAATCTAATAACCTGCCTTGATGGGTTTTTCTCGGGTAGAACGTCCATTGAGCCTAATCTTACTTTGCCTAACGGTGATTTTGCGTAAGTGCAAGATGGCGAATATTATATTGAGGGTTTCATTGTCTGACCTAATCAGCAGCAAAGCCTACCACACTGTGTAAAGCAGTTTACCTTTACGATGAGCCTCACATAAAGGTGTATTCTGTGAACACCTTCTGCCTGAAAGACTATGTCGTGTATGTTCTGCCGACTATCTATCATTATCATTCCCTCCCTTTTCCTCTATTCTGTTATTGCACCGTCAGTGCATGAAGACAGTGATGCTATTACTTTTATTCTAACGCAGTTTATCAGGATTTCCAAGAGTGAAAATGAAAAGAGAAAAGGAAAGAAAGAAAGAACAAAGAAAGAAAGAAAGCTGCATTCTATTAACTGGTAACTGTATATGCAACACGTGGTGTGTGTGTGTGTTTGTGTGTCGTTGTGTGTGTGTGTGTGCGTGTGCGAACGTGCGTGTGTGTGTGTGTGTGTGTGTTGTATGTGTGTGTGTGTGGGGTGTGGTTGTCTGTGTCTGTGTGTTGGTGTATGTGTAGGTGTGTGTGTCTGAGAGTAAGAGATAATCTGTGGGAGAGGTAGGTACATGATTATGTAATCTGATTGTGCTGAATGAATAAAAATCCGTTTAAAACGTAACGGTCCTCCGGTCTGAAACAGACACATATACGGGACAAATAGTAGATATAAGGATGGTGGGAACGATCCTGGAAGGCAATGCCCGGAGGCAGTGCAACTCCAGGAAAGTCCCGAATGTTTAACGAGTACAGACGTATTGATCTTATTGCGCTACCTATTTTTGTTTCCCACCTCTTATACTGGTTGTCCATACCATGTGCATGCTTTCGTTGTTGGATTTGGTGTCTTGTGCAAAACCTAAAACGATTTTCTTTGCAAAAACCATTTCGATGCATTGGCTGATTATGTCAGGTGCATTTGTGGAATCTTGATCTTGAATCTTGAATCTTGAATATTGAATCTTGAATATTGAATCTTGAATATTGAATCTTGAATCTTGAATATTGAATCTTGAATCTTGAATATTGAATCTTGAATCTTGAATATTGAATCTTGAATCTTGAATATTGAATCTTGAATCTTGAATATTGAATCTTGAATATTGAATCTTGAATCTTGAATATTGAATCTTGAATATTGAATCTTGAATATTGAATCTTGAAAAGAAAGAAAGAAGGAAGAAGACGTCATAAGATACTTATTGAGAAAGCATGGACGAAGTTGTTAAAAATAAAATAATAAAAATGAAAAACCGTTGAAAAATGTCGAGGCAACACATGGAGTTAGAAGTTACACAATAGCAAACGTAGACAGGCGATGAAAAAGCAAACTACAAAACAGAAGTGTCAGTAAACTAGTAATAACCGAAGAGAAAATTGTTGACTGTTGGATGAAGGACAACAAACATTGACCTTGATAACTGCTACAGCCTAAACACTCAGACCCGTCTTTTCATTTTTAGTTCTCGTCCTCATACTTAAACCACGAAAGGGACATAATGTGTCAAAATGACCATTCTGAGAAAACGATACAATTACAAACTGCAGACCATTCTCTTTTTGATGATATTAAAAAAAACTCATTATTGTAACCTTTCTTGTTGCAGACTTATGAGCATTTAACTTTGTGTAAGGTGAGTGTCGGCCATTTTGATAACTCGCAGTTCTAAAGTCTAGCCCTATCCTTACGAAATGCACAACCAAATATTTTAAAGCTCTT
>CM065700.1:6434720-6439720 GCA_017654935.2 Phymorhynchus buccinoides | reverse complement strand
CCAAATTAACACACACATATGCATACAGACTCATACCAGACACACACACACACACACACACACACACACACACACACACACACACCACACACACACACACACACACACACACACACTCACCACATTAATATCCACACATATGCACACAAACATACACACACACACACACCACACACTCACGCGCACGCACACACATACACACACACGCACACGCACATGCGTACACACACACACACACACACACACACACACACACACACACACACACACACACACACACACACACACACTATGCGTGCCCATGCACACATACACATACACACTCCGCACATACATATACACATAGTTCTACCTTCACCTCCCTCACGCTCCACCCCACCCAACATATATTGCTAGTGCCATTTTTGTTTGTTACAACATTAACATGCTCTACGTTCGAAGTAGGAATCGATTTGCTCAAAGTCTAATTAGTTACCGTTGCTTAGACGAAAGACTATTCTTTCTTTTTATATCATAACCTGACAACATTGCCTTCGAGTCACGTTAATTTAAAACCCTTTCAACGCTAGCCATTCCTCAGCCAAAATTTACCATTAAACATACCCGGGTAGAGAACAGATTTCGACTGCAATATTACGGATTCCTCTGTGAAATGCATAAAATAGGGCCTGTCCATACCTCCCAAAATTAAGAACATAAGGTCACTGGATACCAGACCCTCATATGATGCCTTTTAGTGCCATGGGTGTTAAATCATTGTGGTGCCAAGAGGCGACAGTGGCAATGAAAGGGTTAAATTAAGGGGCCAACCACACGTCTATTAATGTCGCATGACTGTACGATATGATTCGATCATGTGATCTCGATGCGCCAATCACATTTAATAATAATAATAATAATAATAATAATAATAATAATAAGGGATACTTATTTAGCGCAATTAGGCTCATCGCGCTTTACAACAGTATAAAGGCATTACAAATCCTAAAAAGATTCAACATCTTTATATTAAAAGGCAAGTGTCCGTGTGTGTGTGTGTCTGAAACACAAAACGGGCCTTATAACTCCGCCAGCGTTTTCGACCGAATCGCTTCAAATTTGCTGTGAGCCCTAACGGGGCGATGGCAACGGCAACCGATGCGGCCATGTCATTCGCGCGGTTTGGCAAATGCGCGAAACGCGTTTCCGCCGAAATCTCGGCGCCCGTATCTCCGGTATTTCTGGACGGATTGCCTTCGAATTTGGCAGGTAGATGACCGGAGACAGTGACTATCAGTGTGCCAAACCGGAAGTGAAGCGATTCATAAACGCGCGCCATGCACCAACAGGAAACGGGGCCTTATAACTGTGCCGTTTCTTAACCGAATCACTTCAAATTTGCTGTACTCAGCGTTACCAGTACTTGGCGTTACCGTTGCTAGGCGTTACCGTTACTAGGGAGAGCGCGTCACTCTCAGAGCAGCGCCAACGGGAAACAGGGCCTTATAACTCCGCCGTTTCTTAATCAAATCGCTTCAAATTGGCTGTACCCAGCGTTACCAGTACTTGGCGTTACCGTTACTAGGCGTTACCATTACTAGGAGAGCGCATCACTCTCAGAGCAGCGCCAACGGGAAACGGGGCCTTATAACTCCACCGTTTCTTGACCGAGTCGCTTCAAATTTGCTGTACTCCGGCAGCGTTACCAGTACTTGGCGTTACCGTTACTAGGCGTTACCGTTGCTAGGCGTTACCGGTACTCGGCGTTGCGCTAGTAATTATATGAATTGCTCACACAACAAAAATTGTTCTTGGAGACCACGTGATCGAATCGTATCGTACAGTCGTGCGATTTTAGTGGAATTGTAGCTGACCCTTTAGACAGACCATTCGTACATTGTCATGATCAAAACGAGTCAACGTTCTTATGCATTCGAGTTCTGTTTAAAAAAAAAAAATATATCACTAATTTAATTACTCACTCTAATTAAGTAAACGCCCGGGCCTACTTCCGTTGTGCGGTCAACGACACCAAGCGGACAAACACGGTCTTTGTTGTTGTTGTTGTTGTTGTTTGCGAACATGGATGAAGCGTTCGACCTAACCACGCAGAACACGACACAAGCTGGTTCAGATTCAGGGCAGTTCCTGCGGGATTTGAACTCAATGCTGTGGAAAATCGTACCTCCTTTGCTCCTGCTCTTCGGGACATTCGGCAACGTGATGATCGTGTTGATCATGAGGAAAATGCGATCCTCCATCGCCTGCTTAGCTTTGTATTTTACCGCCCTAGCTTGTTCGGACCAGAGTCAACTGACCACGGCAGTCGTCTTCTTCTGGATCAACAAAGGGTTCTATTGGCCGACATCGTTTCATCGTTTCAATATCTTATGTGTTCTTCCTAAATTGATTTGGAACGCCGGTAGTTTGGTTTCAGCGTGGATTCTGGTCTCCATGACTTACCAGAGAGTGGTGTCAGTAGCCTCGCCCCATCGTGTGAAGGTCTTGTGCTCCATGAGGAGAGGGAAGGTTATTGTGGCTCTCGTCGTCTTTGTCGCATATGCTTTGAACTCCCACTTTATATTAACCTGGGGCTACCAGAAAGACCACGGAAGATGTTACTTTAAGACACGGTACTTTTACCTGATACTTTACTTCGAATGGCAAAGTCTACTTTGTTACGCTATATTACCATCTCTACTTATTTTAATCGGGAATATTGTCCTTGTAGGACATGTCATCGAATCTGTGAGAATTTCACGAAGAATGAGACACGTGGTGGACAAGACGTCTACGTCAGAAACTGGTAAAGTGTATTCCATGACCGTTACGCTCATAGTGACTTCGGTTGCTTACCTTATACTGACAACTCCCATATGTCTGTTTGACGTCGTCTGGGACAGGTTTGAAATTAAAAAGTCCAACGACTTCTCTGATGCGATAGTAGACGTGGTGTGGGCATTTTCTCACTTCTTTTGGATGAGTGCTAACGTGACCAATTTTTACCTTTACGTGTTGAGTGGGAGAAAGTTAAGGGAAGAAGCAAAATCCTATTTATGTTGTCACTATAAAAAACAAACACACAACAACAAAAGTGAAAAAACGAAATGAAATATGATCAACCCAAAAAGATGGAACAAGATACCAGCCAACCTATCAACAAAGTAAACGAGAAAAAACCTTCTTTTACTGGTGTGATCGATCACCAACTTAATTTCGGATTATTTATTAAATTTCCCCATGTTATTATAAACATGTTATTTAAGCAGACCTATATTAAAGCAGCTATATCATCCGAATAATTAAATAAACGATCGAAAGCATGTTTGCAGATTTTTTAAGCTAGTTTTTTTTTAATAAACTTTACAGTGACATCTTAAAAGTAATATCATTCTGTTGAACGTGTTTCTTTAAAAAATTCTTATGAATAATAAACGTTCTTTCTACGCACGTTTTCCACGCAAATATTCGCTGTTGAAGGTTATCATGAAGACAATCAGTACAAGGAAGGACTGTTCTATGTCAAAACTGTATACGGCACCAAGAGGCACAGAGGAACACACACACACACACACACACACACACACACACACACACACACACACACACACACACACACACACAAAAGCGCGCACGCACACACGCACACGAACACACACACATACACACACACACTGTGTGTGTACACACATCAATATGTGTAGATTACCCCCATTTGACCGTAATGACTTCTTACTTTTCTGCAGGCCAACCGCCCTCCCCCTTAACATAATTAGCCCCACCCCCACTGTCCCCCTTTCCATTTAAGGGGATGTCTTGAGAAGACTACGAATGTCCCATATGACTTCGGTCGAGAGGACGTAAAACATAAACTCGTCGTAAGACTACAAAACCAAGGGAATATGAAAGGGAGGGAGAAGTAGAGGGAAAGGGCAGGAAAAGTTGGCAAGGAGGGAAGGAGGGTGGGAGCATGTAAGATGTGCTATGTAAGGACTGTATCTATGACTGTGTATCGATTATATACCTACGAACAATTTTTCATATTTATATCGGAGAACCAAAATAATAAATACATCTCTTTTGCCAGCAATCTTAACAATTCTTAGAGTTGAAGCCATAGTTGGCTGACGGCCTGAAACAAATCATACCAATTAAAGCCAATAAAATGACCTATGTCTTATCAGAGATATACCCGCAGACATAAAAACAACGAAATACTCGACCGAATTATGTATATAATATTAACTATTTTGCCATAGGGGAACCCTGTGTTGCTCATGCCAATGGTGCGATATCTACTCGCCCGACTGTCACTACAATAAGAGGATAGCGATTGACTCATCTCTAGCAGATTGTAACGGATTATGTATATACGTGTACAGATGCATATGTAAATAATGTTTTCCTTTTAACCAGATGACCCTTTTCTATAAGCACTTTCTGTACTTTATGAAAAATGGATGCTTAATTCAATTTTATGCTTTGTGAAAATATTGCATGAACGATTTAAAGCCGACATGCTGCTTGACTTCGAGATCGAACTCCGCGACGAGATCGAACGATTCTGCCGATAACAACACTTTTTGTTGTCACATTGTCACTCTAGAGTACTCGTACTGGGCACTCACTGTTCAATTTAATCAGTACTTACATTATTTTCACTACTTTCATCCTTAAAACCTGACTGATTGCCAGCATTACTTCCGTCCTCATCAAGTTCGAGCAGCCAAACAATCTCCTCGCCACTCAGACCTCTAAGTTTTGACAATTTTCGTGCAAAAATCTCCTGAAATTTTGATAAACACCGCCTTTTTCCGCTTCACTATACAAGACTATTCAAGGGAAGTAACTGTGAAATCAAACAAGAAAAGTCTGCAGCAGTTTTGTACCTTAGACCGTTGGACCTTCGATTGGAGGTTCCCGGCAGATAGAGATGTTCTGCTGAACCTACGATCGGAGGTTCCCGTCACGGAAGTGTTAAACAAGCATAGGGTCAGGTAAAACCAGCCTATGTTATGTTT
>CM065700.1:6419720-6429720 GCA_017654935.2 Phymorhynchus buccinoides | reverse complement strand
GAGGTTGTAAAGGTACGTGACATGCTCTGCAATAATGGGTGCAGATATAATCAATATTTTACTGTCTAGACCGTCTAGTCCATAACACCTCGATTGTTTTAAACTGCATAAGTCCTTATACACTTCATGCACACTAATATATGGAAAAGTTAGTTTTGGGGGGACTACTTTACTGTTACAAAACTGTTTTAGAAGTTGCAGGTCGTTAGTCTGTGTCTTGTCAATCTTAATTGTTCTCTCTACTATTGACGTAAAGTGTTCGTTAAGAAGCTGGGAAGAAAGATCATTACATGATGAAGTTAAAGATTTGTTTTTTTTACACGAGAGTTCATTTATAGCTTTCCATATGGATTTACTATCTTTCTTTGTTTTAATTAAATCACTAAAATATGTTTTGGGGGCAACCCGTTTCATCGTGATAACTTTGTTACGCTGCTTTCTACAGTGTGCGTCTTTCCCGGTTGTTGCTAATACATTCTCACGGATTACAATTTCGGCGTCAATTTCTTTAGTAATCCACGGTGGCTTAGAGGTTAGTTTAACTCGTTTAGTCATAATCGGAGCATGCTTATTGAAGATAGGAAGGAAGATATCGTACCGCACTTGAAGCGCGGCATCAGGGTCGCTATGTTGGTAAACATCAGAAAAATCGGCACAACAAAGATCAGATAAAAAGTCATCGGAATTAAAGTTCTTGTAATTACGGAAAGTTATGCATTTATGGGAACAGCGAGGGATTTTGACTCCTTTCTTTGACCAGGTCAGACAAACAGGAAAATGGTCACTAAGGCGTAAACTGGTACAGAAAGTTCGATTATATTACTAGGACTAGTTACGTAGATGTGGTCTATTAATGTTTTAGACTGTGCAGTTATTCTAGTTGGAGTGGATACTAACTGGTGTAAATTACAAAGATCATAGGTCTGTATCCATTTGTCATTAGGTTTTAATAAATCGATGTTAAAATCTCCTAACAGGATAATTTCCACAGTGTGACTTAAAACATCCTCAATCATCAATGAAAATCGGTCATACCATTCGATTTTTTCCTCAGGAGTTCTGTACAGCATACCTACAAAGATTGGTTTGGTAGAGAGAGAGAGAGAGAGAGAGAGAGAGAGAGAGAGAGAGAGAGAGAGAGAGAGAGAGAGAGAGAGAGAGAGAGAGAGAGAGAGAGAGAGAGAGAGAGAGAGAGAGAGCGAGCGAGAGCGAGCGAGAGCGAACAAACAAACGAATTGTCATTTACAGAGAGAGAGAGAGAGAGAGAGAGAGAGAGAGAGAGAGAGAGAGAGAGAGAGAGAGAGAGAGAGAGAGAGAGAGAGAGAGAGAGAGAGAGAGAGAGAGAGAGAGAGAGAGATGAGAGAGTGCGAGAGAGAGAGAGAGAGAGAGAGAGAGAGAGAGAGAGAGAGAGAGAGAGAGAGAGAGAGAGAGAGAGACACACAGAGAGAGAGAGAGAGAGAGAGAGAGAGAGAGAGAGAGAGAGAGAGAGAGAGAGAGAGAGAGAGAGAGAGAGAGAGACACACACACACACACACAGAGAGAGAGAGAGAGAGAGAGAGAGAGAGAGAGAGAGAGAGAGAGAGAGAGAGAGAGAGAGAGAGAGAGAGAGAGAGATTGATAGACAGGGATGGAAATGTTATCAGAAACCATTGACCTATGGAAGACCTTCATTGAGAAAGACAATTATTGTATGTCGCAGTAATGCTATTAAGTCAATGCCTTTAAAGGTCTCTGTAGCCTGCCTACACGTGAACAAAATATCTCACAATGAAACAAATATGACTTACAACTCACTGTTTTGCCATGGGGAAAGAGTTATATTTTGTTAGTAATGTTAACGTGTACAGACACCTGCCCCTCAGTATGCCTTGATGACCTTGACCTTTGACCTTGAGTATGTGATTTTATTGTATCAACTATACTTTTTCTACTTTTGCACTGCTGTCGTAAAATAAGTTATGTGGTATTATTTTTCTAAGCTAAGGTGTATAGAGGTTATTGAATTACTGATACCTATTTTATGTCTAAGCCTTTCATCTTAAATGCTTGACCTTGAATTTGCATTGAATATTGCAACTTTTTGTTTTAATATATTTTAAATCTCTGCAGTAACGGTCTCATAATTGGTGAATGAAAGTTTAGCTTTACGTCCTCCCGGCCGAAGCCATATGGGACATTACTTTATATTTAGTTAGGGACATAATTGGTACATTAGCCTATGGTTACATAGATGCTAACCTAAGTACTGATGACATCTCTAACATTCACGCTTGGCCTTTGTTGCTATGCGCCAAGCAGTACAATACAGCGATCAGTGTCGATTAATTATTGTATAGGTGGGTAAAATGGCCGACGTGCCATTGCATGGAGGGGTGAGTGAAGAAGGGAAAGAGTGGGGAAAGCATCAGATGATTTGTTGGTGCGCACTTCTTGCTTTTCCACTCTTGTTAGAGACAGATGTACGTTTAGTGGTCTTATTTGGATTGCAGACTAATGTCAAGCAGCATGCAACTTCAAGAAGACAATTATTAGTGAATCAGCGGGTCTTCTTCCTGTCAGGGATTGTAGCACAAAATACAATGGCCAAGTTCTTAGCAACTGATCAGATACATATTATTATATAAACATGTTGTTTGAATGTGTCCTCAACGGGTTAATTTGAATGTCCACAATGCTCTCTTCATCTCCGTTCTGCCAACTCCCTTTCTTCATTTAAGTCTTCCCTCAAAACCACTCTCTTCAAATCGTAGCCTGCTCTGTTCTTTTGGAAAGTATTTTTTGTCCCTTCTCTGCGCGTGTGTTTGTGTGCAGTGTGTGGTTTGTGCGGGCGTGTGTTGTGTTGTGGGGTGTGGTGGTGTGGTGTGGTGTGTGTGTGTGGTTTGTTTGTGTGTGCGCGCGCGCATGTGTATGTGTATGCGAGGAAATGTTTGACATTCACATATTTTCTACTGCTTGTTGTTGTTGTTGTTGTTGTTGTTGTTGTTGTTGTTGTTGTTGTTGTTGTTGTTGTTGTTTGTCTTTGCTTTGTGGGGGGTTTATTCATTTATTTGTTTATTATTGTAAGCGCTTAGGGCTTGTTTAAGATTAAGTGTATATAAATGCTCATTATTATTATTATTATTATTGGATAATTTTCAGAATATCTGATGGTAACTGTCATGATATTATGGCACACAAAGCCTCCTTTTATTTGCATAATTATGTGCAGATGGGTGCTGCCCTGCTATGCACCCATTGCTGCATTACAGATGTCTGATTGTCAGGGCCCCGTCTGGTGCCAACAATTATCCCAGTAGTCAATGTTGTGTAATAAGTGCTGACCCACGCATTTCCAGCTACAGTTGAAAGGAATGACATGTTGTTCAAAGTGAGTCTGCTTCCACAAAAAAGTCTCATTGCCAATGAGCTTAGAAGCATCGTGCTTCAAAGTTAGTCATACTTGGTGGAAAACCACTCTAACAAGTGTCTTATCCAAGTTCTGGCCATCGTGAACACTTCTATGATGAGTCGATGAGATATTGTATCCGTAGGCTTGATACCAGTGCTTAGCTGGCATGTGGTTTTGTTATGTGGATGCATTAACGTGATAATAATAGCAGCCTCAGCAGCTTCTCAACAATGAAACTAATAAGAGTCTTGATGATCCAGTCTTATTATGAAAGGAGTTTTGTACTTCAGTACTATTGTAGTGTCCAGACTCTGCTCTAAGCGATTTTTACCCCCCCCCCCCCGCCCTCCCCCCCTCCCCCCCCCACCTCCCATCACAATTTCACTAGCCTGCCAATACAACCAAGTAGCTCACCAGCATGATCACCCTCATAGCCAGGAATAAAGTCCTTGTACTCCCTCCCCCTCCTTGTAAATTGCACAACTATCCAGTACAGCTGTTGTCACTGGTGAACTCATTGCACGTCTGTTCAGCCATGGATAACAGAGGCTGGAGGCACGTCCAGGAAGATAATGTACATAGGCACCATTCTTTGCTTCTGGCTGCTGACGGGTTTTCTTTGTCTGTTGGCTGTTGTGTCTTCCATACTCAGGACAAGGGTCACCACTGATAATTGTGCTCATAAGGGCAATATCTTCTTTGGCCACTTTATGCAAATAAACCTGAAGTCTGGCTACAGATGGAACAGAGATGACACTCGATGTGCCTTTTTGAAGTGGGCATTGCATTTTATTCATCCTATTACAACAGTCTTCCAAGTACGCCCAAATAAAAGAAAAGTAAAGAGAAATGCAACTCAGTGCCATTTTAGTGTATTCTCTCATTTATTATTACTAGCGCAACTCCGAGTAATGGTAACGCCTAGTAACGGTAACGCCGAGTAACGGTAACGCCTAGTAACGGTAACGCCAAGTACTGGTAACGCTGAGTACAGCAAATTTGAAGCGATTCGGTTAAGAAAAGGCGGAGTTATAACGCCCCATTTCCCGTTGGTGCTGCTCTGAGAGTGATGCGCTCTCCCTAGTAACGGTAACACCTAGTAACGGTAACGCCAACAGCACATTTGAGTTATAAGGCCCCGTTTCCCGTTGGCGCTGCTCTAAGAGTGACGCGCTCTCCCGATTCTCTTCAAATTTGCTGCCAGGCTTTGTCCCGGCCCCAGCAAACCAGACAGCAAATGTGAAGTGATTCGGTTAAGAAACGGCGGAGTTATTTTCGCTGATCTCCGTAAGATCAGCGGAAAATACCGAGAACCTGAGCATGGAGTGAAATGTTTTCACCCAGTCATTCACTCCGAGGAAGTCCACACAATTTTCGTCGTGATTTTAAACGAGCATCAGGCTATTGAGTGGGGGGAGTGGGGAGTGGGGAGGGCGGGGAGGGGATAAGGGGGAGGGGGTGGGGTGGTAAAGGGATATTCTGGCTCGGGTTGCGTAGGAGCTCCTGACGTGACGTTTTCTGAATTCGTGACACTCCAAACGATTCGATCCCATTTGGCACTCGTGAGGCATGATTCCCGTGAAATTCAACCTTCTAAGCGAAACTGATTTTAAGTTAAACCCTACCAGATTTGTTCACTACAGTTGGTAGTCCCCGCTTACACGAATCTCATGAAATATCTGTACTTGTGCATCAGTCATGATTCGTGTATTGGGGTCGTACTTTAGTATAGGGAGCGACAAGCGTAGAATTACTTTTTTTTTAGTCTGAAGTATTTCACGCGATTCATGACTCACAGATATCGTCACAATCGCGTCGCATTGCGATCGAATTGCATGTTAGCGTAGCGGGCCTTTTAGGCAGTGCATTTTTAAAGACCCACCAGATCACGTGTCAAAATCATGGGTTTCACGGGTTTTCCCTCTTATAGCTGGAAATAAATCTTGTTTTGACCAGTTCTCATGTATTCAAAGCGATACATCATTTTAAAGACCAGCCTCAATTTCAACATGGGGACATTTCTATATGGGTCACAGCTACCCAGAAAAAACACAAGGGACTTAATCGTGGCGCGTCTGTGTATCTTTAAGCAATCCGGGATCGCCTTTCTACTCATGACCAATCTAAAATGCCTTGATGGGTTTTTCTCGGGTAGGGTCCATTGAGCCTAATCTTACTTTGCCTAACGGTGATTTTGCGTAGGCAAGATGGGAAAATGATATTGCGGGTTTCATTGTGCCTAATCGCAGGAAGCCTAAAAAGAAAGCAGTTTTACTGAGCCTAATAAATGTGTATTTGTGAAATCGCCTGAAAGACATGGTGTAGTTCTGCCCTCTTCATTATCATTCCCTCCCTTTTCCTCTATTCTGTTATTGCACCGTCAGTGCATGAAGACAGTGATGCTATTACTTTTATTCTAACGCAGTTTATCAGGATTTCCAAGAGTGAAAATGAAAAGAGAAAGAAAGAAAGAAAGAAAGAAAGAAAGAAAGCTGCATTATATTAAATGGTAACTATATGCACACGTGTGTGTGTGTGTGTGTGTGTGTGTGTGTGTGTGTGTGTGTGTGTGTGTGTGTGTGTGTGTGTGTGTGTGTGTGTGTGTGTGTGTGTGTGTGTGTGTGTGTGTGTGTGTGTGTGTGTGTGTCTGTGTCTGTGTGTTGGTGTATGTGTAGGTGTGTGTCTGAGAGTAAGAGATAATCTGTGGGAGAGGTAGGTACATGATTATGTAATCTGATTGTGCTGAATGAATAAAAATCCGTTTAACGTCCTCCGGTCTGAAACAGACACATACGGGACAATAGTAGATATAAAGATGGTGGGAACGATCCTGGAGGCAATGCCCGGAGGCAGTGCAACTCCAGGAAAGTCCCGAATGTTTAACGATACAGACGTATTGATCTTATTGTGCTACCATTTTTGTTTCCTCTTATACTGGTTGTCCATCCATGTGCATGCTTTCGTTGTTGGATTGTGTCTTGTGCAAAACCAAAACGATTTCTTTTGCATTCGGATGCATTGGCTGATTAGAGAATCTTGAATCTTGAATCTTGAATATTGAATCTTGAATATTGAATCTTGAATATTGAATCTTGAATATTGAATCTTGAATATTGAATCTTGAATATTGAATCTTGAATATTGAATCTTGAATCTTGAATATTGAATCTTGAATATTGAATCTTGAATATTGAATCTTGAATCTTGAATCTTGAATCTTGAATATTGAATCTTGAATATTGAATCTTGAATATTGAATCTTGAAAAGAAAGAAAGAAGGAAGAAGACGTCATAAGATACTTATTGAGAAAGCATGGACGAAGTTGTTAAAAATAAAATAATAAAAATGAAAAACCGTTGAAAAATGTCGAGGCAACACATGGAGTTAGAAGTTACACAATAGCAAACGTAGACAGGCGATGAAAAAGCAAACTACAAAACAGAAGTGTCAGTAAACTAGTAATAACCGAAGAGAAAATTGTTGACTGTTGGATGAAGGACAACAAACATTGACCTTGATAACTGCTACAGCCTAAACACTCAGACCCGTCTTTTCATTTTTAGTTCTCGTCCTCATACTTAAACCACGAAAGGGACATAATGTGTCAAAATGACCATTCTGAGAAAACGATACAATTACAAACTGCAGACCATTCTCTTTTTGATGATATTAAAAAAACCTCATTATTGTAACCTTTCTTGTTGCAGACTTATGAGCATTTAAACTTGGTAAGGTGAGTGTCGGCCATTTTGATAAATCGCAGTCTAAAAGTCTAGCCCATCCTTACGAAATGCATCAACCAAATAATTTTAAAGCTCTTTTTGGAATATTTAGATACCGTATTAAAGATTGTCCTTTACGGATATGAAAGATAAGATTTCAGAGAGCACGAAAATACCCATAACTCAAAATTGACATATAATGATATTTTTGACTTACAGGCCTATTGTGAGAAACAAGCCTAGCGACTTAATGTCCCTTCCGTAATGCTAGTTAATATAGTCCCTTTTTATTTCCTCTCTCTCTCTCTCTCTCTCTCTCTCTCTCTCTCTCTCTCTCTCTCTCTCTCTCTCTCTCTCTCTCTCTCTCTCTGTCTCTCTCTCTCCTCTTTGTATTTCTCTGTCTCTCTGTCTCTCTCTGTGTCTGTCTGTCTGTCTGTCTGTCTGTCTGTCTGTCTCTCTCTCTCTCTCTCTCTCTCTCTCTCTCTCTCTCTCTCTCTCTCTCTCTCTCTCTCTCTCTCTCTCTCTCTCTCTCTCTCTGATGCTTTAAAGCGATTACATACAGCGAGTAGCTGAACGTTGCGAGAATATGGATGCTTGGTATGATTATGTAAGTTTATATGTAACCAGGTAATTATGTAGTTGTTGCATGAATTACGTTCTATCATTGTGACACCCCCATCAGGAAGGGACTTATGCCTATATCTGATTAAAACATGTATTATATCTCTCTCTCTCTCTCTCTCTCTCTCTCTCTCTCTCTCTCTCTCTCTCTCTCTCTCTCTCTCTCTCTCTCTCTCTCTCTCTCTCTCTCTCTCTCTCTCTCTCTCTCTCACTCTCTAAGAAATAATTTGTACTTTTCTAAAATGTATTTATGTATTATGATTTTTAAAATGTTATTTTAAAAACAACAATTATACGTGTAAACGAGCGTGCGTGCGCATGCATGAATGTATATGTGTGAGCGAGTATGTATGTGTGCGTGCGTGCGCGCGAGAGTGTGTGCGTGTGTGTGTAAGTATGTGTGTGTGTGAATTACATGTGTTTGAATTTATTCATGCATTGCAATGCCCTTGACATTTAAAAAATTTTTTGTAACCGCCCACCATGACATGGGCCTAAGGCCCATAATATATATTAGCAGGGTTAATAGTGATATTAGTATATGTCCTGGTGAACACTGCTCATAATCACAGGTCTGCTTATTATGTGTAAGAATATGAACTTTGTTTAATTAATAGTGAGATGGACACAAAAAAAGGTTTTCATCAAATCAAACTATATATATATATAATATATATATAAGAGGAAAGTTTAATGGTGTGTTTGGTTTTTTCTTCTTCAATTCTTGTACGTTTATATATATCATACTATGAAGAAGGAAAGGGCATCAGTTACCTGATCCAAGCACACCTCTCTACATTCCTCCTCACCGGGTGTCTGTTGGTGTTAACTACGATTCCTGTGACCTCCCCTTTTTAATCCTTCACTGGATCCACCAACATGGCATCCCATCTCTTCTACTCTCTTCGAGGGATTGTAATTTTAGAACATTATTATTTATTATTTTATATAAGATTTGTACCATTTCTTTGGAATTAAGTGCTGGTTTGCTTTTATTGTGGACTTTCAATCTGGTGCTAAGAGGACAACCATTCTCTTGTAGAAAGTCTTCTAGCTCAGCTTGAACATTCACTGTGGACATTCTTTGCAGGCCGACATGCAGACTGAAGAGTCTTTCACGAAGACGAAACAGCTGTATTTGCACAGGCATTGTCTATCTCCCCCATTGGGAGAAAAAGTAAATCAGCACATTAGTTTAGTTTCTTCTTTTCAGAACACAGAACAAATTGTAAAGTTAAAGTTAAAGTAATTGAGTTTGTTTCTTAGGTTCACAAGGCATATATTGGATACAAAAAAAGGTTTTTATCAAATCAAACTATATATATATAAAATATATATATAAGAGGAAAGTTTAATGGTGTGTTTGTTTTTTTCTTCTTCAATTCTTGTACGTTTATATTATACTATGAAGAAGGAAAGCGCATCAGTCTACCTGATCCAAGCACACATCTCTACATTCCTCCTCACCTGGTGTTTGTTGGTGTTAACTACGATTTATGTGACCTCCCCTTTTGAATCCTTCACTGGATCCACCAACATGGCATTCCATCTCTTCTACTCTCTTCGAGGGATTGTAATTTTAGAACATTATTATTCGCGCCCCACAGGGCAAAGAACAGGGCAAGGGTTTTTGTTATTTTACATAAGATTTTTACCATTTCTTTTGAATTAAGTGCTGGTTTGCTTTTATTGTGGACTTTCAATCTGGTGCTAAGAGGACAACCATTCTCTTGTAGAAAGTCTTCTGGCTCAGCTTGAACATTCAGTGTGGACATTCTCTACAGGCCGACATGGAGACTGAAGAGTCTTTCACGAGGCGAAACAGCTGTCTTTGCATAGGCACTGTCTATCTCCCCCATTGGGAGAAAAAGTAAATCAGCACATTAGTTTAGTTTCTTCTTTTCAGAACACAGAACAAATTGTAAAGTTAAAGTTAAAGTAATGGAGTTTGTTTCTTAGGTTCACAAGGCATACATTGGATACAAAACAAGTTTTTATCAAATCAAACTATACAATCACATATATACGAGGAAAGTTTAATGGTGTGTTTGTTTTTTCTTCTTCAACGCTTGATCGTTTATATTATCATACTACGAAGAAGGAAAGCGCATCAGTCTACCTGATCCAGGCACACCTCTCTACATTCCTCCTCACCGGGAGTATGTTGGTGTTTACTACGATTTCTATGACCTCCCCTATTGAATCCTTCACTGGATCCACCAACATGGCATCCCATCTCTTCTACTCTCTTCGAGGGATTGTAATTTT
>CM065700.1:6364720-6394720 GCA_017654935.2 Phymorhynchus buccinoides | reverse complement strand
GACGCTACGCAACGCTTCATAACGTTAGCCCTTGTGAAACGAACCCCAGGTCATGCAAAATCCATTGACTGAGACCCGGTCTAAAGAGAACAGGAACAGGAAATGACGTCGCTTCCGCTTAATCCAATCAGTTTTCTGGAAATCTTGCCCTGTCACGCGCGTTGCTTCTGGCGATTCTCAATTGGTTTATAAAATCAATCATTTTATTCCTTCGTCGTTGTTGCTAACGTGTGTCATTCTCTCTCTCTCACTCTCTCTCTAACTAAATTCAGATTTGGAATATCAGATTTAAACAAACATTATTTTTATTACAGGGTTCATAAAGAAATTGAGTTATTATGTCCTTATTGTCGCAATGTAATTGAAGATGAAGTTCATTTTGTATTCACCTGTTCATTATATGATGATCTCAGAAGAAAACTTATTCCTGCTAAGTTCATTCGTAATCCCTGTCTGTTTAAGCTTATAATGCTACTCTCCTCTAGTAATGAAAATGTTATAAAATGTTTTGCTATTTTTCTTTATCATGCATTTAAGATCAGAGATATATATATAAATTAGATGAATGTATTGTTTGAATGTTCATGTTTCCCCCCTTCAAATGTGGCCAAGGCCTTTTGAATAAATCATTCGCATTCGCATTCGCATTCGCATTCTCTCTCTCTCTCTCTCTCTCTCTCTCTCTCTCTCTCTCTCTCTCTCTCTCTCTCTGTCTTCTCTCTCTCTCTCTCTCTCTCTCTCTCTCTCTCTCTCTCTCTCTCTGTCTCTCTCTCTCTGTCTCTCTCTCTCTCTCTCTCTCTCTCTCTCTCTCTCTCTCTCTCTCTCTCTCTCTCTCTCTCTCTCTCTCTCTCTCTCTCTCTAGCTCTCTCCCTCTCTCTGTGTGCGTGCGTGCGTGCGCGCGGACGCCTGTGTGCGTGCGAGGAAGCCTGTGTGTGTGTGTGTGTGTGTGTGTGTGTGTGTGTGTGTGTGTGTTCTCTATCTATATGGTCTGCCCCCCCCCCCCCTCCTCCCCCTTGTTTGTTCATTTTTGTATATCAAGAAAAAAGAGAGAAGATGAATAGACAAGTGGCGTAGAAACTGAAAAGAAACTTAACAATACGAGGAATGCCATTTGACAGCGACTGAGGGGAGAAGGAAGAACACGACGACGACAAAGAATAATAATAATAATAATAATAATAATAATAATAATAATAATAATTTAAAAAAAAAATTAAACAAAAAAACAAAAAAAAAAAAAAAATTAAATAAATAATAATAATAATAATAATAATAAGAAGAAGAAGAAGAAGAAGAAGAAGAAGGAGGATTAGGAGGAGGAGGAGGAGGAGGAGAAGGAAGAGAAGAAGAAGAAGAAGGAGGAGGAGGAGGAGGAGGAGGAGGAGGAGGAGGAGGAGGAGGAGAGGAGGAGGAGAAGGAGGAGGAGGAGAAGGAGGAGGAGGAGAAGGAGGAGGAGGAGAAGGAGGAGGAGGAGAAGGAGGAGGAGGAAGAACAACAACAAGAAGAAGGAGAAGAAAAAGAAGAACAAGAACAAGACGAAGAAGATCAAGAACAAGAAGAACAAGAACAAAAAGAAGAAGAAGAAGAAGAAGAAGAAGAAGAACAAAAAGAAGAAGAAGAAGAAGAAGAACAAGACGAAGAAGATCAAGAACAAGAAGAACAAGAACAAAAAGAAGAAGAAGAAGAAGAAGAAGAAGAACAAAAAGAAGAAGAAGAAGAAGAAGAAGAAGAAGAAGAAGAAGAAGAAGAAGAAGAAGAAGAAGAAGAAGAAGAAGAAGAAGAAGAAGAAAGGAGGAGAAGGAGAAGGAAGAGGAAGAGTAGGAGGTGATTGATTGATTGATTGAATTTGCTTACGAAATAAGCGCATGTAAGCCTTTTTACATTTTCACATTTCTACCCAAACAAAAACGTATATCTAAAAACAAATCAAACAAACTTGAATAAAGAACTTTAAAGAAGAAGCAAAATGGAATTAATGAAACAGAGAATTTAAAAAAAGGAAACATTTGCGTTTGTGCGATGATTTTGTTTCCTTTTTTTCTTCTTTATCTCCCCCCTCCCAGCACCCCCCCCACCCCCCTTATATGATTGCCCACTGCCCTTCACTGTAACGTTTATTAGAACGCACGCTCCTCGCTTATCTCGTGTTAGCAGTGCTTAGAAATAAAAACGAAAAACAAAATGGCAACTCTCAAATTAACAAGGAATGGTTTGTTTTTGTTTAAAGAAGAGCACTCAAGGATCATGCATTTTGCCCAAGTGCCTCAAAGGGGCACCCTGACGGATGAGCGTTTGCATGAAACACGTCGAGATCACCAGGGAAAAAAACCTCTACAGAGATCGCAACGCACGCTTTGCTCTGATTTCCTAGAAATCAAACCGTCAAATCGGCGATTCCTCCTTGATGGAGGTGCTGCAAGTCACATTTTTCAGTGAAAGAGAAGGCATGTATAGTCGGCTGGGTTAGGCCAACTCGTTGGCATGAAATTTCCACAATACAAGCCTTTAATTTATTTTATTTTATACAGTTTACCAACAGGAGTTTCGCTCACAACAAAGGAAACAGCTCCAATTTGTTTTACTGCACTACAAAGAAGAAAAAGCTTCAACCACTCTGAGTGTCCTCCACCCACCCCGTCCAAAATGGCTTCTCTCTCCGGCAACTCCGCCAAGGAGGAATCGCCGTTTTGACTTCTAGGAAACCAGTACAAAGGCTGTCTTTCTGCTGATCTCGACGTGTTTCTTGCAAAACCTCCTCCGTCAGGGTGCCCCTTTAAAGAAAAGCACGCCAGGATCATGCCTTTTACCCAAGTTCCTTAGAATAGGTGAACATTATTTTACTCTGCTTTTTTTTTTATTCAATCGTCGTTTAAAAAAAAAATTAAACCATAGCGCTGTAAAACGCATGCCTTTCTTTTCTTTGTTTCCCTTTAAAGACACACTGACGCACCACGATTAAGTCCTTTGGGTTTTTCTGGGTAGCTGTGACCCACATACACATGCCCCCAGTTTTAAATTGAGGCTGCTCTTTAAAATGTTTCGTTTTAAATTTGGGGACATTAGTATGGGACTCAAACCTGGTCAAAAAAGATTTCTTACCAGCTATAAGAGGGAAAACCCGTGATTTTGACACGTGACCTGGTGGGTCTTTAAAATGATAAAGTGAACTGTTCTCAAGTAGCTGTCCGAAAGTATCTTAGTTGTCCAGTGTCATTTAATCGTAAGTCTTCTGTGCTTTTAGGAAGTGCCTATATTTTGAGAAAGAACAACCACGTTCGTTGACTGTTTTGGGCTACCAATAATGTTACAAAACGGGTAAGAATGTTTGCTAGTTTTAAATTTTATATTTTTAACCTCTTTTAAATTTTATTTTTCTAGCAGAGTTGTCCAAGACTGGAATAGTTTGTCAACTAACATTAAAACTGCACCTAGCGCAAACTCTTTCTATCTTCTGGGCCAAGATCCTTTAATGTAAAACAAAAATAATATAATCTGTTAACTGTAAAAGCAATCGGTCGTGCACTTCTTTCTTTTGAAGATTATGTATCATGACAACTAGTAACCAAGAGGGTGAAGGACAAATTCGACGGTATAACACTAACAGACGTAAACATTGTTTCAGTAACAGAGGGTTTTTTGTGGGGTTTTTTTTTGGGGGGGTTGGCTGTCCCATCTTCTGGGCCGTACAGTGGCGTTGCTCCCACGCCGCTCGTTCGGAATCCCAATTCGCAGCTACACCTCGGTTTGTTCAAGTCGCAGAATCCGAGACCAGCAGTCCAAGGGGAGCGAATCGATGTTAGGCCGTCAGGAGACAACCAACCGAGGAGACACTGCACTTCTGCTGAGTCACTTCGGTGGAGTTCAGTGGAGCCTGTTCAGGACACCACCTACTAAGCCCCCTACTGACGACACTATTATCTTAGTCGCGGAGCCAGCGTGAGTGAGGTCCTCCTCCGAGGGCGCCACCACGACCGTCCACCGACAGCTCCCCAGAACACACTGATCCCCATGACTTTGACCCGAACGCACCAAGGCATAGACTGGATTGAAAACCGAAACTGAGGTCACCATGAGAGCAGGGCATGCAAAGCCACAGAATTTGAGACATTGTTTAATTTTATGATTGATGGAAAATGAGGCCGATGATAACGATGATGATGATGCTATGGAGTTCCGTATCGGTCTGAGACTGCATAGTAACAGAGTTGGTAAACTCCTGGAACTCGCTGCCACCTGAATTATTAAACAAAAGGCACCAACTAACACTTTCAAAAATCTACTTGACAAAAATGGAAATGTTCGTGAAATGTTTTATGATTTTGACGATTGAAATTGCCAATCGTTAGTTTCCTTTCACATGCAAATGCAACCTAACTGAAGAAAAAAATATTGGATGGGACAATTATGTATAAGCCACGAGGCTTAGGCAGAAGCCAGTCCCTTTGCACCTCCTCATCCTCCCCCTCCTCTTCTTCTTCTTCTTCTTCTTCGCCATAGGCAGCCAACTTCATCACGTTGAAGATTCTGCTGCACTTTAAGGGGTAGTACGGAAAAGAAAGAACATAAGTTCAGCAAGGATACTGTAGAAAGTGAACTGATGAGATATTATGGGGAGAAGATAGATCCCAAAACAGTTAGGGATGATTTAAGTATTTTAGAAACACCGTTTGATGTGCAGATGAATGTTTATGAGATTTTAAAACAAGGGGGGGGGGGGGGGGGGGAGGGGGAGACGTGTGGTAGAGGGAAAGACGAGTTAAAAAAGTCATACACGACCGTTTAATGCCCCGGTCAAGCCGGAGACATCCGGGCCCCGCATGAGGCATGCAGAGTGTGTCTAGGCAGTATCCAGGTAAAATCAATCCAGCTACCGTAGCAGCCCCCGGGGTTGAACCCCGACCTGCATGGGAGAGTACAATGTATCTATTGTTCTTGACCATGGTAGCTGCCACGAGTGGACTCAGAGTTTCTACCTCGGGGTAGCACCCCAAAAAGCATGAATGCTACAAAGAGTGATGACTTCGCAGACAATGAAGCCAACTTTTTCACTTCCCACCTGGACGGTGAAAAGGTGGTCAGTGGGAAGCGTTTGCGTTGTCGTAAGCAGTGACGTGAGTTCACAATGATCCCCAGCTGTAGTGTAGATGAAAGGGTGGGAGTACCCAAAAAGAACACAGCTTCAGTCAGGTGCGGAGTGCGAGCTCGTTGTATATTCAGGCTTTTTGGCAATACCAGGCTGTTCGTTCGTCCGTCCCAAGCGACGATGACCATGCTTCAACAGGGCGTCCTTGTGGAAACAAGATGCTGGATGAGTTCGCATATGGCTAGTGAGGCCAATGCGAGCCAGGGAGGATCTCTGACAGTGAGGACAGGAGAAAGAGTTTTGGGGGGATCTGTCGCGGTTGCAGAGCTGCGACTGTTTATGCGGAACTTGCGTGCCTCACGCTTTGCCTCGATACATTAAACAAGCGCGGATTCGCAATCGTTTGTGGCAGCGGTCTATTTTTGCCACTCCAATCATTACATACACTGAGTCGCCTCCCCTGGCTTTTCAATCATTTTAATCTGTAAACCAGAATGTTATCTCTGCACCATTTCGCAACTTTTTATATCTTTTGGAAAACATTTAAAACTATTTATCCTACTTATGCTCATCGCAAGAAGCACCGCATACTCGTCGTCTCTGTTGCAGTGTCTGTATTACGTATGTTTATTATTTTGCACGCTTTAAAATGAAGATTCATGTGCTCTGTTCAGTCTACAATTCTTTCCATACCTAAGGACTAAAATGTTACTTTATGCCCAAGTATTTTTTTTTCTTTTACAATATGTGTGACAATTTTGGACCGACCGACAGACCGACAAAGTGAGTTGTAGGTTTGTGGCTTGTGCCTCAAACAAAAACCTGTCTAATATAGTGGGGGCTTCCAGTTTTACAATAGTTATAGTTTGGTTCATTTTACTTAGAGAGATACGACGAAATAAATAAAAACCTAACCTTGTATCTACTTAACCCCGCACAAGAATATAGTCTATTCGCGGAAGGAGCCTTGGTTGCGCTTCTTTCCGTCTATAAATGTTCCTTTATGGGACATAATCAATCCCAAATCTAAAAACAAAATGTGCTCCCAATACTAAGCTAACTTATTCAAAAAAATCGTCTCGACAAATCTCCAACTTATTTAAAGTTATTTAGAAACTTTAATAAACCTTGACCATTACTAGTATAACTCTGATTATAAAGACAGCACTATCTGTCTTCGTATCTTCAGTACGATGAAGGTGGAAGATCAAACGAAGAAGAAGAAGAAGAAGAAGAAGAAGAAGAAGAAGAAGAAGAAGAAAAAGATCTATAAAAAAAGCTTGACGGCTTATTTTTGTCCCTATCTACTACTACTACTACTACTACTACTACTACTACTACTACTACTACTACTACTACTACTACTACTACTACAACTCTTGCATAATGGTCAAGGACCTGCTACACGTCAAACTAATATCCTACAAATGTACGATACGATTCAATCACGTGGTCTCGAAGCACCAATCAAATTTCGTTCTTTGAGACCACGTGATTGAATCGCATCGTACAGTCACAACGATGTTAGTTTTACGTGTCATAGCAGGTCCTTTACTGTTCTTTTTGTTTGTTCACAAATGCATGCCTTGCTCTTTGGTTTCAACTTGATTGTATCATGTACGCATTAGACCGTAGAGGGGAAGCATTGCTTTTGAAAATAATGATTTTGTTGTTTGTTTGCTCCTTTTGTTGTCTGCTTTTTGCTCCTTTTGATATATTGTTTGTCTATGTTGATAAAGGTGCATTCGCCGAAATATCCAGTAGTTTAGTTGTTTTGTCTCTTGTGAATAAAATATCGTCACTTTACACTTGTCGTGAGGTTGCTTGTCTGTTTGTTTTCCATGTCAACAGAGAAGATCAACCCGAGACCGCATCCAAGCGCCGTCAAGACAAACTGGAGAAGAACGAAGACGAGGGAGACGATGCAAAAGATCCCAGAGACGCTCGGGAAGATGGCGAACCGGCTGACACATGTCCAAGGGGCGGTCAGGAAGGCGCCAGAAATGTGGTCAGAAACGTTGATGGGCGCGATGTCGATAACGATGCGACAAACCCCGGCACGGTCAGCCGGTCATCGGTTATTGCGAAGCCACCTCATCCTTCCCACAAAGATAAGTTTTACGCGCACGGCATTGATTACGACAATCCCAAAAATCCTATACAAGTAGCCGCAATGAGAGCGGATAAAATACAAAGAGAGAAAAAAAAACAATGTTGGGGCTCGGGTTCCAATCGCACGGGTCATGGGTGTCTTTACTAAACGTGTTTCTTCATTACCATAGCTACCCATACACTCTACCGAAACGGGTCCATGTGCTTATGCTCAGACAGACTGAGTGTTATTTTAAAGGGCCACCCTGACGGATGAGTTTTGTTTTTGTTGTAAGAAACACGTCCAGATCACCCGGGAAACACCCTTTACAGAGATCGCAACACTCGCTTTGCTCTGGTTTCCTAGAAATCAAACCGTCAGATCGGCGATTCCTCCTTTGCGGAGGTGCTGGAAGTCAATTTCTTTCACCCAAAGAGAAGGCGCGTTCTGTCTCTTTTCTAATGGCCGCCTGCGTTTAGACCAAATCGTTTCCCCCAAATGTTCGCAACACAAGCCTTTGTTTTGTACATTTTATACAGTTTATCTAAAGGAGTTTCGCTCACAACAAAGTAAACGGCTCCATTGTTTTTTTTACTGCACTACAAAAAGACAAAAAGGCTTCAAGCACAATGAGTGACCTCCACCCACCCCATCCAAAATGGCTACTCTCTCCGGCATCTCCGCCAAGGAGGAATCGCCGTTTTGACGGTTTAATTTATAGGAAACCAGAGCAAAGTGAGTGTTCTGATCCTTGAAAAGGCTGTCTTTATAGTGATCTCGACGTGTTTCTTGAAATAACTCACCCGTCAGGGTCCACCTTTAACACCATCAAAGGCAGTTCACATGTTACCCCTTCACCAAAATGCTGCTCCAAAATGAACAGATCCTCGAGCATCAAATGCTGCTCCAAAATGAACAGATCCTCGAACATCAAATGCTGCTATATGATTACAAGCGTTTCATCGAACCAAATGCTGGCACCACAATAAACAAACCAAGAGACGCTCAGAGTTCAAATAATTATCCCAAAACATAGCTAGATAAAACATCAAACGCTGATCCCCGAGCGAAAGCTGTCCGACTTTGAAAAGTTTCGTAACCCCACCCCCCAAAAAACCCACTTCAAAATCGAATGTTAAAACTGTGGATGGTGCAGCTGCATAAAGCATTGTTAAAACATCGCTTGTTTATAAACAACCAGCATGATTCATGCAAACATAGCAATGTTCAAACAGTTTTAAGTGATCCGTCAAATTGAAGGATATGCAAATGCCTGTTGTGATACGGCTTTTTTATAGGCAAAACAAAACAATACTTTACCCGAAAGTCTTCAAAAGCATGTACAGCAACAGTCGTTTTATTTCATAAACTGATATGAGTTTTTATTCTAAGACGATGGCATGCCATCCATGTACTGTGTCAGTCTTGTCTTTGTTCTATTTGTGACATAGCACCACGAAAGGGACATTAAGTGTCAAACTGACCGCTTTGAGAACATTATCCATATGCAAACTGCAGACGATTCTCGTTCTAATGATACAAAAAACATTCTCGTATCTTTTTCCGTGCCAGAGTTATGAGCATTTAAAGTTAGAAGGGTGAGTGTCAGCCATTTTTAGAAGAAAAAAAACAGTCTAATGTCTAGCCTAGCTGAAGAACGTGCATCAACCTACTCGTTTTAAAACACTTATAAGACCATATTAAAGATTGTCCTTGATAAAGATGAAAGATAAGATGTACGAGAACACACAAATACCCATAACTCAAAATTGACAAAAAAACATTATTTTTTTCCTTTCCAAGCCTGTTGTGAGAAACTAGCTCAGCGACTTAATGTCCCTTTCGTGGTGCTGGGTCACAGTTGTCATGTTGTTTTAGTATGCCATTTTAGTTGAAAAACAGAAATAGGGTCATGCTTTCTACTTTGCCATATCAGCATGGCTTGTTGGATAAGACAGAAATGATATTATGAAGCTTTCGCAAAATAATTGTTGTTCATGAATGTTCACGAATGAAATAATTATGTAGAGGGCATTGACATAATCCGGTGTAAGCATTTTTAGAATACCTGATTTGAAACGGAGCATTAAAGGATCCAACACGCACTCTTTTACACAAAAGGTCCCGTAGACCCCTGACTAGCAGTTTAGAATAAATATGCTGTATCATACGTTTTAGCAATGAGTTTTAGAAATAGCCATAGGCATTTGATTTTGTATATGTGACCCAGCACCACGAAAGGGACATTAAGTGTCAAAATGACCATTCTGATAACATTATACATTTGAAACCTTCAGACAATTTTCGTTCTAATAGTAGGTGAAGACGGGGTAAAAAGCCCATGGGCGGGTAATAATCCCATGCCAATTATTTCATGAAATAAAGCACATTTCAGTCACAATTTGCCCATGAGACGAGTGTTAATGTTTAGCATTCGTCTCATGGGCAAATTTGACTGAAAGTTTCTTTATTTCATGAGGTAATTGGCATGGGCTTCTTACCCGCTCATGGGCTTTTTACCCCGTCTTACTCTATACGAACCACGATTGTATCTGTTTCCGTGCCAGAGTTATGAGCATTTCAATTTAGTACGGTGAGCGTCGGCCATTTTGAAAAAAACCAACAGTTTAAAGTCTAGGTTAGATAAAGAAAATACGTTGACCTACTAATTTTAAAGCACAAATAAGACCATTTAGAGACCGCACTAAAGATTGTCCTTTATAAACGTGAACGATAAGATGTTATAGAACACGAAAATACCCATAACTAGAAATATACCCAAATAATGATATTTTTGACTTTGCAAGCCTGTTGTGAGAAACTAGCCCAGCGACTTAATTTCGTGGTGCTGGGTCACATAATGTTTGTAACAAAACACGTAACAGTCGAATGCTGTCACTAACACTCTGCAATACGATCTAGAAACCTGGGCTTAGTTTTACGAAGTTCTACTAAAGCTTAAGTCGGAAGCTTACTTAATTTAGAAAGTAACAACGTTTAGTTTCCCACTTAAGCTTTAGTAGAACTTCATAAAATTAAGGGCTGATGCATTCGGGATTTTTGTTGGTTTGATTTGGTGGTGTTGGTGGTATTTTTAACGTGAAGTGTATGACAATGCCTGTGGTCATGTGAACGTGATAAATAAAGAACATTTTTTTCTTTCACGGTAATTTTCGGATGTGATTTCTAGCTCTTTTGGATTGCAGTTTTGTTCCTTTGTTTTCCCCATGTTTTAGTTAGAGAGAGAGAGAGAGAGGGGGGGGGGAGAGAGAGGAGAGGAGAGAGAGAGAGAGAGAGGGAGAAGAGAGAAAGAGAGTGAAAGAGAGAAAGACAGACAGATAGAGACAGACAAACAGGCAGACAGAGAGACACCTAGAGGGAGAGACACAGAGGGAGAGCGATACAGAGACTGTAACTCAAAGACAATTGTTTACCTGCAATATTGTGAACGATTCATTGTTGAGAGAGAGAGAGAGAGAGAGAGAGAGAGAGAGAGAGAGAGAGAGAGAGAGAGAGAGAGAGAGAGAGAGAGAGAGAGAGAGAGAGAGAGAGAGAAAGAGAGAAAGAGAGAGAGAAAGAGAGAGGGGGGGGTACACATATAGTGAACAAAACTAGTAAAATTTCATCATATTCGTTTAGACAGTAGAATTTCACGAGAATCATGCATGCCTCACAAATGCCGCAATCGGATCGCTGCTGGATTGAATCGAATACAGTGAGTCGGTCCCATCACGCTTAAAGACCCACTGACCCACCACAATTACATTAAGTCCCTTGGTGTGTTTTGTCTGGGTAGCTGTGACCCACATACACATGTCCCGAACTTCAAATTGAGGCTGCTCTTTAAAATGATGTTTCGGTTTGAATATGGGAATTTGTATGGGAGTCAAACATGGTCAAAGCACGATTTCTAACCAGTTATATAAGAGGGAAAACACGTCGTGAAACCCGTGATTTTGACACGTGATATGCTGGGTCTTTAAACCGTAATCACCTTTAAAAATACAAATAAAAATTATCACCTGTTTGGCAATAGCAGTGCCAACAGAAAAAAAAAAGTTGCAACTCTCAAATTAACAAGGCATGAAGTTTGTTTAGTTTTGTCATCGATTTTGGAGCATGTCTTTGGTCCAAGCTCATGAGAGCAGGTGAACGAACACCTAGTCTGCTTTTTTCTGATTTTTTTAATATTCAGTCGTCATTTTTGTTAAAATGCCCGACGTCTGATTTAGTCAATGATGTCACAGCGCTATACATTGTTTTTTGTTTTTTTTAAAGACCCACCAGGTTACGTGTCAAAATCACGGGTTTCACGCGTTTTCCCTCTTATAGCTGGCAAGAAATCTTGTTTTGACCAGGTTTGACTCCCATGCAAATGTCCCCGAATTGAAAACGAAACATCATTTTAAAGAGCAGCCTCAATGTGAAGTTGGAGACATTTGTATGTGGGTCACAGCTAGCCAGAAAAAAACCCCCACCAAGGGACTTAATCGTGATGCGTCAGTGTGTCTTTAAAGCGATATCTCGTTTTCGTGCATGAGGAAATTTGTATGGGAGCCACAGTTGGTCAAAATAACATTTCTTAGCAGCTATAAGAGGGAAAACACGTGAAAACCGTGATTTTGACACGTTACGCAGTCTTTAAACTGTGCTTTTCTTGTTTTTTTCTTTAAAAGACAAAAGGTGAACTGTTGTCAAGTAGCCCGTTCGATTGTCTCTTCGCTTTTCATCCCTTTTAATTGTCGGGTATTATTTGCGCTAGTAGGAAGTGCCTATATGTTTGATTTTTAAAAGAACAAGCACGTTTGTTGGCTTCGTGTGCTGCCAGCAATGTCACAAAACGGGTAAGAATAGTTGCTAGTTTTTTGTTTAGCTTTACCTAAGCGGTTATGTTTCTTCGTCGTTGCTTGTTTGTTTGTAAGCTGGGGCAGTGGGTGGATGCCTCGTGCCTCCATCCGGGAAGCTGGACGACCCCCACCCCCTCCACGAGTCTCTCCCTGTGGGGATACCGAGGGGGGGGGGGGGGTCTTTCATAAAAATAGTTCCCCACGTTCTGGAAGTTCTGTGCTGGTAACTTCCTCTAATCTGCCACTCTCTCTAACTCTACCTTTTCCCTTTGCTTTCTATCATCTACTATCTTTCTGACTTATTGGCACATTTTCCTGCCTTTAAAAAAATTCTTGCAAATATGGTTTCTCCTTTGAGCTCCTTCGAAATCGGAATGTGTCGGCTGTACGCAGCGGGGAGCCCAGTGAAAACTGAAAACCGGACACATACGTTCCGTACTCATTATGGCCATATGGCCTGGGAACGCAGAAGAAGAAGAAGAAGAAGAAGAAGAAGTTTGTAAGTATGTCTGTCTTCCTGTCTTCCATACAGACTCTTGATTTTGTTTTTCTTTCATCTTCAGATTATCCACCATCAGAGTGTTGGTGATTCCATTGCTTTAAACTTTAAAGGGGCTCCCTGATGGATACGGTTTTTGCAGGAAACACGCCGAGATCACCAGAAAACACCATTTACAGAGATCGCAGCACTCACTTTGCTCTGGCTTCCTATAACTGAAAGTCAAATCGGCAATTCCTCCTTGGCGGAGGTGCTGGAAGTCAGATTATATCAGTGAAAAAGAAGGCATGTGCCTTCTCTTTTCTAATGACCGCCTGAATTAGACCAAATCGTTAAATCGTTTGCACGAAAGTTCCACAATACAAGCCTTTGTATACAGTTTACTAAAAGGAGTTTCACTCACAACAAAGGAAATAGCTCCTTTATTTTGTTTACTGTATTGCAAAGAAGAAAAAGCTTCAACCACTATCAATGGCCTCCACCCACCCCGTCTAAAATGGCTTCTCTCTCCGGCAACTCCGCCAAGGAAGAATCGCCGTTTTGACGGTTTGATTTCTAGGAAACCAGAGCAAAGTGAGTGTTCCGATCCTTGAAAAGGCCGTCTTTCTGGTGACCTCGACGTGTTTTTTGCAAAAAATCATCTGTCAGGGTGCCCCCTTAACACGAACATGTTACAGAAAAGATACTTGGTATAATATTAGGATAAGTGAGTGTTAGCGTTAGTTAGGGTTAGTGTGTTACGTAAAAGAACACCTGGTTTCACTGTTTTGTTTCGTCTATGATTCATCTGCTCTTACGCCACAGTACACGAATTCCCCTCATTCTAGCTCCTTTCAGTTTTCCACAGAGAGTTATTTGTTTCAAGTTATTTCTTTTAACAGAGGCAAATATTCTTATCATTGATTTTGGTTAGGGATAGGAAAAGACCTTACAAGTGTGGTATGCCACCATAAAACAATGTAAGCCTAATAGATAAAACAGTTTAAATTGGTTTATGCTGGTGACGAGAGTTAACTAAAGACATGAACTGAAAGGAGCTGAGAAAAGCTACTGTGACGCGTTTGCATGGGAATACAGTGGCACCTCCCTTATAAGACCTTCAGAAATCATCCACAATGAGGTCATGTAAGGGGGGTCTGGGGGGTAATTTCAATGCTTACAAAGAATGGGAATGTCTCAGAGAAATAGGTCTTGTGTGGGAGGGAGTCGTATAATGGAAAGTCTTATAAGGGAGGTTCCACTGTATCCACATTTCGGCCATGTTGACTGAAAAAGCAACCGGTTATGCTATGTTCTGTTACGTATTGGCTTTCTTTGGCGCAGACATCTGAATATTGGCGCTATCCATATTTACCTTCATACAAGAAGATGATCTCTTGAATGGTAGAAGTGTTTGTTGTACCTCTCTCCTTATGCGAATTAATATCTTCTCTTGTTCATTTTTGTTGTTGTGATTTTGATTAACGGATGGCATTGAACGTTATTATTTATAGGCGTGCAACCAGACCAAGAACTTCATAAAAAGTACTCATTCAAATAGGGGACGCTATGTAGACCGCGAGGCCCAAGGCTATGAAAGTCTGTCCCTATGCATCTACCATACCTACTTACCTTAAATGTGAATATTGTTAAACCCATATCTTTCCGAATAGTTACTGTGCTTTTTTTATAATCTGATCTCAACAGAGAAAATCATCCCAAGACCGCACCCAAACGTGGTCAAGAGAAACAGAACGATACAGCTGATCCGAAAGATCCGAGAAACGCTTGTCAAGATGGCGAACCTTCTGCCAAATATTCAAGACGTAGTCAGAGAATCGACAGAAGAAAGCAGATAAGAAATGTTGATGGAGATGCTGACGAGAACGAAGCAACGAATCCTAAGGATGCTCGACACAGCGTGGCCATTTTATGCGAACGCATTGTGAAACCACACCTTTCCCACAAACAGATTTTCGACGATAACAACATTGATTACGACAACCCCAAAACTCCCGCGGAAGTGGCAGCAACGAGAGCGGAACGGGTAAGAAGGGGAAGAGGGGAAAGACCCCAACCAAAAACACGGGGTTCTCAGGACTCTGACTCCACTCACAGGAATGATGACCTCCTCTGTTTTTGCATCATCAACGGTATGCCTACCTTCTACTGGTACCGTTTGAAGCGTTGATGCCCAAGACTCTGGTTAATGCTGTTGAAGCATCAAAGTTCGCATGCTGCCCGCAAACCAAATCAAAGGTTGCCACCCTCACCCCACCCCTAATTGAAACGTAGGGGAAGACGGGGTAAAAAGCGCATGGGCGGGTAAGAAGCCCACCCCAATTATCTCATGAAATAAAGAAACTTTCAGTCAAATTTGCCCATGAGACGAATGCTAGACATTAACGCTCGTCTCATGGGCAAAATGAGACTGAAATTTGCTTCATTTCATGAGATAATTGGGGTGGGCTTCTTACCCGCCCATGCGCTTTTTACCCCGTCTTCCCCTAGACGTGTTCCTGTGTAAAGTGCTGCCACCAAATTGAAAGCTTCCCCTACAGTACTGCTCCATAAAACAACGCCGGACCTCATACCTCTTCCAGTTGTGTTTGAATCCAAAGGAAAAGTGTTCATTAAGAAAGCAATACTTTCAAAACAAAACCATTTGCTAAAACGTGTGTGTAAAAAAGAAGAAAAAAAGTAGCTTTTCCTATAAAATCCACCTACTTTCAAACATAGAGCTATGTCGTGCCTAACTGCTACTGATCAGAAACAAAAAATAGGCATGCTTTCCTTTTTGAAATACTATTTTGTGTTTTTGTTGTCTTTAAATAAATGGAATATAAAAATTTTTTAAACATCGTTCGGTCACATAACACGATTTTTTAAATTACAAATGTCAAGATGTTCAAGATTTCCAGATTTTATTTCCCTCCAAAAGCCCCTAGGGGGTACGGTACATGGATATGTTCAAACTAAGTCGTTCGACTGAAGGAAATGTGAATGCTTGTTCTCACACTGTTGAATTAAATTTCGAAAATCATCCATTGTTTTAACTGGATGCTACATAGAACAGAACGCGTACAATGACTATCGCTTTTATTTCATAAACTATTTTTTAAATTATGATTAAAGGAAGATGATACGGGTTGATTTGCTGTTTCACTCACGTTTTTCTTTCTGTGTGGCAAAGTTTTTAATTGAGCAAGTTTAATTAAGCCTTTTAAAAGAAAAATAGCAATTGGGTAATGGTTTCCATATTTTTGCATTCTGCCTTTCATTATGTCATTATGTCAGCATGGCAATATGGACAATACTAAAGACTATTAATGTTAAGGGAAGACGGGGTAAAAAGCGCATGGGCGGGTAAGAAGCCCACCCCAATTATCTCATGAAATAAAGAAAATGTCAGTCAAATTTGCCCATGAGACGAATGCTAGACATTAACGCTCGTCTCATGGGCAAAATGAGACTGAAATTTGCTTCATTTCATGAGATAATTGGGGTGGGCTTCTTACCCGCCCATGCGCGTTTTACCCCGTCTTCCCCTACTACGATATTGTAACGATTATTACCATCATTCATTTAAGGTGCCAACATTAAAATAATAATATGCGGAAACCACCTGAAAAGAAGAAAAAAATGTGATGATCTGCGCTCGTGTAGTAAGCATAATTAGGCGATTGCTTCGATTTTCAGGAAATCTCAAACGTCGGATAAAAATCATGTTACACAATAACTTAAACATATTCCTGTAGTAACAAGTGTATATAATCCTCTCAATATCACTGTAAACAACAAACTCTTTTCAATTACCTAATATAATAATTTATCAAATCCTATCTCAACCCGTGCTGCGCATCTTCGTTTTTGATCCCCTGTATATGTCAATGATTGGCGATGAACGGCAGATGGACATTACTGGAAGAAGTCATGGTAGCATACGTTTGTCAAGCTACTATCTGATGAAAACCTTACTAATACTACTAACCCATGAAAAGACTACTATTATTTTCAGCAGTTAGTAGTATTACTACTAACTGATGAAAATAATAGTAGTCTTTTCATGGGTTAGTAGTAATACTAAGGTTTTCATCATATAGTAGCTTGGCTTTACGACTATCTAGTGAAATGATTCCTGTGGGAAATTATGTCCTCTCTCTCTCTCTCTCTCTCTCTCTCTCTCTCTCTCTCTCTCTCTCTCTCTCTCTCTCTCTCTCTCTCTCTCTCTCTCTCCTCTCTCTCTCTCTCTCTCTCTCTCTCTCTCTCTCTCCCCCTCTCTCTCTCTCTCTCTCTCCCCCCCCCTTTCTCTCTCTGTCTAACCTCTGACACTGGTCACTTTGGCCTAATTTTACCGTTTGAATGCTAATTAGTGTATTAGGAGCTCATTTGAACAATTGTTGATGTGGTTGACCAGTGGTCAGTGTCACTGACCAGTGGTCACTTTGGCCTATTTTCACTGTTTGACTGCAAATTAGTGTATTAGGAGTTCAAATGAACAATTTTTTGATGTGGCTGACCAGTGGTCAGTGTCACTGTCCAGTGGTCAATTTGGCCTATTTTCACTGTTTGACTGCAAATTAGTGTATTAGGAGTTCAAATGAACAAAGTTTGATGTGGTTGACCAGTGGTCAGTGTCACTGACCAGTGGTCACTTTGGCCTATTTTCACTGTTTGACTGCAAATTAGTGTATTAGGAGTTCAAATTAACACATTTTGATGTGGTTGACCAGTGGTCAGTGTCACTGACCAGTGGTCACTTTGGCCTATTTTCACTGTTTGACAGCTAATTAGTGTGTTAGGAGTTCAAATGAACAATTTTTAAGGTGGTTGACCCTGGTCAGTGACACTGACCACTGGTCAACCACATCAGACCTTGTTCATTTGAACTCCTAATACACTAATTTGCAGTCAAACAGCAAAGTGACATTCTGGCAAAATAGTAGTCTTTTCATTGTTTAGTAGTATTAGTAAGGTTTTCATCAGATAGTAGCTTGTCAAGTTACTACTAACTGATGAAAAAAATAGTAGTCTTTTCATGGGTTAGTAGTAATACTAAGGTTTTCATCAGATAGTAGCTTGCCAAGTTACTACTAACTGATGAAAAAAATAGTAGTCTTTTCATGGGTTAGTAGTAATACTAAGGTTTTCATCAGATAGTAGCTTGCCAAGTTACTACTAACTGCTGAAAAAAATAGTAGTCTTTTCATGGGTTAGTAGTAATACTAAGGTTTTCAGCAGATAGTAGCTTGGCTTTACGACTATCTAGTGAAATGATTCCTGTTGGAAATTATGAACTCTCTCTCTCTCTCTCTCTCTCTCTCTCTCTCTCTCTCTCTCTCTCTCTCTCTCTCTCTCTCTGTGACTCTGTCTGTCTGTCCGTCTGTCTGTCTGTCTGTCTGTCTGTCTGTCTGTCTGTCTGTCTGTCTGTCTGTCTGTCTGTCTGTCTGTCTGTCTGTCTGTCTGTCTCTCTCTCTCTCTCTCTCTCTCTCTCTCTCTCTCTCTCTCTCTCTCTCTCTCTCTCTCAACACATTTTGATGTGGTTGACCAGTAGTCATTTGGGCCTATTTTCACTGTTTGACTGCAAATTAGTGTATTAGGAGTTCAAATTAACAAGGTCTGATGTGGTTGACCAGTGGTCAGTGTCACTGTCCAGTGGTCAATTTGGCCTATTTTCACTGTTTGACTGCAAATTAGTGCATTAGGAGTTCAAATGAACAAAGTTTGATGTGGTGGGCCAGTGGTCAGTGTCACTGACCAGTGGTCACTTTGGCCTATTTTCACTGTTTGACTGCAAATTAGTGTATTAGGAGTTCAAATTAACACATTTTGATGTGGTTGACCAGTGGTCATTTTGGCCTATTTTCACTGTTTGACTGCAAATTAGTGTATTAGGAGTTCAAATGAACAAGGTTTGATGTGGTTGACCAGTGGTCAGTGTCACTGACCAGTGGTCAACCACCTTAAAAATTGTTCATTTGAACTCCTAACACACTAATTAGCTGTCAAACAGTAAAAATAGGCCAAAGTGACCACTGGTCAGTGACACTGACCACTGGTCAACACATCAAACCTTGTTCATTTGAACTCCTAATACACGAATTTGCAGTCAAACAGTGAAAATAGGCCAAAGTGACCACTGGTCAGTGACACTGACCACTGGTCAACCACATCAAAATGTGTTCATTTGAACTCCTAATACACTAATTTGCAGTCAAACAGTGAAAATAGGCTAAATTGACCACTGGACAGTGACACTGACCACTGGTCAGCCACATCAAAAATTGTTCATTTGAACTCCTAATACACTAATTTGCAGTCAAACAGTGAAAATAGGCCAAAGTGACCACTGGTCAGTAACACTGACCACTGGTCAACCACATCAACAATTGTTCAAATGATCTCCTAATACACTAATTAGCATTCAAACGGTAAAATTAGGCCAAAGTGACCAGTGTCAGAGGTTAGACACAGAGAGAGAGGGGGGGGGAGAGAGAGAGAGAGAGAGAGGAGAGAGAGAGAGAGAGAGAGAGAGAGAGAGAGAGAGAGAGAGAGGGAGGGAGGGAGGGAGGGAGGGAGGGAGGGAGGGAGGGAGGGAGGGAGAGAGAGAGAGAGAGAGAAGAGAGAGAGAGAGAGAGAGAGAGAGAGAGAGAGAGAGAGAGAGAGAGAGAGAGAGAGAGAGAGAGAGAGAGAGAGAGAGAGAGAGAGAGAGAGAGAGAGAGAGAGAGAGAGAGAGAGAGAGAGAGAGAGAGAGAGAGAGAGGGGAATAATTTCCCACAGGACTAGAGAGAGAGAGAAGCCAAGAGAGAGGGGACATAATTTCCCACTTAGTCATTTCACTAGATAGTCGTAAAGCCAAGCTACCATATGAAACTACTAACCCATGAAAAGACTACTATTTTTTCATCAGTTAGTAGTAATACTACTAACTGCTGAAAATAATAGTAGTCTTTTCATGGGTTAGTAGTATTAGTAAGGTTTTCATCAGATAGTAGCTTGACATACGTTCACTGTTAGTCTGCAATAATATCTACAAACTGGATGCGCATGATTTTATTTGCTTTGGTGTTGTTGTTGTTTGTGGGGGGTTTTCTTCAAAAACGTAAAATGTATGATAATGTCCGAGGTGGTGTGGAAATTCATATTTAATAAAGACAACACCTGAAAAAGCGCCAGGAAAAAAAAGCTTGAATTACATTCTTGTCCCTCTAGTTTTCCTTGCTTTAGAGAGAGAGAGAGAGAGAGAGAGAGAGAGAGAGAGAGAGAGAGAGAGAGAGAGAGAGAGAGAGAGAGAGAGAGAGAGAGAGAGAGAGAGAGAGAATGACAATGACAATATTTATTCCAGAAAAGGCATCGCCCCATTAGGAAGGGTGTGTGTCATTGTCACTGTCAACGTTATAAAAAGGCGGTTTATCAATACATCAACAATTAGCAACAATACAATACTTATGACAAAGCAACACTTCTAATCTTAAAAGCCTTATACAAATATATAGGCAGTTTATGAATCGTGTTCTCATTTCTACTAGACATCAATAGACTAAGCTTAAATAAACTGGGATTTCTGTAAAATTTCGGTGCTATCAGAGAGAGAGAGAGAGAGAGAGAGAGAGAGAGAGAGAGAGAGAGAGAGAGAGAGAGAGAGAGAGAGAGAGAGAGAGAGAGAGAGAGAGAGAGAGAGAGAGATGACAGAGAGAGAGATCTAAGTGAGTATGGATTGCTACAAACAGACTCTACAAAGGCACATACATACATACATAATAGACAGCTTGCGGAAGACACAAGAAGAAGGAGTAACAAATACAGAATAAAACAAGTAAACACAGAACGAAAAACAGATGTCTGTCTGTTTCTGCGTGTGCCCATTTATTTCTGCATTGCATGAAAGCGCCATGAAAAAAAGCTTGGATTGCATTCTTTTCCATATAGTTCTCCTTGATTTAGAGAGAGAGAGATGGAGAGAGAAAGAGAGAGAGAGAGAGAGAGAGAGAGAGAGAGAGAGAGAGAGAGAGAGAGAGAGAGAGAGAGAGAGAGGTAGAGAGAGAGAGAGAGAGAGAGAGAGAGAGAGAGAGAGGGAGAGAGAGAGAGAGAGAGAGAGAGAGAGAGAGAGAGAGAGAGAGAGAGAGAGAGAGAGAGAGAGAGAGAGAGAGAGAGAGTATCGCATCACTGTGCTGCCATGGGGAAATAGCGAGAAGTATCGACGTGCGTCGTGACCATTACGAGTTTGGATCATAACTATTATCACCTGGTACGGTCTTCTCCTTCTTCTTTCTTTAAACATCCTCCTTCAGCTTGCTGAAGATTCTGATGTGTATAAAACTGGGGGACTTTCTAGTCTGGCAGCTTACGTGACGGTACAGGAGGAGAGGGGGGGGGGGGGGTCAGAACTTGAAGAGGCGGGGTGTGGGGATGTGGGGTGGGGGCTGAATCATGGGAATTTCGGGGAGACAGGGGAGAGGGGGTGGGAGGAGAGGGCTACGGGATCGATTACAACAACCCCCAAAAAATCCTCTTGAAGTGGCCACAATTCGAGCAGAGCGAATACAACGGGGAACACACCCCAATCAAAACCACGACATTCTTTGAAGTTAATGTCCACTGGCATGGATGTTGATCCATGTTGCGTTGATCCATTGCCACATGCGTCCTGGCCTTCTGCTATAGCAGTTAAATGTGTTGATGCGCAGACTTTAAATGTGGTTCAAGCATCAAATGTTGTGCAAGGCTCACACACTGACCCCAAACTAAAGGCTGTTCCGGCATCAAAACGTAAACGTGTTTTAATGTCAAGTGCTACCATCAGGCTGAAAGCCCGTCCGTATTATACCCCGAAAGACATCGCTGAACAAGTGCCCATTTTAACTTCCTTTGACTTCAAGGGAAAGAAAGGTGTTCATCAAGAAAAAAAGCCTGCATCAAATACAACAATCAACACAATGCCCTTCATCGCCTATCAGAGCAATCTCTGCTCACAAAGAGATGCTCAAATACAACGATGGCAAATTCCAGAGACATTATCCAAGCACAATGTGAAAAGAAAGAGCAGCTCTGTGAGCATGATTCCGTCAGTGACTACATGGATTTGGATCCCTCACCAGTTTTTCCTGTTGTCCAATTGCTTCTACCTGCTGCAGCAACATTTACAAATGCTGATGCCCACGCACCAAGTGGTCCTCACATGTCAGATGCTGCCATCAAATCAAGATATGCTATGAAGTCAAATGCTTCTCCAAAATCAACCTGTTTCGCTGTGCTTCCTCCAAATCAAAGCCATTGGCCAAATCGAATGCCCCCCCCAAAACAAAACCCACCAAATCAAATGCTTTGAAAAAGAATGCCGAAGAGAAGACTCTCTTCACTTCAGTTGATTTCAGGAGACAATGTTGGCCATCCAACATAAAACATCACCTCCCAAGCCATGTCTAATGCAAGGACCTCCAGTGCCCTTCAGACGAAGCTCTGTGCACCAAATTATCTCCACAAGCAACAAATGCGATGGTAGCAAACCCCGCAAGGAATCTGAATTAGCCACAAGACAAACTGAATACGAAAAGAAGCAAGACGCTCAGATTGTCCACAATGTCAGTGCGGATTCCGACCCCTCATTTGCGTTCCAACGTTCCCATGCGTCTTCAACTCCTACAATTGCACTGCTAGAAGAAGAAGCAACGTACACACTTGTCACCCTCCCCTAAGATCAAATGTAGTATTCACTGGTGAAACTATGTTTCCTGTTGAAATTGAAAAAGGCGAACATATGACTATCGTTTTAGAAGAGGATCCCTTGTACTTAAAGGTGGACCCTTCTTTTGCCAGAAACAAGTCGAGATCACCAGAAAGACAGCCTTTTCAAGGATTGGAACACTCACTTTCCTCTGGTTTCTTAGAAATCAAACGGCGATTCCTCCTTGGCGGAGTTGCGAGAGAGAGAAGCCATTTTGGACGGGGTGGGTGGTGGCAACTCAGAGTGGTTGAAGCTTTTTCTTTTTTTGTAATGGAGAAAATAAATTGGAGCTATATCCCTTGTTGTGAGCAAAACACCTTTTGGTAAGCTGTATATAAAAAAAAGTATAAAAAGGCTTGTATTGTGGAAACTTCGTGCAAACGATTTGGTCTAACTCAGGCGGTCATTAGAAGAAAAAAAGAATCCGATTTCCAGTACCTCCGCCAACGAGGAATCGCGAATTTGACGGTTTAATTTATTGGAAACTAGAGCAAAGTGAGTGTTGCGATCTCCGTAAAGGGTGTTTTCCTGGTGATCTCGACGTGTTGTTTGCCAAAAAACAACAACCTCATCCGTCAGGGTGCCCCTTTAATATGATGTACCGACTCTTTTTTTTCTTCTTTTTTTGACATCGCCGCTTTAATCTCACCCTACTTTGGCACGCATCCTTCCCCCACTACCCCCCCCCCCCCCCCCCCCCCCCCCCCCCCCCCCCCCCCCCTCCCCCCCCCCCCCCCCCCCCCCCCCCCCCCCCCCCCCCCCCCCCCCCCCCCCCTTCATGGACACAAATAAAATAGGTGAACTGTTCTCAAGACGCTGTACAAAAACAACGAGTCGCTTCTTTTTATTCAATGCAGTTGTAAGAAGAGTGCTGCGCGTTGGGTGTTAGCCTAGTCTACTTGTTTTTCTGTCAGCAGCTGGTCACGTCTGTCGCATTATCCACTAATATTCAACGATGCCAAAAATCGGGTAAGAATGTTTAACATTATTTGGTTGTGGTCTTTATCGAAAATGTTAGATAATTACCAGTCGCGAAGCGAGACTGGTATTGTTTTCAGTTTGTTCGTCCGTCCGTCCGTGTTCAAATTTGCTCAAAATGCATATTTCGGTGTAAAATGGCCTCACATAGAGTTATCAGTGTGTTTCAACAAAAAAAACAAAGGTTTGTTTGTCTGTCTGTCTGTTGTCTGTCTGTTTGTCTGTTTGTCTGGGACAGCGATAACTCGAGAACGCTTGGATATAGCAAGATGAAAATTTACAGTCTAGGGGTCGAACGCTTGGACAAGTTCGATTTTGAGCAAAATTGGGTTAGCGGTTAAGTTAAGATTAGGGTTAGGGTTAGGGGTGCAAGCGTGTGTCGTGACTGGGTCAGTTTACGCAAGTACTCTAGTGTTCACATTATTTTCTTTCTGGTAAACCTAGGGGAAGACGGGGTAAAAAGCGCATGGGCGGGTAAGAAGCCCACCCCAATTATCTAATGAAATGAAGCAAATTTCAGTCTCATTTTGCCCATGAGACGAGCGTTAATGTCTAGCATTCGTCTCATGGGCAAATTTGACTGAAATTTTCTTTATTTCATGAGATAATTGGGGTGGGCTTTTTGAGATTATCCACTAATATTCAACGATGCCAAAAATCGGATAAGAATGTATGACATTATAAGTCGTTATCGAAAATGTTAGAAAATATTTCTTTCTGGTAGGCCTACCCACGCGCGCGTGTGTGCGTGTGGGTGGGTGCGTGTGTGCGTGCGCGTGCGCCTGTGGGTGTGGATGTTGGCGTGTAAGTGTACCGTATGTTATTATTGTATTGTTGTTTCTGTGCAGTCATATTTTAAAAGTTGTATATTTCCCATAGTTTTCGTGTGACGTGCTGTTTTATATTGTCTTAATTGATAAATGTTTTTAGTCAATTTGTGATTTTATGTATGACACTTTAATATGATGCTGTTAACTATATGTTTTGTTTGTTTTTGTTTTTAGTTTTTAAAAATGATTTGTAATGCATTTATATTGTTGTAAAGCGCAATGAGCCCATTGTGGGGTATCGCGCTATATAAGTATCCCCTATTATTATTATTATTATTATTACTCTTCCGAGCAAACGTTTGTGATGGAGATGATTTGTGGAATGAAAAAAAAAGAAGGAATTGACTGAGCTCTTTTGCGTAATAAATTACACAGTGGCTACGGGTACGGCGTTGCCGCAACACTCAGACCATGTTCGGGGGTAGTAACTCTTCCTAGTCGAAATTTGCCGTTTCTTTTTGAATGGCCACCTGTGTTTAAACCAAATCGTTTGCACGAACTTTTCGGAATACAAGCCTTTTTATTTATTTATTTTAAATTGTATACAGTTTATCTAAATTAGTTTCGCTCACAACAAAGGAAATAGTTCCTTTTTGTTTACTGCACTACTAAAAAAGAAAACGCTTCAACCACAATGAGTGACCTCCACCCACCCCATCCAACATGGCTACTCTCTTCGGCATCTCCGCCAAGGAAGAATCGCCGTTTTGACGGTTTACCGTCCAAGAAACCAGAGCAAAGTGAGTGTTCCGATCCTCGAAAAGGCTGTCTTTCTGGTGATCTCGACGTGTATACTGCAAAAACTGATCCGTCCGAGTCCACCTTTAAGAAAGAGCAAAATCCCGTGTTACGATTGATTGTTATTGATTGATTGTTATTGATTGATTGTTATTGATTGATTGTTATTGATTGATTGTTATTGATTGATTGTTATTGATTGATTGTTATTGATTGATTGTTATTGTTTGCCCTCTTACAGAGAAACCTCTCCCGAGAACTCGCCCACGGATCCTCGGGAGGAGAGAGATGACCACCGGGGAGACTGTCCCGGAGATTCTGCGGACGATGGGAGAGATCCCGGAGACGCCTTCGATGACGACGAAGGCGACTCCAGAGACCCTCGACGGGCGAAAAAAAACGGAGGGGACTTTCAAGGTGTTACCAAAGAGGACGAACACAACGAATCCGATCACAGGGATGCTCCAGGAGATGATGGAAGCGCCGAAAGTGATCGCAGGAGTGCATCAAGAGATGATGAAAACGCTGACAATTATTCGAGGAATGTTTCGGTAGATTATAAAAACGCCGAACGTCATCCCAGGAATGCTTCAGTAGATGGCGAAAGCGCCGAAAGTTATTCGATGAATGCTTCAGTAGATGATGAAAAGGCTGAAAGTCATCCCAGGAATGCTTCAGTAGATGACGAAAAGGCTGAAAGTCATCCCAGGAATGCTTCAGTAGATGGTGAAAAGGCTGAAAGTCATCCCAGGAATGTTTCAGTAGATGACGAAAAGGCTGAAAGTCATCCCAGGAATGCTTCAGTAGATGGTGAAAAGGCTGAAAGTCATCCCAGGAATGTTTCAGTAGATGGTGAAAGTGCTGAAAGTCACCCCAGGAATGCCTCAGGAGATGGTGAAAACGCTGAAAGTTATTCGATGAATGCTTCAGTAGATGATGAAAACGCCGGAAGCCATCCCAGGAATGCCTCGGTAGATGATGAAAAGGCTGAAAGTCATCCCAGGAATGCTTCAGTAGATGGTGAAAGTGCCGAAAGTCACCCCAGTAATGCCTCAGGAGATGGTGAAAACGCCGAAAGTCATCCCAGGAATGCCTCAGTAGATGATGAAAACGCTGAACGTCATCCCAGGAATGCTTCAGTAGATGGCGAAAACGCCGAAAGTTATCCTAGGAATGTTTCAGTAGATGGTGAAGACGCCGAACGTCATCCCAGGAATGCCTCGGTAGATGATGAAAAAGCTGAAAGTCATCCCAGGAATGCTTCAGTAGATGGTGAAAACGCCGAAAGTTATTCGATGAATGCTTCAGTAGATGATGAAAACGCCGAAAGTCATCTCAGGAATACTTCAGTAGAAGACGAAAGCGCTGAACGTCATCCCAGGAATGCTTCAGTAGAAGACGAAAGCGCTGAAAGTCATTACAGGAATGCTTCAGTAGAAGATGAAAGCGCTGAAAGTCATTACAGGAATGCTTCAGTAGAAGATGAAAGCGCTGAAAGTCATTACAGGAATGCTTCAGTAGATGATGAAAGCTCCGAAAGCGATGCCAGGAATGGCTCAGGAAATGTCGAAAGCGCCGAAAGCGATGCCATGGATGGCTCAGGAGATGGCAAAAGCGCCGAGAGTTATGCCATGAATGGCTCAGGAGATGGCGAAAGCGCCAAGAGTTATGCCAGTAATGGCTCAGGAAATGGCGAAAGCGCCAAAAGTTATGCCAGTAATGGCTCAGGAAATGCCGAAAGCGCTGAGAGGTATGCCAGTAATGGCTCAAGAGATGGCGAAAGCGCCGAAAGTTATGCCAGTAATGGCTCAGGAAATGGCGAAAGCGCCGTGAGTTATGCCAGTAATGGCTCAGGAGATGGCGAAAGCGCCGAGAGTTATGCCAGTAATGGCTCAGGAAATGCCGAAAGCGCTGAGAGGTATGCCAGTAATGGCTCAAGAGATGGCGAAAGCGCCGAAAGTTATGCCAGTAATGGCTCAGGAAATGGCGAAAGCGCCGAGAGTTATGCCAGTAATGGCTCAGGAGATGGCGAAAGCGCCGAAAGTTATGCCAGTAATGGCTCAGGAGATGGCGAAAGCGCCGAGAGTTATGCCAGTAATGGCCCAGGAGATGGCGAAAGCGCCGAGAGTTATGCCAGTAATGGCTCAGGAGACGGTGACCACCACATACGAGGAGAGGAATCGCCGGCCAAACACGACGCCGGGGGCCTCCCACTACGAGGGCCCCCCGTGTCTTTCAAGCTTGTGGGAGACGGCAACGGCGGTACCCAAGATGACGATGATGACATTTATGAGCCGTCGGTTCGCGATGCCATCAATCGCGGTGCGGTGCGCTACGACAGTGAATACGTCCCTCCCATTTTCAGATTCCCCCTGGATCCGGAACCGAGAGTGGTGGATTTGAACCTCGCGGCCGCAATACGGCTAGCCTCGCGGAACGAGGAGGCGGGAGACGACGAAGTTGCCGAGGAGGTGAAACGAATGGAGGAAGAGGAGCGGAGACGAGAATCGCAGAAGAGACGAGCACTGTTCACCTCTGCGTTTGGTCCTCCCCCTCGGCAAAAGAAGAAGTGACCCTTGTATGTGCATGTGTGTTACGTATTGTATGTCATATCTTATAATAGTCATGACTCTGTTACGCATAGCATTATGCGTGGCATGCATACCGCGCTTACGTGAACGCAAGCATGCATGCGCACACACACGCACACGCACACGCACACACGCACGCGCACACACACACACACACACACACACACACACACACACACACACACACACACACACAATAATGTATGTCCCCTCCCCCCTCCCCATCTTATATATCTGCTAATGGAATGTTTACATGCACTCAGTTAGATTTGTATGAATAGATGTGTAGGGAAGACACATAAACAACACTACAATTCACGCACTCGCACACACTCTCACCTCAATAGCTATCTGCTGTAGGCTTTATTACTTTCACACGCATCACAGCTGTTCCACCCCATACAAAATCAAGCTATTTAGTTAAAAGACTGCTAGAAATCTTAGATAAAAACTGCACCAAGCTTTTGCTTGTAAAAATATTTGGGCATGTTCTTCATTGTATTTTTAATATATTTCTTCCATCAGATTTATGGTAAAAACTTATTTTGTTGAGCAGTATCATACAACATATTTAGTAGAAAATGTTCTTGAATAAAACACAAACATAAATAAAATTGCCCATGAGTGAACATCTAGCAATATCCACTGAATATAAGTAATTTAGTCACATACTACAACATATTCGTGATTGTAATTTATGAAAAGCAACTTATGGTAAAACTAAAGTTGGCTTGAAACAACTTCTGAAAATATAGATAAACTAAATGTTCCTCCCAAAACAGCTAATAATAATAATAATAATAATAATAATAATAATAAAAATAATAATAATGATAATGATAATAATGATAATAATAATGATCTTGGTAACAACACCAACAACTGGTGGCGCTGCTCTTGCGGCGACGTTCTCAACATGTGGGAGCACATACACGCATAACAACAACAACATACAATACTTATACGGCGCTGAATCTTATTAGAAATCAAATCAAATTTAACGTTAGCATTCATAGCGCATTCAAAGAAAAAACGCAATACAAAGCGAAACACACGGATGACATAAATGGAACATACACATACACATTACACGCACTCGCACACGCACACACGCACACACGCACACGCACACGCACGCGCGCAACACACACACACACACACACACACACACACGACACACACACACACACACACACACACACGCGCGCGCGCGCGCTTCTTTACTTGTCTGCGCGCAAATACTGCGAGTGTGTATGTGTGCACGTGTACATGTAGATGCGCGCGCGCGCGCGTGTGTGTGTGTGTGTGTGTGTGTGCACGCGCATGCGTGTCTGTGTGTCTGCGTGTGTGAGTGTGCGCGTGTGCGTATGCGCGCGCGCGCGCGCGTGTATATATATATATATATATGTGTGTGTGTGTGTGTGTGTGTGTGTGTGTGTGTGTGTGTTTGTTTGTTAATGTATTAATGTATGCCTGCATGTGTTTGTATGAGCGCGAGTGAGCGCGTGCGCACGTGTGTGTGTTGTTAGTGGTGTTGATTTTTCTTGGGGGTGCAAACAAATATTGTAGTTCAATGTTATGCTTTATGTTCGTATTCAGGACACAAGGAGCAACGATGCTGAACGAAGTACTCCCCTCCCGCGATTAGCCTAGCATCATCCGAAAGCTTGCTGGCGAAACGAAACAGAACACCCACCCCCTAAACAACATTCAGCACGCATAATCCTTCACAGCGGACAATGGGGGGGGCTAAGCATGCCCAGATTGTCGTTTTTAAATTTGTTTTATTTTCGTAGTATACATTTACCAGACTGTCGTTTTTAATCTTGTTTTATTTTCGTATTATACATTTACCAGACTCTTGTTTTTAAACTTGTTTTATTTTCGTAGTATGCATTTACCAGACTCTCGTTTTTAAACTTGTTTTATTTTCGTAGTATACATTTACCAGACTGTCGTTTTTAATCTTGTTTTATTTTCATGATATACAGTTAGTTACCAAACTCTCGTTTTTAAACTTGCTTTATATTTCTTACTATCTACAGTTACAATACAAACAAAAGCAAATAGCAGAATTCGCATGCACAAGACATGAAAATACCTGTGCATGCATATACATAATAATTAGTACTATATACATGGATAGACACAAACACGGACGCGCACAGAGGCACATACACCAACACAGAAAGCGCACGCACGCACACGCACACGCACACGCACACGCACACGCACACGCACACGCACACGCGCGCACACACACACACACACACACACACACACTTGCACTCCATCCCTTAATTCATCCAAATACACCAATACAAAGATTAACAAGTGCAACGCCGAGCGGCTGCAAAGTCCCCTCGCAGCATCGCCGAGGTACTCCGAAATCGGAATGGCGTAAATTTGCCCTTAATGTAAAACTAAGTACATCAGTGGATAGCTTGCATCTTGTGCAAGAAGTATGCTAAATTTGACGATAATAGACTGAATATTTGTTTATATATAGCCTTGGGGTTCGGACCCCTGATTTGAGCGCGTGCGATCATGCGCACACGCGCGCACAGACAATTTCATGACAACTGTGTTATAGACCATTCATCAAGAAATGTTGTGAAAAAAACCGCATTAAAATAGAT
>CM065700.1:6339667-6359220 GCA_017654935.2 Phymorhynchus buccinoides | reverse complement strand
GGTATGAATTATAGGCGTCAGTCGCAGCCTTTCGGGTGAGAAGGGGTATAGTGGGGTTGGGGGAGGGGTGTCTTATCGGAAGAATGAATCTCTCTCGTTTGTTATCAGACTGCTTTTTGGCCTTGAATAAAAGCGTAAATTATCAACTGTAATGGGTAAGAATCACTGTAATCGAATGAATGATAAACGGTGCCTCTGCTTTAAAATAAAAGGTATATCTCGTGTATGGTAGCCCTTTTGAAGAATTAAAAAAACATATTTTTTTCATGTTCTAACTTGCTTGAAATGAAAGGTTAATTTAGTGTGTTTTGTAAGTCTTTATGGGATCATCATTTAAGTAGTCTTTCACAGTCCATTTAAAATACACAAAATTCAAGCTGTTCATAGTAAAAACACCGAATCTAGAAATCTTAGATAAAATCTGCATTAAGCATGTCCTATAAAAATATTTTGGCTGTATGGTATTTAATAGTTTTAATAAGCATTTGTGATATGATTATTTCCATCAGATTGATGCTAAAACCTGTTGTTTTGCTGAGCTGTATTATGCAAACATATTACTTAGTAGAAAATGTTCTTAAAATAATACACTTTAATATCGCAAACTGTACATTAACACTGCCCACAAGTGAAAATCACCGAATCAAGAAATCTTAGATAAAATTATTTTTTGTTGATCTGTATTATGCAACACATTATTATTTAGTAGAAAATGTTCTTAAATAATACACTTAATATCGCAAACATACATAAAATTGCCCACGAGTGAAAATCTAGCAATGCCAAGCGAAATATAACTTATTTGCAAACATACTACAACGTATTCTTGACTGTTATTTGTGAAAAGTTACTAATGGTAAACTAAACTTGGCTTGAAAAAAACTTCTGAAAATATATCTAAACTAAAAACGTCCCTTCCTGAACAGCAGTGATTTATGTCTCCAGAGTTGGCATAAATTGTTGTTTATTGTTGTTGTTGACGTACCCTGGCTAAAAGACTCCAGGGATCATCCAACCAACACTTGAACACTATGGTACGAACGAATCGCCTCAGCTAGTGATGAGAACATTACGTGTGTGACCGTTTTTGATTGCCCCACCATGTGGGCAGCCACACTCGGTCTTCAGAGGAATTTTGAGAGGACTGATGATGTTATGCTAGGAGTTTGTCATGGGTAAAGACAATCCCCGCGTAGCTATGCAGAACATAACAACATTTTGATGTAGCCTTGGTGTTCTAGCCTACATCAATCGGTCTGACACAGCTTTAAGCCAAGGCGGAACTTTGGATACAAGGCACGAAATAATTATTAGCCTTTATCGATCGAAGTAATACAAAAGATAAAAAACATCTTCTGTTTTGGAAGTTTTAAAAAATGATATTGTTTGTGAGAACCTTTTTTGGGGTCAAGGCAAGCCATTCTGGATAAAAAACAAGAAAGGTTGTTGTTGTTGTTGTTTTATTCCGTATATCTTGTGTGCATAGTGTGTGTGTGTGTGCGTGTGTGATGTGGGTATGTGGTGTGGGTGTGTTGTGTGTGTGTGTGTGTCGTGTGTAGTGTGTGTGTGTGCGTGCGTGTGCGTTGTGCGTGTGTGCGTGTGCGTGCGTGTGCGTGCGTGCGTGCGTGCGTGACGTGTGCGTGGCGTGTTGATTGTCGTGTTGTGTGTGTGTGTGTGTGTGTGTTGTGTGGTGGGTGTGTGTGTGTGTGTGTCGTGGGTGTGGTGGTGTGTGTGTGTGTGGTGGTGTATGTGTGTGTTTGGTGTGTGTGTGTGTTCGTTCTTTAGTTTCACGTCTGTTCACCCGCAAGTGATATTATACACACAACAACAACAAAATGTGTATGTGAAATCAATTAAGCCTACAGCAGATAGCTATTGAGGTGAGAGTGTGGTGTGAGTGCGTGAATGCGTAGTGTTGTTTCATGTGTGTTTTCCCTACACATCTTTTCATGCAAATCTAACTGTGTGCATGTAAAAAGTACATTAGCAGATATATAAGATGGGATAGAGGGGGGCGGGGGTCGGCATACAGTAATATTGTTAAACTGACTCATGTAACGTGATGAAGAGTTAAACAAGTTGTGTCTTAATTTATAAATGGCTGACAACAAAAATATAATAACACAATTTAGTGCCAACAATAGTAATTAGTAGCTCAAAGAAAAATACCAACAGGACTTATGTGCAGGATTTCTGAAAAACGTTTAAGAAGATTAAAGTTGTTTAAGATTTTTTCAATGGTTAAAAGCGTTTGATGGTTCAGCAATTCAACAACAGTTTTGTTGATTTGTTCTTTAATTCTAGGACAACATTGGAGCAAATGATTTACAGATATTTGATTTCCAATATACACTTAACGTTTTTAGCCTTTTGTTTTAAAAGCATTTAAACAAAGTTTAAGTTAAACATCAAAGATTACGATTTTTCCTTGAACTTTGTATCATTGAGCTGTTTTAAAATTAAGTAGGAAACCATTGTACTTGAGCCGTTTTATACAATAGCGTGAATATTGACTGCCTAGAAGTCATTAACATGGGAGGGATGGGAGGGAATCACAATGGGAGGGAACCCAATAAAAAGTTACACTAATGTCTTTATTCGATATTTGATTAATTAAATGTTTGATCTCTAAGATCATTTGAAGGCGTATGTTAACATTTTGACCTTTGATAGCTTGTAATGCTGATTTCGAATCTACACAAAGTAATATTTTACAAGCATTAATAGGTAATTCTGCAGTATAGAGTAATGCCATTAAAATAGCTAACAATTCTGCAGTAAAAATTGAATAATAGAGAACTATATACTATCGTTTCTCTATTTCTAACGAGGGTATTACAAATGCTGCTCCTGTATTCCCATTCTGAAGGACAGACCCATCTGTGTATATTTTAATGCATCCACTATAACAACTTTCTTTATGTAAATTAAATACGTTTTTTTAATATGTTTGGAGATTAACTTTTGTTAACATATGTATGATCAATATCAAAAGCAGGTTTAATTTGTTCCCAAGGCGGTACTGGCGAAAAAGATGGCTTAGCTGCAAATTTCTTTATTTTTTTAATTCTTTACAATTGCCGTTAATATCTGAGACAAATTTAGAATTAATTGTTTGCAAAGAGTGAATTGTTTTAGCTCTTTTAGCAAAATCATTTTCAGTATCTAACTTAACTTTGTCTTTACAAAATGTGTCATATACAGATGATTTTAGTACAAATTTTGCAGCAGACATCTTTCTATATACATCGATAGGTAGAACACCTGCTTCTTTATATGACCCAAGATTAGAAGCATGAGTTGGTACCCCAAGTGCCATTTTAAAAGCTTTACAATCGATACATTGTAGTTTGCTTAACAAATATTTTAGAGCACAAAAGAAAATTTTCTGAGCATAAATTAATCGAGATCGTACAAGAGAATTAGCAGGACATAGAAGCGTTTTTGTATCTTGTCCCCAACGCTGTTTACTTATAATTTTAAGAAAATGTAAAGCCTTTCTTGCTTTGTTTAAAATGTAATCTATATGTTGATTCCAATTAAGTTTTGATGAAAGGAAACACACCCATGACAACATCAAAACTTCACACTCTGCGTATAATTGATTACTGTGCCATTGATGGTAAAAACTGGAAGTTTGTCTGGGTTGCATCCCGAATTAAAAAGTACTGTATGTGTTTTTTCTGATGATAACGTTAAACCATTTTCTTTAATAAATGTATTTATGTTATCTAATTTACGTTGATATAATCGTACATCTCTTCATGGGTGATATTGGTATACCAACCATCAGCGTTGATGGTCACCAGCTGGACGTCAGGGCCAAATGGTCCGCAAGTCTCATTCCACTCTTTGAGAAGACTGAGCACATGGGTAGAGTCCTTGATGTACGAGGGCAGTCCAGTTACCAGCTCCTGCAGACAGCTGTCTGCTAGTTTAGAAAGGTTCCCCGTATGACCACTGCATCCTGAGACGATGGGACGACCTGGTGGATTGGTGAGGGATTTATGCACTTTGGGGAGGTGATAGAACTGTGGAGTTCTCACACACTTCACCTCAACTAGTGCCCAATTACGCGTTGTCTCGTTGATGGCACTGTTCTGGCATAAGTTCAAATCATAGCCTGCTATATTTCTTTTCAAAGTACTGCGCCCCTTCCATCCGCGTGTGTTAGAGTGCATGCGTGTTGTTTTGTTCTTGTGTGTGTGTGTGTGTGTGTGTGTGAATGTGTAGGTGTGTGTGTGTGTGTGTGTGTGTGTGTGTGTGAGTGTGTGTGTGTGTGAGTGTGTGCTTGCGTGCGTGTGTGTGTGTGTGGCACATTCGTGTGTGTGTTAGTCTGTGTGTGTGTTAGTGTGCGTGCGATCGTGTGTGTGTCGTGTGTCGTGTGTGTGCGAGTGCGTCCGTGTGCGCAGTGTGAACGCGCAGCAGTCGTGTGGTGTGTGTGTGTTTGTGTGTGTGGTGTGTGTGTGTGTGTGTGTGCGTGGCGTGCGTGCGTGCGTGTGTGAGTGCGTCCGTGTGCGTGTGTGTGTGTGTATGTGTGTGTGTGTGTGTGTGTGTGTGTGTTGTGCGTGTGTGCGTGTGCGTGTGCGCGTGTGCGTGTGTTGAGCCGTGTCGTGTGAGTTGTGCCGTGCGTTGTGCGTGTGCGTGTGCGTGTGTGTGTGTATGTGTGTGTGTGGTGTGTGTGTGTGTTTGTGTGTGTGTGTGTTTGTCTGTTTAGTGCGTGCGTGTGTCTGTGTTTCTTTAGCGCCGCACGTGCTGTGTGTGTGTATATATTTGTGTCGTCTTATTTATATTGCTTGTTATGTTGCTTGCTTATTTATTTCAATTATTATTGTAAGGCGCTTAGGGGCTTTTTTAAGATTAGGCGCTATATATTATTATTATTATTATTATTATTATTATTATTATTATCATAAGCGCCTGACTAATATGTTATACAGCTAGGCAAATTTGGGTGTTGGGTTGTTTTCTACATCAACATAATGGGAAGTGTTGCCGAGCTGTCTGATGCCCTCCTCGATGTAGTCATCGACGTTTTGGACAACAACAGCGCCTCCTTTGTCTGCACTGCTGATTCTGATCTTGCGATCAAGAACCAGCTGTCTCAGATCAAACAATGCTTGCCTGTGTTGCCTCTGGATGTTGCTTCTTGGTCGATGGATGGTCTCGAAGGAGTCGGTGAGGTGGATCAGACTGTCGCAATAGTTTAGGGTTTGGTTTCGGCGTCTTTGGGGAGTGTAGTAGTTCTTTTTTTGCAGAACCTAGGAGGCGTATCTGGCTCTGACGTTTCACCCTCTTCATACATCACACACACACAACACACACCACACACACACCCACACACACACACACACACACACACACACCACACACACACACACACACACCACACACACACACACACACCCGAACACACACACTCGCATATGCGTACACACAAACGCACGTGCACGCACACATGCATACAAATCAATGAATACCCACACATTCGCGAACGCCGCACGTTCATACACATACACACGCGCAGCGCGCACGCACACACACCGCACCGCACTTTATATTATACACACGCACCACGCACGCACACATCCGCACACACACCACACACACACACACACGCACGCACGCACGCACGCACACGCACACGCACACGCACCACACACGTACACTACCACACACATATAACACACACACACACACACAAACCAAACACACACACACAACACACACACACACACGCACACACAACACCACACACACACACACACACACACACACACATAACACGCACGCGCTAGCGCCGCGAGCGTGCAGATTGTCCAAATATGCTTAAGGTCTTTAAGGCCAGGCGCTCATAGCGCAGTCAAGGACGTACATATCGTCGCATCATGGCGAGGCATTCAGTCCCAGTGGGTAGAGAGTCTGGATTTTTTAGATCCAGAACGTCTCACGTTGAAGTCTTGAAGGTTGTTTTTGCGTTGTTGCAGTGGACCTTTTCGATAGGCATGCATCTGATGTTTGCAAGGGAATGATGTGGACTGTTGAAGATGGGTTGTGATGTGTGTTCCTGTGTTTTTGTTGATGTTTGATCTGTGCAGGTAGAATCTGGTTTTGAGGCTGTTTTGTGTTTATCCTACTTACTGAGTATTGGGGCACATGTTACAGTAGAGTAGGTAGACGACGTTACTGTACTCACATGACAACCTACTCCTGAGACTGAACACCCCCTCAGTTCCGGACGATCTGAACGTCGAAGACTCCACCAAAATGCACCTGACACACAACACACTTCTGTTTTCCGAATTTGTACACTCCTGGATGGTCATCAACAGCAGCAGGCAGAGGAGTGGGCATGAGTACCGACCTCAAGGAGTAGCCGTTTCTTTCTGCCACTAGTGGAGGAAGGGGAACGGCCTTTATAATCATGTTGCTGTTGGCAACCATGGTCTGGTGGAGCTCTTGAGTCCAAGAGCGCAGTGGTGGATTGGCTCGGTTGTGTGTCACGATCAGAGGTGGGCGCTCGCAGAACAGTTCTTTTGGCCTGTACTGCAGTGCGTCTTGCCTTGATATACCTCTGACTTTCTGTTCAGCCTTTCGTAGTATGGACTCTCTGTAGCCCCTAGCCCTGAAGTGGCCAGTCATTTCCTGTATCCTTCTCTCAAACACCAAGTCGTCTGAGCACAGTCTCCTGAGCCTCAAGAACTGGCTGTATGGAATACCCCTGCACACGTGGCTAGGATGACATGACCGTGGGTTCAGGAAACAGTGTGCATCAGTCGGCTTGGTGTAGAGGTCAGTCTGCAGGAAACCACCAACCAGGGAAGAAAGGGCACACTGCATGGGGATGAGTGGTGTGTGAATTTGATTGTTCTGTGAAATGAGTTCAGATGATCCATGAACCTCTGCAAGTCCTCTTCTGACTTTCTCCATAGAGGAAAAATATTGTCAATGAACCGCCTCCAGAGGTCTTCTGAAACCGGAACAGGACTGGAGGCAATGAGTTGTTCCTCACGCCACGCCATGAAGAGGTTGACAACCGCTGGGGCTAGTGGTGTGCCCATGGCAGTCCCAAAGATCTGCTTGTAGATCGCGTCATTGAAACGGAAGACGTTGTTCTTCAGGACATGGTATGCCATGAGCACAACATCAGCTGCTGGAGGCACCTAGTTCATGGCGTGGTAGTCCAGGAAGTGGTGCAGCGCAGTCTTGATGTCCTCATGAGGAATGTTGTTGTACAGCCCAACACCGTCGATCGTCACCAGCCTCGTGTCCTGGTCGAAGGGGCCATACTCCAGGTTCCACTGCTGAAGGATGCGGAGCATGTGGGTGGAGTCCTGGATGTAGCTGGGAAGGCGGGTGACGAATGGTTGAAGCCAGCTGCCCACCAACTTGGAGATATTTTCTGTGGGACCGTTGATCCCTGAGACGATCGGCCTTCCTGGAGGGTTGACTGAGTCCTTGTGGATTTTGGGCAGTGTGTAGAAGCGGTGGCACGTGAGCTTGCTTGGTTCTGTTTCTGCCCATTTAAGCGTTGATTTGCTGATGCATGCATTGTATTTTCTTTATGATTTCATCAGACTTCTCGGCGATGTCCCGTGTAGTAGGCCCAAGTAGGCCCAATCCTAGTGATATCCTTTGTTTTAGAGAGAGAGAGAGGGGGGGGCACGGAGAGGAGTCCCTCATTCTATCTATCTCTCTCTCCCCAACTATCACTAGGATTGGACCTACTAGGAGCTTTGATATATATATATATATATATCGAAATATTGGGAAAGAAATAACCAGCTTGTTTGCCCTTTCTGTTTTTTGTTATATATATTATACATCTGAAGAAAAAAACACAACAAATCCTTTGTAAGTTCTAATTTTTTTATCCAAGCTTTCGAGGGGGTAACCCCTCTTTTTCAAGGTACAGAACTGACAAAGGTAGAAAACACCACGTAAAAAAGACTTATGACGTAGAACGATGACATTCCATACAAACTAAGCCAACTAAAATGACGTATCCTTAAACTTTATCATTGCCTTGTCACCTGCTGAGGATCCCCCCCACCACCACAACACCCTCACCCCCAAAAAACACACACACATCACCCTCTCCCTACCCTCTCTCCTCTCTCTATAAAAAAGTGAAAATGTAGGATATAGGATATAGATATATATCTATATATATATATATATATATATATATATATATATATATATATGCCACACACATGTTATGTATATTATTATTTCCTTTCCCATCAAATAGCACTTAGCCACAGCTACTACTCTATCGCAGACATACAAATATTAACTTATGACTTATGGTTGTAGCTCAGTCACAAGAATTATTGGTCCAACTTCAGGATACTGTCCACTAATGACAAATGCCATTTTGAGTAAAGAGCCCTAACTGACCTAAATATCTCCAATGAGCGACTTAGCAGGCTAATTTCACCACAAGGTGGTGAACAGCTCGAGTGGGTCAAATCCTAGTGATAGCCTTTGTTGGGAGCAACAACAAAGGATATAACTAGGATTAGGCCTACTCGAGCCTTTCGTGACCAGGCGGTGAAATCAGCCAGCTAATCCTAATGATCGCCTTTGTTGGGGAGAGAAAAAGAAGGAAGGAGGGTCTCCTCCCCATCCCCACCCCTCTCTTACTCTCTCTCTCCAACAAAGGCTATCACTAGAATTGGACACACTTGAGCTTTTCGTCACCTGGCGGTGAAATCAGCCAGATCAGATAAGTCGAGCATTCGAAATGACACGAGTGGAGGCTGAAACAATGATTAACTCAAAAGGCTAGAATGGTGCAAGGACATTGCATAACTGAAGTATCACGCAATCGTTCTTATCATCACCACAACCACTGCTGCTATGTAGAACTAAAACTATTAACTTGTAGTTTAAACCCTTTCTCCCCTCACAGCTGTTTCGAGAGGAACATTTACTTCATCTATATTATCAGATGTTGTTTTCAAGCCAACTTTAGTTTACCAAAAAATACTTTTTCATAAATAACAGTCAAGAACATGCTGTAGTATGTGAATAAATTAGTTATATTCAGTGAAAATTGCTAGATTTTCACTCATGGGCGATTTTATTTATGTGCGGCGATACTAAGTTAATTATTTAAGAAAAGTTTCTACTATTTTCATGATACTGCTCAGCAAGAAAAGATTTACAATTAATCTGTTGGAAGAAACAATTTAAAATACTATGTAGAACATGCAACCAAAATATTTTTATAGGGATATGCTTTGTGCATTTGTTATTTAATATTTTTAGATTTAGCCTTTTAACTAAATAGCTTGATTCTGTGTGCGACGGAACAGATGTGCCCTCTGCTCCCCCACCCCGACTACGTACATGAAGAAAGGTATGGTCAATACCAGACTTCACCAGGCATTGGACGAGCTTTCTTTGAATAAATCAAGTAGTAGCCCTCTGTGGGGATACCGAGGGGTGTATTTTGTATTGGATACCTTCAATTGGCTCCAACAACACAGTCATAATTTTGTCTGGCAAGTCTTCAATTCGTTGAGATATATCACAAATCAGTTTCAGAAATAATAACTGAAGCAAGCTTTATGTTCACCATTTACACATTGACAAGTTAAACACCAATATATCACGCAAAACAAATGATTTTTTTGTTATGCACCGTGCATAAAACTCTTCGATTATAATTATTATTGAGACTTGTACAAAAAAAAGTGTATAAACCATTATTGATTTTATTTCTATAATAACAAAACCTCCGTCGTGTAATATCAATAACTTGTGTAGTGTATGACTGTGTCATCGCATGTCCTTGCCTTGACATGAAATATTGCCGTTAATTAACCATGGTTATTCACGTCTAGTGTCTTTTCCATGAATATTCAGTCGTATCTTTAACGCTTTCAAGACATTTTCCTCTCGCTTTCCACTTTGTTTTAAAGACACTAGACTCTGCAGATAAAACAAAGGGTTAAGTGCTGAGTTCATTGGTATCATAAACACTACCATCATGCCATAAACTGTCTGTGATAAAGTGACACCACTCGCTGACATCATCAGGGCCACTCCAAAACTGAACCAAACTAAGACATTAAATACTGTTATTTTTCGGATCAAATTTGCTGAAGTGTAATATAACCTGTTTTCAGGTTTTAATACAAATCTGTATTGTGGCAATCGTCTCTTGATTGAAACTTGACAGGTTGCAATCATCAAAGACATGATGAAATTGATTCCGGCAATAACCTTGAACCACCTGAATTCATGTTGGGACTCAAAGGATTGAAACAATGCCAAACGACACAGACCAGATTGGTCCGATAGGCCCCAGTGTGAGAATCCAGGAATAAAAGGTGTAACAGACACTACAGCTGCCCCAAACCATATCATAGCAAATACTTTTACAGACAAACAAATGCAGAAAATTGATGAATCTCGGGTAAAGCATAGAACAATGGTGTGGTACGAATTTATTACCAAAATACCCAGTATTGCGATTTCATTAGACAAGATGAAAAGAAAACCACTCAACTTGCAAAATGTACTTTGGATCCACTTCTTCTCATTCCAGATGTACTCCCCGTAAAACACTTGATTTGCTGTCAGAACAATGGCTGTGTGTATCCCCATACCTACATCAGCAAGATGCACATGGACCATGGATTTCAAGAAACCGATTCCAATAGTGTCTTTGATACGAAATGACAGAGCAAGGCAAGCTGAGCTCCCTACAGTAGCAGATGAACTCACAAACCAAAAGTAAAGTGTATGAATTTCTGAGGGTAGCAACGTTTCACAGGAAGAAAGAGTCACATAAGTGGAGAAACACTTTATGCTTCTAAGGTGCTCAGGGAATAGCGTCCTGCAGCAAAGTCTATAGTTCGAAGTTACAACCATTTTCAATTGATGGGAACTAGAAAATAACTGGAAAGGAAAATCATTTATGGGATTTCCTAACATGTATAATTCAGTCAACTGAGGCATAAGATTGAAGCCTTTAGCTCCAATTGTTTCTACGTAAGAAAAAGACACATTCAGATGCTTTAGATGAGGAAAGTAGAACGATACCTCACCACTCAAAATATTGATTGATGTTTCTGACATATCCAGCCTTGTCAAAGAATAAAGTATGCGCTTAACTTGATGTCTTGAAATTCTCGCTATAGGATTATTTGAGAAATGTGCAGATTTCAGATTTGGCATATAGGTGAACACAGCTAGATCAAGAACAGCAATATGGTTATTGCTTACATCCAGGTATTGCAAGTTCAGTTTATTTCCAGAAATGCCAGAAATGTTGCGCATGGAACAGGATTCTAGGCTCAAGTGAGTAAGATATATATTTCCCACAAGATCGGCCATTTGTAGTTCAGAATGTGCGCCGTCAAGATAACGAAGTTCAGGGAAAAGAAACGCTACGAAAGGGTGACGACATGTAAATGAATGACCTTGACACTCACAATCCTGAGGGCATATTCTGTCACAATTGAATTCATCATCTCGCAGAGGACACTGACTCACACCATCACAGAGATGATATTGATGCAAACAGACTACAGAATGTCTACATCGATAGTGACCAGGACACGTTGCTTTGTCACAGTCTTGTTCATCCTCTCCATAAAGACAGTCAGATAATCCATTACATCGGGTATACACTGGAAGGCAGTGCAACAGTTCGTCTGTACATTGATAGTGAGATTCAGAACAAAACTGATCTGCACTCATAACTAGCCCGTTGAAATAACCGGTACCATCCAAATCCACGTGTATCTGCTGTGCATTGGTGCCACTTGGGTAGAAGTAATCTAGTGGAAAACAGTCTAATTCGTCAGAACTGTCCAGACAATCTGAATACTCGTTGCAACGTTGACTATGCGATATGCATTGTCCATTAGAGCATTGAAAACCGAAGCATGAAGTGTGCTCACAAAATGATTCATCGCTGTTATCTGGACAGTCCTGTTGCAGATCACAAACAAAAGTGTAATGAAGGTCACTGGCTCCATCCTCACACTGGAACGTGTCATGGCGCTTCGGTGTAGACGTCTGCTTTTGACTGACGTTTCTAAGGTTTACATTAGACGTTGACACGCTGACTTCTCTCCTACAAAGTTGTTTCTTGTCCATGTACAAGAAAGAATGCACCACATGTCCATTTGTACATGCAGTTAAAACCTGTTGCGTGGCCAAAAAAGCAGATACGGGCACATATAAATAGACTGGTAAAGTTTGTAGTGAAGGATACTGAATTTCACATAATGCTGTCAAAAAATAAATAATTACTGCTATGCCCAAATATTGTAGGTTGTTTGATTTCAAACTGCATGGAAGTTAATATTATACTTTGTATTGTTCTCGAAGGAAGATATGGTCGAAATACCCTTAAATGGGCCAGGTTATAAACCAGTGCATTGACAGACCACTTTACAAACTTACTGTACAGGAAAGGAACATTGTCCCAGCCTGCTGTCCCTCCCACAGCCACGCGAAACCGTGCATATTGTTTGAAAATGTGTAGAGAATCTTCCAGTTCTTTTCTGGTTTTAAGTGAAGCTAGTTTTCCACCTATTGTTTTGCATTCATATTTGAAAAAATGTGATGACGTGGGTTGGTTTGTTCTGATTGATTTGAAACATTTGTGGTGTGATGCAACCAATCCCTGACACCGAGGACTGCTGAATGGACAATGTTCTGTTTCATCCTGCTGGTTTTCGCATTCCACTTTTAAGTTACAGTCTAGGTGATCTTGAAATCTAAGATAACTGGGCACCGAGCAATTGAACAATCTGCTTGTGACTTTTCGAGGCTGCTCACCTTGAAGAATCATTGAAAAGTATAATCTTAGGAATGAAGGATATTCTTCATGAACCACTATTTCCATAGTAATGTATGATGAGATAAATACGTGGCCTGGTGTGACATCGTCTAAGCATATGGACTCGGTGTTTTGCTGAATGTTGTGTGGCTCTTGATATGTTATGCGTAACTTGAAAATAGTGTTGTCAATGTCTCGACAAACACCCGGTGCAATTACCTGCCGAACACTGATCATAAAAACAAAGCCAGATGGTACATTCATTACTTCTCTAATTACCGATTGCCTAACCTGTTTCAATTTGGGCACATTGACATATCCAGAATAACCCAATGAAGGTCTGACAACAAAGCTAGGACGTTCATGGTGGGTAAAATCTAGGTTCACTTTGGGCTTGTTTGTATGCATTACGTATATCCTTTGTGCCTGTGCTTGCACAACAAAATATTGAAGAGAATGGAACAGACATGACATGATTTCTGCAGGATTTGGCAAAAATGTTTCATGCTTGCGATATGGCAAAAGGACACGAGTTTCCCATGGAGCATTTTCACACCAGTACCTTAATCTGTTCAGATGGACAGAGAGATATGTAGGAACGTTGTTTGTAATGTAAAGGGTACAAAATGTTGTGGACTGTCCACACACACCGTACGTCACACCTGGGTGTGTTCCCGAGTCTGGTGGTCTGTTGTTTAAACTGTCACAGCCTGTTCCATTGACCTGCTGAATTCTCGCATCAGTGATATTGTGGTGGTCAAAATAGTCTGCGCCTGGGCACACTTCTCTGATTTTCTTGATGTCTGGTTTGCTGATATCTGCCAGCTTTGTATCTTAAGATTCATATAAACATGCATGTTTTGAGGTTTTTGATAGCGTGCTTAGCAGGTATTGTTTTACTGCCAATCCACATACGTGTGCATGTATGTTCCAATATTATTCTACTGTATTACTATATTATTCTAAGGTGATGTGTTACTGGCATGTGTTTTTATTGTATACCCCTTTTCGTATACAGCTATATATGTGTAGTTCTTCCCTTTATTAAAAAAGCGTTAACAAAACATGTGAAAGTGAAACCAGATGCATACAGTCTAGATCCTCATCATAGCTAGTCTAACAAACAATCACAAACACCTAAAACTGTGCATACATACTTGTACATGCAAGAGATCAACTGCAGTATGTGAAATTCCAAACAACGGCATTTTGACAAACACAATTAGATTGGATCAGCAAAAGAATGGTGGGGGATTTCAGTTCAGTCCTGTTTGAATACATTAAATCCTTAAATCCATATATCCTGGGTCCGGCCGGGGGGCCCGGTCCGGCGGGGCCAAGCGGTGGTTTTTCAGCTCACTGATGACAATATAACACAGGTCAGAACAATGGCTGAAACTACCTAAAAACTGGGGCAAAAATTGAAATTGGGCAAGGGCCTGACTATAAACGAAAAAAAACACACAACTTTTTTTTTTTCCTTTGATTTATGTAAACACACATATACATAAAGATAACATTGAACAAAAAATACAAAAGCATTTAATAAAATAATTAATTTAATCCGTGTTTTTTTATCTTAGAGAGAAAGGGAAGGGGTTTGAACAGACATTGATTTCTATCAAGATTCACCACAGTATAAATACTTATGTTGTTGTTGTTGTTGTTGAACAGACAGACTGAACACATGCATATATTATGAATTGAGAGAGTTTTCAACAGTCCAATAAAACAAATTACACTCATCATCATATCAGTACATAACCAAATCACAATCGTAATATTATGCAAATATAATATTATCGGTACATAAATAAACAATTAAAAATAGCCATAATATGACAAGATAAATACGCGTCTAAAATTGTTGCCATGATCGAATGCTGTTGAAGGAAAAAGAGGAATTGGTTTACGGCTACAATATCTGTGCAAGTGTGCGTGTGTCTCTATGTGTTTCTGATATGAAACATTGTATTACGCACTGTACACATTATACATTGAAGATCAAAACATATTTTGTATTGTAAGTTATTTGAAGAGATCGTGTTCGCTGGAGCCAAATAAGGATTGTGCCAATAATCGTAGTTGTCGTAAGTTTTCTTCTTTTGCTTTTAAAACATGATTGTCCTTAGAAAATGTTAGAACTGAAATTAGTGTATATGAAATTATCTATATGCAGGCCTTATATGATGCTAGTCATTTCGCTTCCGACTATGACTACCTAGACAGAGGGGGACAGTAATACTAAATCTGGCGGGCTGGGCGAGAATTTGTTCATAAGTCCGGGATCCGCTTGCCCAGGTACATCCCACTCTCTCGGCTAAAGGGATTTGTAGGACAACGGCATTGTTGAAGACCCGCCATGTATATTGTTACAGTCAATTCATCAAATAGTAAATTTATACATTTCTAGAATTAGCAGTACATTTATGTCAGTTACTGTTTTCAACTCATGGAATTTACAAATTTCCTAAAAAATTGTGCATGCCTTATTTTGTGAATTTACTAAGAAGTTAAAGTACTTTCAGTAAAGTTTTGTCAAACTGAATATTCAGCCCATAGCATAAGGGATTCGTGACTGTGTGATCTTGGGATGTGAACTCACTTCACCAAAAATCATTCAATAGGGTTTGATAAGGGCTTCAGTGACTGTTGTGATTCTTGGGATGTGAACACACTTCACCAAGGCATTCAACTAGGAACACTGGTATGAGTTGGGTTTTTTCCTAGTCCAAGGAAGTTTGCTCTGATATTGCAAGGAGGTGTTTGCTGAGCAACGAGATGGCCCTTGAATTAAAAAAGTATACAGAGGAGTTATTCCAACAATACAACAGCAAAATTCCAATCTCCTCCCAAATTCGGAAACAGCACGACTCTGAATGGAAGTGAAGTGTGGCAACTAGCAACAATCAACAAGAAGCTCAAAAGGACTACTATCTGCTCAAAGTAAGATAATCCTTTTTCTCTTAGTGAGCTGGAGGGTGTGGGGCGGGGAGGGGTGGGGGTGCGTTTGTAGTGTTTGTGTGTTGTGGATATGTGTCTGGGGGGATGATTGTGTGTTGTATGAACGGTGTATGGGGTGGGGGGTGGGGTGGGTTGTGTGTTTTACTGTTTATGCTGTTGGGAATGTTGAACGAGTGTATGGGGGGTGTTTTACTGTGTGGTGTGTGTGTGTGTGTGTGTGTGTGTGTGTGGTGTGTGGTGTGTGTGTGTGTGTGTGTGACCTTGACCATGACCTTATGACTTGACCTACTTTGGAAAAGTTAACTTCGAGTGTAACTTTTTAGCGTTAACCTAGGGCTTTATATTTGGCATTACATTTCTTGTAACAAGACCTTTCAAATGGTAACAAACGTTTTTTTTGACCTTGTGACCTTACCGTGACCTTGACTTTTGTGACAACATATTTTAGCTAACATTATGTTTCAAATTTACACACATATGACCTTTGACCAACTTTTCAAGAAGCTGCCTTTCGGGGGCATCAGTGTTTCACAAACACATCTTTTTTTTTTAAAGAAATTCTGCACTACCAATTTGTTAGTTAATTGTCGCTTGTTTTCTGTTGTCCAGGTATGAAGTTCTCCAATGTGGCCCGTAAAAGCTCATCAAGAAAAGAAAAAGTGCAATGAAACCCTGTGTACTACGTAACATAGAGGAAACGTTTAACGATTATCAAATGGTGCACACATTGCTACAGTCATTGAGGTCGAGATCGAATGATTAAAAAAACACAAAACGAAATATGCAAAATATTCCACCAGCTCGCATTGTAGTTTATTCAAATCGCTAAGTTGGAGTGCCCGAAAAAGAGAAGAGCCAAGACAACCGGTGTAGTTGTTCGTCCATCCTCAGCAGGGAGTTTTCATCACGGGGGGTCAAGTTGACCTTGTTGATATGCAGCCATGCGCAAGAAAACGGCTTCAAATGGATCCATTGGTGTACCAGATCACCTCACAAGTTCTGTGTCCTACGGCCCTAAACAGCAAACGGTCCCGTTGGGTTGCAGGCCAGCTCCTGGACATTTTTCTTTGCTGGGGAGCCCCAGCGATCCTGCAAGAGTGATAATGGCACAGAGTTCACAGCTTCCGTCATTTCATAGCTAAGGAGTGCTGGCCTCCTTTAGTAAGTGTGCATGGTAAGCCCCGACCCCCAAAGCCAGGGATCGGTTGAGCGTACAACTGCGATCTTAAAGACATGTTGGTGGCTTGGCTTGCAGACACAACACCCAGACTGGTTGCAGGCATGCAAATTTGTACAGTTCCAAACAAACTCATCCCACCATTCTGAATAAAGCAATCCCCATATTCAGGCCCTTGTTTGCAATTATCTCGCATGGGACTGACCTACATCAACTTTGCCACGGGAAATCCGAACAATTTGGAGACAGAAGAAGATCTCGCAAGACTGGAATTGCCTCAATCTGCCACCACATCAGCTGAAATCCTGCCACCACATCAGCTGAATCTGCCACACATCAGCTTAACATCTGCTACCACATCCGCTGAATCACTAGGCACTGAGACAGAACAGTATCTCGCAAGACTGGAAGTGGCCTCAATCTCCACCACATTCAGCTGAATCTGCCACCACATCAGCTGAAGCTCCACCGACATCATTGAAATTCTGCCACCACATCAGCTGAATCAACTAGCACCTGAACAGTCATTGATGGTAACTGATCGCTGTGAGAGAATTAAACGATCTCGGAAGAAGGCTTTCCTCCGGACAACGTGTCCAAGCAGAACGGATGTGAAAAGAACGAGAGTAAATTTGAATTGGCACCCGTTTAATGAGTCACAAATGTGGAGAAATAGGAGATAATTTGGGCAGTGCCAGTGCCCATGGTCGACCCATCGGGCAGAGGTGATGCAAGAAAACATTCTAGGTGTTGTTGTCACATGGAAATAGAAACTGACATCTAGACGATTGCTGTAAGGCCGGGATTTTGAGGGGAGGGTATTAAAGACATCAATTTGATTATGCCCCCAAAGACTGCTTGCGATTACTGATGTTAATCTTGAAAAACATGTGTCCTTGCGATTCACTGTTATAGCACAGTCGCATCAGGGGGGCAAGGTTTATGTTAGTGCAACTGTGGGGGTGGGGCGAAGAAGTGCCAACAACAAGTGCAAGTGTTTCAAAGCAAAACTTATTTGGCCACCAGCCTCTCTTGCCACAATAAATTAAACTCTCATGTGTGTGTGTGTGTGTGTGTGTGAGAGAGAGAGAGAGAGAGAGAGAGAGGAGGAGAAGGAGAGAGAGAGAGAGAGAGAGAGAGAGAGAGAGATTGAGAGAGAGAGAGACAGAGACAGAGACATGAGACAGAGAGAGAGAGAAGAGATAGTGTGATATAATCTTGCATGTGTTGTGATTATATGTTCTTAAGGTCGGTATGTGTGCACATGTAATTCACACACACTTTAATGTTCATTTCATTTTATCATATGTTGTTTCGTTAATAAAACATTATGTGGTCTTACTTAAAGTGTGCTGTCTCTGGCTTGCAAGGCTTTAGTAAATTTATAAATTTCCTGCCCGCAAAATTCAGAATGTATACATTTCCTAAACAATGTCGGAAACTAGTGCAAGGTCTGAGTTTAATGGCCCGTTCGTGTTTCAGAACACACCAACACACATCACACACACACACACACACACACACACACACCACACCACACACACACAGAGACACACACCCACCACACACACACACACACACACGGACAGTTTTGCTTATTACTATATGATTGTAAATTCCCCAAGTGAAACAGTAACTTCTAAATGTACTGAACTTCTAGAAATTTATGACATTTCCTGATTTGATGATTTACTGTAACCTATCTTATGGACACGCGTACTTGCACACACGCGTGCGCGTGCGCGTGCGCGTGCGGCGCACTAACACACGCACACCGCAGCATGCAGTGGCAAAAGAAAATGAGTTGTGGGGGTGTTGATAAATGAAAGTCAAGTCAAATCAGTCAAATGATCCTTTATTGACATATAAGGAATAAGCTAAACAAAGCTTTTTTTCATCCTGTCCGTCATAAATGAACAAGAACACAGCTGAAGCAAATAATATAACAACGAAATCTGAAGAAAAAAACAAGGCCGTCATCAATAATATGGGAATAAATACCATATATCACGACAAGCAAGTATAATAATTTCTATGCAAATATGGACAAATGTAGTACAAAAGATGAGGAAAGAAATAGACATCATGCTGGCTGGGTGTTTATTTCCCCTCCTCAAACTTTAATCAGATGTTTGCATACGCACACACTGACGAATACATGTGCGACGCACTTCCGACACCTGAAAACACCTCCCCACACGTCCACTTGCAAGCTCATATATGCATAAAATAACGGTCTGAATATAATATTAGAGTGTATTACAATTCGCACGTTATTACAAAACGCAATTGTACACGAATTGCAATAAACTGATGTGACTTCAACGCTTTTGTAATAATTTTTATTACAATTTCGCTCTTTTATTACAACAATACTTATTGCAAAACGCGTTGTACGCGAAATGTACTAAACTGATTGTGGGATCGGCAACGTTTTTTGTAATACTTTATACAAGTCGCTACTTTATTGCAACGCGTTTTGTTAGCAGACCACTGTGCGGTACCTTTGTATGCGCGCCAAAGATACAAAACTCTATCTAGCTGTTCTGATAGAGTTTCGAACTGTATCTATCAGTTCGATAGGTGTTGAAAACCCTATCTAGT
>CM065700.1:6338095-6339167 GCA_017654935.2 Phymorhynchus buccinoides | reverse complement strand
TCTACGTATATGAGGTCCAATGAAGAGAGAGAAGAGAAAGAAGTAGAGAGAGAGAGAGAGAGAGAGAGAGAGAAGAGGTGTGAGAGAGAGAGAGAGAGAATAATTTAGGCATAAGCTGATGGCATTAGTAAAGTTTGAAGTAAAACTCATTAATTAGCATTACTAATAAACAAGATTGTCCATTAGGAGCTTGTGATAAGATTTCCGAAAGGAAGATACGCTTGTTTTATTTTTTAGATAATCAGGGAGGGTCGTTCCACAGTTTACCACCAGAGAATTTAAGGGATGATTTACATAGATCTGTTCGGGGGCGGGACATTGTTAGTTTGGTTTTGCTTCTGATTGTATGGACTTTAAATTTAGTAATATGATATTTTGGTGCTAACTTATTTATGATCTTGTTCATAAGGGTACCTTTGCTTAGTAGGCATTTCAAATCAAATGGTAGAATGTTAATTTCTTTATAGTCATTGGTTTCTAGGGATTACGTTTTAAGGAGTATGAGTTTAAGATAACGTTTTATATAATCTTTCAACGTTTGTGAGTGTGTTTTTACTAGCTGAATCCCAACATGTTGATGCATAATCAATATCATGTTGGATATAGGCATGGAAAAAAAGTCTACGAGTATGTTGATCTAAAAAGTGTTTAATTCTATTGAGCTGAAATACTTTTTTTTGAAATTTTCTTGGACAGAATGTCCATGTGTTTTGACCAGGATAAGTTGTTGTCAATGTATACGCCGAGTAATTTGTGTGAAGTAACTTCTTATAAAGGCTTTTCATAGATAGTCGGTGTTCTTAATTGATTTTTAAAGTTTTGCCTCTTTTGTCTTGTTGTGATTAACATGAATTTAGACTTTTTGGGGTGTAAGGCCATATGATTTTGCTCTGCCCAGTCAACTAGATTATTAATGTCACTCTGCAATCGAGAACAGATTGAATCAGCATTTTGGCAATTTTTATGCACTGTGGTATCGTCCTGCAAAACGCTCACAGAGAGAGAGAGAGAGAGAGAGAGAGGAGAGAGAGAGAGAGAGAGAGAGAGAGAGAGAGAGAGAGAGAGAGAGAGA
>CM065700.1:6318095-6333095 GCA_017654935.2 Phymorhynchus buccinoides | reverse complement strand
CTGAATATGGGGATTGCTTTATTCCAGAATGGTGGGATGAGTTTGTTTGGAACTGTACAAATTTGATGCCTGCAACCCAGTCTTGGGTGTTGTTGTCTGCAAGCCAAGCCACCAACATGTCTTTAAGATCGCAGTTTGTACGCTCAACCGATCCCTGGCTTTGGGGGTGTCGGGGCTTACCATGCACCATTACTAAAGGAGGCCAGCACTCCTTAAGCTATGAAATGACGTGAGCTGTGAACTCTGTGCCATTATCACTCTGCAGGATCGCTGGGGCTCCCAGCAAAAGAAAAATGTCCAGGAGCTGGCCTGCAACCTCAACGGACCGTTTGCTTTTTATGGCCCGTAGGACACAGAACTTAGTGAGGTGATCTTGGTACACCATGATCCATTTGAAGCCGTTTCTTGGCATGGACTGCATATCAACAAGGTCAACTTGACCCCGTGATGAAAACTCCCTGCTGAGGATGGGACGAACAACTACACCGGTTGTCTTAGGTCTCTTTCTCTTTTTCGGGCACTCCACACTTAGCGATTTGAATAACTCAAGCGAGCTGGTGCTGATATTTGCATATTTCTTTTGTGTTTCTTTAATCATTCGATCTCGACCTCCATGACCTGTAGCAATGTGTGCACATTTGATAATGTTAAACGTTTCCTCTATTGTTACGTAGTACACAGGGTTTTCATCTGCACTTTTTCTTTTCTTGATGAGCTTTTCTACGGGTCCACATTGGAGAACTTCATACCTGTGACAACAGAAAACAAGGCGACAATTTAACTAACAACTTGTAGTGCAGATTTCTTTAAAAAAAAAGATGTGTTTGTGAAACACTGATGCCCCCGAAAGGCAGCTTCTTTGAAAAGTTGGTCAAAGGTCATATGTGTGTAAATTTTGAACCATAATGTTAGCTAAAAAATGTTGTCACAAACGTCAAAGGTCACGGTCAAGGTCACAAGGTCAAAACGTTTGGTACCATTTGAAAGGTCTTGTTACAAGAAATGTACATGCCAAATATCAAAGCCCTAGCGTTAACGGCTAAAAAGTTACACTCGAAGTTAACTTTTCCAAAAGTAGGTCAAAGTCATAAGGTCATGGTCAAGGTCACACACACACACACACACACACACACACACACACACACACACACACACACACACACACACACAGTAAACACCCCCCCATACACTCGTTCACACATTCCCACACATGCATAACAGTAAAACACACAACCCACCCCCCCCCCCACCCCATACACTCGTTCATACAACACACAATCAATCCCCCCAGACACACATCCACAACACACAAACACTTACAACGCACCCCCCCCTCCCCTGCCCCACACCCCTCCATGCTCACATAAGAGAAAAGGATTATTCTTACTTTCTGAGCAGATAGTAGTCCTTTTGACTTCTTGTTGAATTGTTGCTAGTTGCACACTTCACTTCATTCAGAGTCTTGCTGTATTCCGATTTTGGGAGGAGATTGTAATTTTGCTGTTGTATTGTTTGAATAACTCCTCTGTATACTTTTTTTCAATTTCAATGGCCATCTCGTTGCTCAGCAAACACCTCCTTGCATATCAGAGCAAACTTCCTTGACTAGGAAAAAACCCAACTCATACCAGTGTCCTGTTGAATGCCTTGGTGAAGTGTGTTCACATCCCAAGATCACACAGTCACTGAATCCCTTATCAAACCCTATTGAATGATTTTTGGTGAAGTGAGTTCACATCCCAAGATCACACAGTCACTGAATCCCTTATGCTATGGGCTGAATATTCAGTTTGACAAATTTACTGAAAGTACTTTAACTTCTTAGTAAATTCATCAAAAATAAGCATGCACATTTTTAGGAAATTTGTAAATTCCCTGAGTGAAACAGTAACTTCATAAATGTACTGACAATTCTAGGAAATGTATAAATTTACTGATTTGATGAATTTACTGTAACATATATACATGGGGGTCTTCCACAATGCCAGTTGTCCTCAAATCCCTTTAGGCCGAGAGAGTGGGGATGTACCCTGGGCAAGGCATCTCCACTATAAACAAATTCTCGCCCAGCCCGCCAGATTAGTATCTGCCCCCTCTGCTATATGGTAGTCATAGTCGGAAGCGAATGACTAGCATCATTATATAGGCCTGCATATAGATGCTATTTCATATACACTAATTTCAAGTTTTAATCATTTTCTAAGACAATTCATGTTTTAAAAGCAAAAGAAGAAAACTTACGACAACTACGTTTGGCACAATCCTATTTGGCTCCAGCGAACACGATCTCTTCAAATAACTTACAATACAAATATGTTTTGATCTTCAATGTATAATGTGTACAGTGGCGTAATTACAATGTTTCATATCAGAAACACATAGAGACACACGCACACTTGCACAGATATTGTAGCGTAAACCAATTCCTCTTTTTCCTTCACAGCATTTCGATCATGGCAACAATTTTAGACGCGTATTTATCTTGTCATATTATGGCTATTTTTAATTGTTTATTTATGTACCGATAATATTATATTTGCATAATATTACGATTGTGATTTGGTTATGTACTGATATGATGATGAGTGTAATTTGTTTTATTGGACTGTTGAAAACTCTCTCAATTTATAATCTATGCATGTGTTCAGTCTGTCTGTTCAACAACAACAACAACAACATACATTATTTATACTGTGTTGAATCTTGATAGAAATCAATGTCTGTTCAAACCCCTTCCCTTTCTCTCTAAGATAAAAAAACACGGATTAAATGCATGTATATGTGTTTACATAAATCAAAGGAAAAAGTTGTTATAGTAGGCCATTGCCCATCTCAATTATTGCCCCAGTTTCAGCCATTGTTCTGACCTGTGTTATATTGTCATCAGTGAGCTGAACACCGTGGCCCGGATTTCATAACAGACTGAAATCCCATTCTTTTGCTATCAATCTATTGTTTGCAAATGCCGTTGAATTTCACATACTGCAGTTGATATCTGGCATGTACAAATATGTCTGCTCAGTTTTAAGTTTTTGTGCTTTTGTTTGGTTTGTTAGATTAGCTATGATGAGGATCTGGACTGTATGTGTCTGGTTTCACTTTCACGTGTTTTGTTAACGCTTTTTTAATAAAGGGAATAACTACATATATATATATATATATATATATATATATATATATATATATATATATATATATATATATATATATATATATATATATATATATAACTTATATATAAAAATGGGTATGAAAACCACATGCCGGTAACACATAACTTTAGTTCTGCAATAGAATAATAATAGAACATACCTACACACGTATGTGGATTGGTAGTAAAACGATACCTGCTTAGCACGCTATCAAAACACTGAAAACATGCATTTTTATATGAATCTAAAGATACAAAGCTAGCAGATATCAGCAAGTCAGACATCAGGAAAATCAGAGAAGTGTGCCCAGGCACAGACTATTTTGACCACCACAATGTCACTGATGCGAGAATCCAGCAGGTCAATGGAACAGGCTGTGACAGTTTAAACAACAGACCACCAGACTCGGGAACACACCCAGGTATGACGTACGGTGTGTGTGGACAGTCCACAACATTTTGTACCCTTTACATTACAAACAACTTTCCTACATATGTCTCTGTCCATCTGAACAGATTAAGGTACTGGTGTGAAAATGCTCCATGGGAAACTCGTGTCCTTTTGCCATTTCGCAAGCATGGAACAGTTTTCGCACAACGTGCAGAAATCATGTCATGTCGTTTACATTCTCCTGAATATTTTGTTGTGCAAGCACAGGCACAAAGGATATACGTAATGCATAAAAACAACCCCAAAGTGAACCTAGATTTTTTCCACCATGAACGTCCTAGCTTTGTTGTCAGACCTTCATTGGGTTATTCTGGATATGTCAATGTGCCCAAATTGAAAGAGGTTAGGCAATCGGTAATTAGAGAAGTAATGAATGTACCATCTGGCTTTGTTTTTATGATCAGTGTTCGGCAGGTAATTGCACCTGGTGTTTGTCGAGACATTGACGACACTATTTTCAAGTTACGTATAACATATCAAGAGCCAGACAACATTCAGCAAAACACCGAGTCCATATGCTTAGACGATGTCACACCAGGCCACGTATTTATCTCATCATACATTACTATGGAAATAGTGGTTTGGGTATTATATCCTTCATTCCTAAGATTATACTTTTCAACGATTCATCAAGGTGAGCAGCCTCGAAAAGTCACAAGCAGATTGTTCAATTGCTCGGTGCCCAGTTACCTTAGATTTCAAGATCACCTAGACTGTAACTTAAAAGTGGAATGCGAAAACCAGCAGGATGAAACAGAACATTGTCCATTCAGCAGTCCTCGGTGTCAGGGCTTGGTTGCATCACACCACAAATGTTTCAAATTAATCAGAACGAGCCAACCCTCGTTATCACAGTTTATGAAATATGACTGCAAAACAATAGGTGGAAAACTAGCATCACTTAAAACCAGAAAGGAACTGGAAGATTCTCTACACATTTTCAAACAATATGCATGGATTCATGTGGCTGTGGGAGGGACAGCAGGCTGGGACGATGTTCCTTTCCAATACAGCAAGTTCGTAAAGTGGTCTGTCAACGCACTGGTTTATAACGTGGCCCATTTAAGGGTATTGCGACCGTATTTTCCTTCGAGAACAATTCAAACTGTAAGATTAAAGTCCATGCATTTTGAAATCAAACCACCTACAGAATTCGTGCATAGCGTATTAGCAGCATTATGTGAAATTCCGTATCCTCCACTACAAACTTTACCAGTCTATTTATATGTGCCTTTATCCGCCTTTGTGGCCACGCAACAGGTTTTAACTGCATGCACACATGGACAGGTGGTGCATTCTTTCTTGTACCATGACGAGAAACAACTTTGTAGGAGAGTTTTCAGCGTGTCAACGTCTAATGTAAACCTTAGAAACGTCAGTCAAAAGCAGACGTCTTCACCGACGCGCCATGGCACGTTCCAGTGTGAGGATGGAGCCAGTGACCTTCATTACACTTTTGTTTGTGATCTACAGCAGGACTGTCCAGATAACAGCGATGAATCATTTTGTGAGCACACTTCATGCCTAGGTTTTCAATGCTCTGATGGGCAGTGTATATCGCATAATCAACGTTGCAACGAGCATTCAGATTGTCTGGACAGTTCTGACGAAGTAGACTGTTTTCAACAAGATAACTTCTTCCCAAGTGGCACCAATGCACAGCAAATGCACGTAGATTTGGATGGTACCGGTTATTTCAACGGGCCAGTTATGAGTGCAGATCAGTTTTGTTCTGAATCTCACTATCAATGTATAGACGAACTGCTGCACTGCCTTCCAGTGTATACCCGATGTAATGGATTATCTGACTGTCTTTATGGAGAGGATGAACAAGACTGTGACAAAGCAACGTGTCCTGGTCACTATCGATGTAGAAATTCTGTAGTCTGTTTGCATCAATATCATCTCTGTGATGGTGTGAGTCAGTGTCCTCTACGAGATGATGAACTCAATTGTGACAGAATGTGCCCTCAGGATTGTGAGTGTCAAGGTCATTCATTTACATGTCGTCATCCTTTCGTAGCGTTTCTTTTCCCTGAACTTCGTTATCTTGATGGCGCACATTCTGAACTACAAATGGCCGATCTTGTGGCAAATATATATCTTACTCACTTGAGCCTAGAATCCTGTTCCATGCGCAACATTTCTGGCATTTCTGGAAATAAACTGAACCTGCAATACCTGGATGTAAGCAATAACCATATTGCTGTTCTTGATCTAGCTGTGTTCACCAATATACCGAATCTGAGATTTGCACATTTCTCAAATAATCCTATTGCGAGAATTTCAAGACATCAAGTTCAGCACATATTTTATTCTTTGACAAGGCTGGATATGTCAGAAACATCAATCAATATTTTGAGTGGTGGGGTATCGTTCTACTTTCCTCATCTAAAGCATCTGAATGTGTCGTTTTCTCACGTAGAAACAATTGGAGCTAAAGTCTTCAATCTTATGCCTCAGTTAACTGAATTATACATGTTAGGAAATCCCATAAATGATTTTCCTTTCCATTTATTTTCTAGTTCCCATCAGCTGAAAATGGTTGTAACTTCGAACTATAGACTGTGCTGCAGGACGCTATTCCCTGAGCACCTTAGAAGCATACAGTGTTTCTCCACTTATGTGACTCTTTCTTCCTGTGAAACGTTGCTACCCTCAGAAATTCATACACTTTACTTTTGGTTTGTGAGTTCATCTGCTACTGTAGGGAGCTCAGCTTGCCTTGCTCTGTCATTTCGAATCAAAGACACTATTGGAATCGGTTTCTTGAAATCCATGGCCCATGTGCATCTTGCTGATGTAGGTATGGGGATACACACAGCCATTGTTCTGACAGCAAATCAAGTGTTTTACGGGAAGTACATCTGGAATGAGAAGAAGTGGACCAAAAGTACATTTTGCAAGTTGAGTGGTCTTCTGTTCATCTTGTCTAATGAAATATCAGAGCTGGTTATTCTGGTCATCAGCTGCCACCATGCCATTGTTGTACGCTTTCCCCCAAACCCGGCAAATGTCTGCATTTGCTTAAATGTAAAAACAATTCCTTTGATATGGTTTGGGGTAGCTCTATTATCTCTTACACCTTTTCTTCCTGGATTGTCACAATGGGGCCTATCCGACCAGTCTGGACTGTGTCGTTTGGCATTGTTTCAATCCTTTGAGTCCCAACATGAATTCAGATGGTTCAAGGTTATTGCAGGAATCAATTTCATCATGTCTTTGATGATTGCAACCTTTCAGGTTTCAATCAAGAGACGATTGCCAGAATACAGATTTGTATTAAAACCTGAAAACAGGTTATATTACACTTCAGCTAATTTGATCCGAAAAATAACAGTATTTAATGTCTTAGTTTGGTTCAGTTTTGGAGTGGCCCTGATGATGTCAGCGAGTGGTGTCACTTTATCACAGACAGTGTACGGCATGATGGTAGTGTTTATGATACCAATGTACTCAGCACTAAACCCTTTGTTTTATCTGCAGAGTCTAGTGTCTTTAAAACAAAGTGGAAAACGGGAGGAAAAGGTCTTGAAAGCGTTAAAGATACGACTGAATATTCATGGAAAAGACACTTGACATGAATAACCATGGTTAATTAACGGCAATATTTCAAGTCAATGCAAGGAGATGCGATGACACAGTCATACACTACACAGCTATTGACATTACACGACGGAGGTTTTGTTATTATAGAAATAAAATCAATAATGGTTCATACACATTTTTTTGCAAGTCTCAATAATAATTCAAAACAAAGAGTTTTATGCACGGTGCATATACAAATTCCATTTTTGTTACGTGATAAAAATGGTGTTAAACTTATCAATGTGTAAATGGTGAGCATAAAGCTTGCTTCAGTACTTATTTCTGAAACTGATTTGTGGTGTATCTGAATGAATTGAAGACTTGCCAAACACAACTATGACTGTGTTGTTGGAGCCAATTGAAGGTATCCTATACAAAATACACCCCTCGGTATCCCCACAGAGGGCTACTACTTGATTTATTCAAAGAAAGCTCGTCCAATGCCTGGTGAAGTCTGGTATTGACCATACCTTTCTTCATGTACGTAGTCGGGGGTGGGGGCGCAGAGGGCACATCTGTTCCGTCGCACACAGAATCAAGCTATTTAGTTAAAAGGCTAAATCTAAAAATATTAAATAACAAATGCACAAAGCATATCCCTATAAAATATTTTGGGTGAATGTTCTGCATAGTATTTTAAATATGTTTCTTCCAACAGATTAATTGTAAATCTTTCTTTGCTGAGCAGTATCATGAAAAAGTAGAAACTTTTCTTAAATAATTAACTTAGTATCGCACACATAAATAAAATCGCCCATGAGTGAAAATATAGAATTCCCACTGATTACAACTAATTTAGCCACATACTGCAACATACTCTTGAATGTTAGTTATGACAAGTTACATATGGTAAACTAAAGTTGGCTTGAAAACAACATCTGATAATATAGATGAAGTAAATGTTCCTCTCGAAACAGCTGTGAGGGGAGAAAGGGTTTAAACTACAAGTTAATAGTTTTAGTTCTACATAGCAGCAGTGGTTGTGGTGATGATAAGAACGATTGCGTGATACTTCAGTTATGCAATGTCCTTGCACCATTCTAGCCTTTTGAGTTAATCATTGTTTCAGCCTCCACTCGTGTCATTTCGAATGCTCGACTTATCTGATCTGGCTGATTTCACCGCCAGGTGACGAAAAGCTCAAGTGTGTCCAATTCTAGTGATAGCCTTTGTTGGAGAGAGAGAGTAAGAGAGGGGTGGGGATGGGGAGGAGACCCTCCTTCCCTCTTTTTCTCTCCCCAACAAAGGCGATCATTAGGATTAGCTGGCTGATTTCACCGCCTGGTCACGAAAGGCTCGAGTAGGCCTAATCCTAGTTATATCCTTTGTTGTTGCTCCCAACAAAGGCTATCACTAGGATTGGACCCACTCGAGCTGTTCACCACCTTGTGGTGAAATTAGCCTGCTAAGTCGCTCATTGGAGATATTTAGGTCAGTTAGGGCTCTTTACTCAAAATGGCATTTGTCATTAGTGGACAGTATCCTGAAGTTGGACCAATAATTCTTGTGACTGAGCTACAACCATAAGTCATAAGTTAATATTTGTATGTCTGCGATAGAGTAGTAGCTGTGGCTAAGTGCTATTTGATGGGAAAGGAAATAATAATATACATAACATGTGTGCATATATATATATATATATATATATATATATATATATTATATATATATATATATATATCCTACATTTTCACTTTTTATAGAGAGAGGAGAGAGGGTAGGGAGAGGGTGATGTGTGTGTGTGTTGGGGGTGGGTGGTGGGGTGGCTGGGGGGGGGGAGTGTTGACAAGGCAATGATAAAGTTTAAGGATACGTCATTTTAGTTGGCTTAGTTTCTATGTAATGTCATCGTTCTACGTCATAAGTCTTTTTTACGTGGTGTTTCTACCTTTGTCAGTTCTGTACCTTGAAAAAGAGGGGTTACCCCCTCGAAAGCTTGGAGTAAAATTAGAACTTACGAAGGATTTGTTGTGGTTTTTTTCTTCAGATGTATAATATATATAACAAAAAACAGAAAGGCAAACAAGCTGGTTATTTCTTTCCCAATATTTCGATATATATATATATATATATCAAAGCTCCTAGTAGGTCCAATCCTAGTGATAGTTGGGGAGAGAGAGATAGATAGAATGAGGGACTCCTCTCCGTGCCCCCCCCTCTCTCTCTCTCTAAAACAAAGGATATCACTAGGATTGGGCCTACTTGGGCCTACTACACGGGACATCGCCGAGAAGTCTGATGAAATCATAAAGAAAATACATGCATCAGCAAATCAACGCTTAAATGGGCAGAAACAGAACCAAGCAAGCTCACGTGCCACCGCTTCTACACACTGCCCAACATCCACAAGGACTCAGTCAACCCTCCAGGAAGGCCGATCGTCTCAGGGATCAACGGTCCCACAGAAAATATCTCCAAGTTGGTGGGCAGCTGGCTTCAACCATTCGTCACCCGCCTTCCCAGCTACATCCAGGACTCCACCCACATGCTCCGCATCCTTCAGCAGTGGAACCTGGAGTATGGCCCCTTCGACCAGGACACGAGGCTGGTGACGATCGACGGTGTTGGGCTGTACAACAACATTCCTCATGAGGACATCAAGACAGCGCTGCACCACTTCCTGGACTACCACGCCATGAACTAGGTGCCTCCAGCAGCTGATGTTGTGCTCATGGCATACCATGTCCTGAAGAACAACGTCTTCCGTTTCAATGACGCGATCTACAAGCAGATCTTTGGGACTGCCATGGGCACACCACTAGCCCCAGCGGTTGTCAACCTCTTCATGGCGTGGCGTGAGGAACAACTCATTGCCTCCAGTCCTGTTCCGGTTTCAGAAGACCTCTGGAGGCGGTTCATTGACAATATTTTTCCTCTATGGAGAAAGTCAGAAGAGGACTTGCAGAGGTTCATGGATCATCTGAACTCATTTCACAGAACAATCAAATTCACACACCACTCATCCCCATGCAGTGTGCCCTTTCTTCCCTGGTTGGTGGTTTCCTGCAGACTGACCTCTACACCAAGCCGACTGATGCACACTGTTTCCTGAACCCACGGTCATGTCATCCTAGCCACGTGTGCAGGGGTATTCCATACAGCCAGTTCTTGAGGCTCAGGAGACTGTGCTCAGACGACTTGGTGTTTGAGAGAAGGATACAGGAAATGACTGGCCACTTCAGGGCTAGGGGCTACAGAAAGTCCATATTACAAAAGGCTGAACAGAATGTCACAGGTATATCAATGCAAGACGCACTGCAGTACAGGCCAAAAGAACTGTTCTGCGAGCGCCCACCTCTGATCGTGACACACAATCCAGCCAATCCCCCACTGCGCTCTTGGACTCAAGAGCTCCACCAGACCATGGTTGCCAACAGCAACATGATTATAAAGGCCGTTCCCCTTCCTCCACTAGTGGCAGAAAGAAACGGCTACTCCTTGAGGTCGGTACTCATGCCCACTCCTCTGCCTGCTGCTGTTGATGACCATCCAGGAGTGTACAAAGGCGGAAAACAGAAGTGTATTGTTTGTCAGGTGCATTTGGTGGAGTCTTCGACGTTCAGATCGTCCGGAACTGAGGGGGTGTTCAGTCTCAGGAGTAGGTTGTCATGTGAGTACAGTAACGTCGTCTACCTACTCTACTGTAACATGTGCCCCAATACTCAGTAAGTAGGATAAACACAAAACAGCCTCAAAACCAGATTCTACCTTCACAGATCAAACATCAACAAAAACACAGGAACACAAATCACAACCCACTTCAACAGTCCACATCATTCCCTTGCAAACATCAGATGCATGCCTATCCAAAAGGTCCTCTGCAACAACGCAAAAAAACCTTCAAGACTTCAATGTGAGACGTTCTGGATCTCAAACATCCAGACTCTCTACCCACTGGGACTGAATGCCTCGCCATGATGCGACGATATGTACGTCCTTGACTGCGCTATGAGCGCCTGGCCTTTAAAGACCTTAAGCCATATTTGGACAATCTGCACGCTCGCGCGCGCGCGTGCGTGTATGTGTGTGTGTGTGGTGTGTGTGTGTGTGTGTGTGTGTGTGTGTGTGTGTGTGTGTGTGTGTGTGTTTGTTTGTGTGTGTTGTGTGTGTGTGTGTGTGTGTGTGTGTGTGTGTGCGTGTGCTGTGTGCGTGTGCGTGCGTGCGTGCGTGCGTGTGTGTGTGTGTGTGTGTGTGTGCGTGTGTGCGTGCGTGCGTGTGCGTGTGCGTGCGTGTGTGCGTGCGCGCGCGTGTGTATGTGTATGAACGTGCGCGTTCGCGAATGTGTGGGTATTCATTGATTTGTATGCATGTGTGCGTGCACGTGCGTTTGTGTGTACGCATATGCGAGTGTGTGTGTGTGTGTGTGTGTGTGTGTGTGTGTGTGTGTGTGTGTGTGTGTGTGTGTGGTGTGTGTGTGTGTGGTGTGTGTGTGTGTGTGTGTGTGTGTGTGTGTGTGTGTGATGATGAAGAGGGTGAAACGTCAGAGCCATATACGCCTCCTAGGTTCTGCAAAAAAGAACTACTACACTCCCCAAAGACGCCGAAACCAAACCCTAAACTATTGCGACAGTCTGATCCACCTCACCGACTCCTTCGAGACCATCCATCGACCAAGAAGCAACATCCAGAGGCAACACAGGCAAGCATTGTTTGATCTGAGACAGCTGGTTCTTGATCGCAAGATCAGAATCAGCAGTGCAGACAAAGGAGGCGCTGTTGTTGTCCAAAACGTCGATGACTACATCGAGGAGGGCATCAGACAGCTCGGCAACACTTCCCATTATGTTGATGTAGAAAACAACCCAACACCCAAATTTGCCTAGCTGTATAACATATTAGTCAGGCGCTTATGATAATAATAATAATAATATAATAATAATAATAATAATAGTAGCGCCTAATCTTAAAAAAAGCCCTAAGTGCTTACAATAATAATTGAAAACAACAACAAGCAATATAAATAAACGACACAAATATATACACACACGCACGTGCGCGCTAAACACAGACACACGCACGCACTAAACAGACAAAACACACACACACACACACACACACACACACACACATACACACACACACGCACACGCGCACACGCACGCACACGCACACGCACGCGCACACACACACGCACACGCACACGCACACACGCACACACACACACACACACACACACACACATACACACGCACACGCGCACACACGCACGCACACGCACGCAAACACACGCACGCACACACACACACACACACACACACACACACACACACACACACACACACACACACACACGCGCGCGCACACGCACACACGCGCACACGCACACACACACACACACACACACACGCACGCACACACACACACAGACACACACACACAAATGTGCCCACACACACACACACGCACGCAAGCACACACACACACACACACACACACACACACACACACACACACACACACACACACACACACACACACACACACACACACACACACACAAACAAACACACGCATGCACTCTAACACACACGGATGGAAGGGGCACAGTACTTTGAAAAGAAATATAGCAGGCTATGATTTGAACTTATGCCAGAACAGTGCCATCAACGAGACAACGCGTAATTGGGCACTAGTTGAGGTGAAGTGTGTGAGAACTACACAGTTCTATCACCTCCCAAAAGTGCATAAGTCCCTCACTAATCCACCTGGTCGTCCCATCGTCTCAGGATGCAGTGGTCATACGGGGAACCTTTCTAAACTAGCAGACAGCTGTCTGCAGGAGCTGGTAACTGGACTGCCCTCGTACATCAAGGACTCTACCCATGTGCTCAGTCTTCTCAAAGAGTGGAATGAGACTTGCGGACCATTTGGCCCTGACGTCCAGCTGGTGACCATCAACGCTGATGGTTGGTATACCAATATCACCCATGAAGAGATGTACGATTATATCAACGTAAATTAGATAACATAAATACATTTATTAAAGAAAATGGTTTAACGTTATCATCAGAAAAAACACATACAGTACTTTTTAATTCGGGATGCAACCCAGACAAACTTCTAGTTTTTACCATCAATGGCACAGTAACCAATTATACGCAGAGTGTGAAGTTTCTGGGTGTGTTCCTTTCATCAAAATTTAATTGGAATCAACATATAGATTACATTTTAAACAAAGCAAGAAAGGCTTTACATTTTCTTAAAATTATAAGTAAACAGCGTTGGGGACAAGATACAAAAACGCTTCTATGTCCTGCTAATTCTCTTGTACGATCTCGATCAATTTATGCTCAGAAAATTTCTTTAGTGCTCTAAAATAGTTGTTAAGCAAACTACAATGTATCGATTGTAAAGCTTTTAAACTGGCACTTGGGGTACCAACTCATGCTTCTAATCTTGGGTCATATAAAGAAGCAGGTGTTCTACCTCTCGATGAATATAGAAAGATGTCTGCTGCCAAATGTGTATTAAAAGCATATGTATGACACATTTTGTAAAGACAAAGTTAAGTTAGATACTGAAAATGATTTTGCTAAAAGAGCTAAAACAATTCACTCTTTGCAACCAATTAATTTCTTTGTCTCAGATATTATTAATTGTAAAGAATTAAAAAATAAAGAAATTGCAGCTAAGCCATCTTTATCGCCAGTACCGCCTTGGGAACAAATTAAACCTGCTTTTGATATTGATCATACATATGTTAACAAAAGTTAATCTCCAAACATATTAAAAAACGTAGTTAATTTACATATAGAAAGTTGTTATAGTGGATGCATTAAAATATACACAGATGGGTCTGTCCTTCAGAATGGGAATACAGGAGCAGCAGTTGTAATACCCTCGTTAAAAATAGAGAGACGATAGTATATAGGTAAATATTATTCAATTTTTACTGCATAATTGCTAGCTATTTTAATGGCATTATACTATACTGCAGACCTACCTATACATGCTTGTAAAATATTACTTTGTGTAGATTCGAAATCAGCATTACAAGCTATCAAAGGTCAAAATGTTAACATACGCCTTCAAATGATATTAGAGATCAAACATTTAATTAATCAATTATCGAATAAAGACATTAGTGTAACTTTGTATGAGGTTCCCTCCCATTGTGATTCCCTCCCATCCCTCCCATGTTAATGACTTTAGGCAGTCAATATTCACGCTATTGTATAAACGGCTCAAGTACAATGAATTCCTACTTAATTTTAAAACAGCTCAATGATACAAGTTCAAGAAAAATCGTATCTTTGATGTTTAATTAAACTTTGTTTAAATGCTTTTAAAACAAAAAAATTCTAAAAACGTTAAGTGTATATATGGAAATCAAATATCTGTAAATCATTTGCTCCAATGTTGTCCTAGAATTAAAGAATAAATCAACAAAACTGTTGGTGAATTGCTGAACCTTCAAACGCTTTTAACCATTGAAAAAATCTTAAACAACTTTAATCTTCTTAAAAGTTTTTCAGAAATCCTGCACATAAGTCCTGTTGGTATTTTTCTTTGAGTTACTAATTAATTGTTGGTTTAAATTGTGTTATTATATTTTTGTTGTCAGCCATTTATAAATTAAGACAGTTTTGTTTAACTCTTCATGTTACATGAGTCAGTTTAAAATATTACTGTATGCCGACCCCCGCCCCCCTCTATCCCATCTTATATATCTGCTAATGTAATTTTTATGTGCACTCCGTTAGATTTGTATGAATAGATGTGTAGGGAAAACACATAAACAACACTACCATTCACGCACTCACACAAACTCTCACTTCAATAGCTATCTGCTGTAGGCTTAATTAATTTC
>CM065700.1:6302592-6312595 GCA_017654935.2 Phymorhynchus buccinoides | reverse complement strand
CTACATATGGTTCAAGCTGCTTATTTAATATGGAGGCACGGTTGGCTTCACTGTCTTGTAACTGTGTTAGAGCTCCTTTCAAGATCTTGCTATCAAGTTTCCACTCTCCATCAAGATTCAATTTTCTAGATTGACTATCTGCCTCCTTATTGTCTTTCCCTGGGATATTCGCTGCTGATAACCATATTTTGTGTGCAATACACCACTGCTAAATAGAGAAAGTGATCTCATTGCATGAGTATGAATGGCTAGAACCCATGTGATTTATGCACCCACTGCTGGGGTGTCATCGATCATAATGCGAACGTGTTTTCCCTTAATCTGCTCTTTGAAACATTGCAAGGCAAACGAGGCAGCTTTCAACTCAAAATAGTTTATATGAAACTGGGCTTCAACAGGTAGCCAAGCTCCTCCTGAATGCTGGTCATTGCATGCGAAACCCCATCCTGTCATGCTAGCATCTGATGAAACAATAATGTCAGGAGCACAGTCTACAATATTCTTATAAGCTGCAGAGATATGTTCTATCCACCAATCCAGTTCTGCTTTAGCAGCATTTGAAAGTGATAGGAAACAGTCAAAATTGCCTCTGTGTTTTCTGAGTGCAGCTTTCTTGTCCTCCTCTAAATGACCGTAATAAAGAGGCCTAAATGTAACGGCTGGGAAGGCCTATAACTATAATCTCTTTTTCTTCTTTGCTTCAATGCAACATTGGCGTAAATGTTCACATCTGTCTTTAGTAAGTTTCACTGTCATTGATTTTGAGTCAATAATCACCCCCAAGAACTGTATGCTTTGAGAAGGTTCAAACACTGATTTTGTAGGGTGAATAATGAAGCCCAGAGATCGAAAAAGCTGTACTGTATCGGAAACATTTAATCTACACAAATCCTTTGTCTCAGCCAGAAGCAATGAATCATCAAGAAATGCAGACGAAACATGTCCTCTTTCTCTCAAGGTGGCAAAGTCTGGTTTAAGTAATTTCGTAAATTTCCTGGGGGCAAGGGCTAGTCCGTTTGGCAGACAGGTAAATTCCCAAAGCTGATTCTGCCACTGAAACCTAAGACACTTCCTGTGCGCATCATATATAGGCACTGAATAGTAGGCGTCCTGAAGATCAATAGAGGCCATAAAACAATCCTTCGTTACCAGCCTAAGTGCTGACTGTAAGGTGTCCATCTTAAAATGTTGGACAAGTACTTCTTCGGAAGGCAGAGAGATCAGAGATAGAGAATTTGTCAGCAATATACAGAAGGCGGTTTTTTTAACTGGTTATTTTATGAGTTGAGACAGCCAAAGTGTCCCACACTAATAATAATAACATTTAATGGTAGAGTGATACCATTTCACTGGGATTGACAGAACTTGGACAGAGGGACAGGGATGCTAGTTACACTTAAGCAGTGATATTGTATTATCAATTCGCTTAGATACATTGGCACTTAAAGGGGCACCCTGACGGATGAGATTTTGTAAGAAACACGTCGAGATCACCAAGAAAACACCCTTTACAGAGATTGCAACACTCACGTTGCTCTGGTTTCCTAGAAATCAAACAGTCAAATCGGCGATTCCTCCTTGGCGGAGGTGCTGGAAGTCAAATTATTTCACCCAAAGAGAAGGTGTGTGCCGTCTCTTTTCTAATGGCCACCTGCGTTTAGACCAAATCGTTTGCACGGAATTTTCGCAATGCAAGCCTTTTTAATTGCTTACAATTTATCTAAAGGAACTTCGCTCACAACAAAGGAAACAGGTCCATTTTTTTTTATTGCACACAAAAAAAGAAGAAAACGCTTCAACCACAATAAGTGACCTCCACCCACCCTATACACAATGGCTACTCTCTCCGGCATCTCCGCCAAGGAGGAATCGCCGTGTTGACGGTTCCGATCCCTGAAAAGGCTGTCTTTCTGGTGATATTGACGTGTTTCTTGCAAAAACTCATCCGTCAGGGTCCACTTTTAAGTCTGCTTTTAGTTGTAGACATATCGGTTGGCTAAATTATACTAAGTTATAAATCGACGTTTATTTCAAAATGAGAGAAAAAGTAATCCGTTTAAGTATGTTTGTTACGCATTAAACTTTATTACTTTGTGTGGTGGTAAATGTACTATAGTCGAGTTTAGAAATGCATAAAAAAGTATCTTTTTATTTTAGTCTATGACCTTTAAAGACAAAATTAACTCAATTTTTTGTGTGAACCTGGCCACCGTTTCACAGGGGCTAACGTTAAGTTGCGCTAGCTAAAATCGGCAAAAACGGTATAAGAAACACGCTTCGTTTGCCGATAGTTCTCGTGACGTTTTGTTCTTGCCAAACACCGAGCAAGCGGCGAACTATCCGGAACTATTAAGGGGTGAATACATTTCTTGTTGTTGATTGGTCCATTAAAATGTGGTTAAAATAATCCTATATTTGGACCAATCATTCAAGAGCTTGTAATATTATTCTTCCGCAAACCGTTTTCTAAAGTGTTTCTTAGGCCCCTTTTGGCGTAAGCGTTATTCGCGCGGCGACCGTTATCTAGAGAAACTCCACCCAGATGGCGAACTTTTCTTCCTCCATGTGCGGAGTCACATCCTCTACTTCAGACCACTAAAAGTATTAGGGTATGGAGGGGCAGGTCGTGTAGCAAATCTTTGCATGAAGCAATTTCGTCTGCAGCATAGCAACTAAGATCAGACAATCAGACATGCAGACAGACAGAGAGACAGAGAGAACAAGAAAGTGTTTTGTGTCTGTACTTATGTGCAAGCAGCAATAAGTACTGAGTATACACACTCACCGCAAATCTGTGTGAGTACAAAGAAGAACAGTACACACACACATGCAAACACACGCACAAACACACACACACATGCGCGCACGCACGCACACACGCACTCGTGCGAGCATGCACGCACGCACACGCACGCAGGCACGTGCGTGCACACATACACACACACACACACACACACACACACACACACGCACACGCACACGCACACGCACACACACACGCACGCACACACACACACACACACACACACACACACACACACACACACACACACACACACACACACACACTCCGACTCACACACAATAGCCTGTAGGCCTGCTTGATTTCCTTAGCACACTGCAGATTTTAATCTAAAAATATTTTGGTGGTAAATATTCAAGAGTAATGGAAAAATTACTTCCAACATATTGAAAGAAACAAGCAATCAATCAAACAAAAATAACAAATCCTGTTTGAAAACACTGACTGAAGTTGATCCGTGTGGGGCAGATTGTGTCTGACACAACCTGCCCCGGCTCAACCTGCCCCAAAGAGGGGTACCGCACAAAATACCTTCCAGAATCACTCAAATAGCTCTTTTAGCGTTGCATGTAATGTCAATAGACAGAAGGATTGTTACATAATGTTCCAGAGTAACTGCAGCCTTACTAAGACAAGATTATATGAAAGAAAAACAAGAACTTCAAACAGGTCAAAATATTACTTTCCCCCCAAATGTTCACCTCCGTTCAACTTCAGTACTTTCCCAGATCAAAGGAAGGAAACAAAGTAGAGAAAATACTGGAAAAAGGCATCTAAAATCCAGGACAAATACGATAATTATTAACATTTAAGTTTTAATACATGTTTTTGGCACTGACACAACCTGTCCCATGCCCAGCCTTACTATATATATAATATCTGAAGTCATATTATGGCTATTTTTCATTGTTTATTTATGTACCGATAATATTATATTTGTATAATATTACGATTATGATTTGGCTATGTACTGATATGATGATGATTGTAATTTGTTTTTTGGACTGTTGAAAACTCTCTCAATTCATAATATATGCATGTGTTCAGTCTGTCTGTTCAACAATAACAACATTAAGTATTTATACGGCGCTGACTCTTGATATGAATCAAATCAAAGCGCACACAAACGTTAGCATGTCTGTTCAAACCCCCTCCCTTCTCTCTCTAAGATAAAAAAACCCACACGGATTAAATGCATGTATATGTGTTTACATAAATCAAAGGAAAAAGTTGTCATAGTAGGCCATTGCACATTTATTGCCCCAGTTTCAGCCATTGCTATGACCTGATGTGTTACATTGTCATCAGTGAGCTGAACACTGTGGCCCGGATTTCATAACAGACTGAAATCCCATTCTTTTGCTATCAATCTGTTGTTTGAAAATGCATTTGAATTTCACATACTGCAGTTGATCTCTTGCATGCATGCACAGTTTTAGGTGTTTGTGCTTTTTTGTTAGAATAGCTATGATGAGGATCTAGACTGTATGCATCTGGTTTCACTTTCACTGGTTTTGCTTTTGTTAACTCTTTTTTAATAAAGGGAAGCACTACATAATAGCTTGTAGGGGGCATAAATAACAACGCATGCCAGTAACACATCACTTTAGAATAATATAATAATACAGTAGAATAATATTGGAACATACATACACACGTATGTGGATTGACAGGGAAACAATACCTGCTTAGCACGCTATCAAAACACTGAAAATATGCATTTGTATATGAATCGTAAGATACAAAGCTGGCAGATATGAGCAAATCAGACATCAGTAAAATCAGAGAAGTGTGCCCAGGCGCAGACTATTTTGACCACCAAAATGTCACTGATGCGAGAATTCAGCAGGTCAATGGAACAGGCTGTGACAGTTTAAACAACAGACCACCAGACTCGGGAACACACCCAGGTGTGACGTATGGTGTGTGTGGACAGTCCACAACATTTTGTACCCTTTACATTACAAACAACGTTCCTACATATTTATCTGTCCATCTGAACAGATTAAGGTACTGGTGTGAAAATGCTCCATGGGAAACTCGTGTCCTTTTGCCATTTCGCAAGCATGAAACATTTTTGTCAAATCGTGCAGAAATCATGTCATGTCTGTTCCATTCTCTTCAATATTTTGTTGTGCAAGCACAGGCACAAAGGATATACGTAATGCATACAAACAAGCCCAAAGTGAACCTAGATTTTACCCACCATGAACGTCCTAGCTTTGTTGTCAGACCTTCATTGGGTTATTCTGGATATGTCAATGTGCCCAAATTGAAACAGCCTATGCAATCGGTAATTAGAGAAGCAATGAGTGTACCATCTGGCTTTGTTTTTATGATCAGTGTTCGGCAGGTATATTCACGTGGTGTTTGTCGAAACCGTGAAGACCCTCATTTGAAATTACGTATAACATATCAAGGGCCACACAACATTCAACGAAACACCGAGTCTGTATGCTTAGACGATGTCACACCAGGTCACGTATTTCTCTCATCATACATTACTATCGAAATATCGGTTCATGAAGCAATTCCTTCATTCCTAAGATTATTCTTTTCAATGATTCTTCAAGGTGAGCAGCCTCGAAAAGTCACAAGCAAATTGTTCAATTGCTCGGTGCCCAGTTATGTTAGATTTCAAGATCACCTAGACTGTAACTTAAAAGTGGAATGCGAAAACCAGCAGGATGAAACAGAACATTGTCCATTCAGCAGTCCTCAGTGTCAGGGCTTGGTTGCATCACACCACAAATGTTTCAAATTAATCAGAACGAACCAACCCTTGTTATTACAGTTTATCGCATATGAATGCAAAACAATGGGTGGAAAACTAGCTTCATTTAAGACCAGAAAGGAAGTGGAAGATTCTCTACACATTTTCAAACAATATGCATGGTTTCGCGTGGCTGTGGGAGGGATAGCAGGCTGGGACGATGTTCCTTTCCAATACAGCAAGTTTGTAAAGTGGTCTGTCAATGCACCGGTTTATAACCTGACCCATTTAAGGGTATTTCAACCGTATCTTCCTTCGAGAATAATACAAAGTATAATATTAACTTCCATGCAGTTTGAATTCAAGCAACCTAGAATATTGGGGAAAGCTGTAATTATTTATGCTTTTGCAGCATTATGTGAAATTCAGTATCCTTCACTACAAACTTTGCCAGTTTATTTATATGTGCCCTTATCTGCTTTTGTGGCAACTCAACAGGTTTTAACTGCATGCACAAATGGACAGGTGGTGCATTATTTCTTGTACATTGAAAAGAAACAACTTTGTAGGAGAGAAGTCAGCGTTTCAACGTCGGATGTAAATCTTAGAAACGTCAGTCAAAAGCAGACGTCTTCACCGAAGCGCCATGACACGTTCCAGTGTGAGGATGGAGCCAGTGACGTTCATTACACTTTTGTTTGTGATCTGCAACAGGATTGTCCAGATAACAGCGATGAATCATTTTGTGAGCACACTTCATGCTTCGGTTTTCAATGCTCTAATGGACAATGTATATCACATAGTCAACGTTGCAACGAGTATTCAGATTGTCTGGACAGTTCTGATGAAGTAGACTGTTTTCAACAAGATTACTTCTACCCAAGTGGCACCAATGCACAGCAGATACACGTAGATTTGGATGGTACCGGTTATTTCAACGGGCTAGTTATGAGTGCAGATCAGTTTTGTTCTGAATCTCACTATCAATGTACGGACGAACTGTTGCACTGCCTTCCAGTGTATACCCGATGTAATGGATTCTCTGACTGTCTTTATGGAGAGGATGAACAAGACTGTGACAAAGCAACGTGTCCTGGTCACTATCGATGTAGACATTCTGTAGTCTGTTTGCATCAATATCATCTCTGTGATGGTGTGAATCAGTGTCCTCTGCGAGATGATGAATTCAATTGTGACAGAATATGCCCTCAGGATTGTGAGTGTCAAGGTCATTCATTTACATGCCATCACCCTTTCATAGCGTTTCTTTTCCCTGAACTTCGTTATCTTGACGGCGCACATTCTGAACTACAAATGGACGATCTATTGGGGAATATATACCTTGTTTACTTGAGCCTAGAATCCTGTTCTCAGCGCAACATTTCTGGCAGTTCTGGAACTAAACTTAATATACAATTCCTGGATGTAAGCAATAACCATATTACTGTTATTGATCTATCTGTGTTCACATATATGCCAAATCTGAAATCTGCACATTTCTCAAATAATCCTATAGCGAGAATGTCAAGACATCAAGTCAAGCGCATACTTTATTCTTTGACAAGGCTGGATATGTCAGAAACATCAATCAATATTTTGAGTGGTGAGGTATCGTTCTACTTTCCTCATCTAAAGCATCTGAATGTGTCTTTTTCTCACGTAGAAACAATCGGAGCTAAAGGCTTCAATCGCATGCCTCAGTTGACTGAATTATACATGTTAGGAAATCCCATAAATGATTTTCCTTTCCATTTATTTTCTAGTTCCCATCATCTGCAAATGTTTGTAACTTCTAACTATAGACTGTGTTGTGTGATGCTCTTCCCTGAGCAGCTTAGAAGCATAAAGTGTTTCTCCACTTATGTAACTCTTTCTTCCTGTGAAACGTTGCTACCCTCAGAAATTCATAAACTTTACTTTTGGTTTGTGAGTTCATTTGCTACTGTAGGGAGCTTAGTTTGCGTTGCTCTGTCATTTCGTATCAAAGACACTATTGGAATCGGTTTCTTGAAATCCATGGTCCATGTGCATCTTGCTGATGTAGGTATGGGGATACACACAGCCATTGTTCTGACAGCAAATCAAGTGTTTTACGGGGAGTACATCTGGAATGAGAAGAAGTGGATCCAAAGTACATGTTGTAAGTTGAGTGGTCTTCTTTTCATGTTGTCTAATGAGATATCAGAGCTGGTTATTCTGGTCATCAGCTGCCACCATGCCATTATTGTACACTTTTCCCCAAACCCGGCAAATGTCTGCATTTGCTTAAATGTAAAAACAATTCCTTTGCTATGGTTTGGAGTAGCTCTATTATCTCTTACACCTTTTCTTCCTGGATTGTCACAATGGGGCCTATCCGACCAGTCTGGTCTGTGTCGTTTGGCATTGTTTCAATCCTTTGAGTCCCAACATAAATTCAGATGGTTCAAGGTGGTTGCTGGAATCAATTTCATCATGTCTTTGATGATTACAACCTTTCAAGTTTCAATCAAGAGACGATTGCCAGAATACAGATTCGCATTAAAACCTGAAAACAGGTTATATTACAACTCAGCTAATTTGATCCGGAAAATAACAGTATTTAATGTCTTAGTTTGGTTCAGTTTTGGAGTGGTCCTGATGATGTCAGCGAGTGGTGTCACTTTTTCACAGACAGTTTACGGCATGATGGTAGTGTTTATGATACCAATGAACTCAGCACTTAACCCTTTGTTTTATCTGCAGACTCTAGTGTCGTTAAACCAAAGTGGAAAACGAGAGGAAAAGGTCTTGAAAGCGTTAAAGATACGACTGAATATTCATGGAAAAGACAGTCAGCATGGTTAATTAACGGCAATAGTTCATGTCAAGTCAAGGACATGCGAGGACACAGTTATACACTACACACGCTATTGGCATTACACGACGGAGGTTTTGTTATTATAGAAATAAAATCAATAATGGTTCTTACACATTTTTGTACAAGTATCAATAACAATCCAAAGCGAAGGAGTTTTATACACGGTGCATAACAAAAAACATTTTTGCTACGTGATATATTGGTGTTTAAATTGTCAATGTGTAAATGGTGAACATAAAGCTTGCTTCAGTACTTATTTCGGGAACTGATTTGCGGTATATCTGAACGAATTGAAGACTTGCCAGACAAAATTATGACTGTGTTGTTGGAGCCAATTGAAGGTACCCAATACAAAATACACCCCCTCGGTATCCCCACAGGGGGATACTAATTGATTTATTCAAAGAAAGCTAGTGCAATGCCTGGCAAAGACTGGTATTGACCACACCTTCCTTCATGTACGTAGTCGGGGTGGGGGAGCAGAGGGCACATCTGTTCTGTCGCACACGAAATCAAGCTATTAATTAGTTAAAAGGCTAAATCTAAAAATCTTAGATATAAAATGCACCAAGCATATCCCTATACAATATTTTGGCTGAATGTTCTACATAGTATTTTAAATATGTTTCTTCCATCAGATTAATTGTAAATCTTTCTTTGCTGAGTAGCATCATGAAACATATTTAATAGATATTGTTCTTAAATAATTCACTTAGTATCGCAAACATAAATGAAATCGCCCATGAGTGAAAATATAGCAATTTCCACTGATTATAACTAATTTAGTCACATACTGCAACATACTCTTGAATGTTATTTATGAAAAGTTACATAATGGTAAACTAAAGTTGGCTTGAAAAAGGGCTTCTTCTGAAAATATAGATGAACTAAATGTTCCTCCCGAAACAGCTGTGAGGGGTGAAGAGGTTTAAACTACAAGTTGATAGTTTTAGTTCTACATAGTAGCAGTGGTTTTTCACCAGAAAGACAGCCTTTGCGAAGATCGGAACACTCGCTTTGCTCTGGATTCCTAGAAATCAAACCGTTAAAACGGCGATTCCTCCTTGGCGGAAGTGCCGGAGAGAGAAGCCATTTTGGATGGAGTGGGTGGGGGCCAAACCCATTGTGGTCTAAGCTTTTTTTTTTGTAGTGCAGTAAAAAAAAAACTTGAAGCTGTTTCCTTTGTTTCCTTTGATAAACTGTTGCAAAAAAAATCGTGCAAAAAAAATAGTGCAAACAAACGCCTTCTCTTTCAGTGAAATAATTTATTTTTCAGCACCCCCGCCAAGGATACATCGCCGATTTGACTGTTTGATTTATGGAAAACAGAGCAAAGAGAATGTTGCGATCTGTTTTCAGGGTGATCTCGATGTGTTTCTTGCACACACTCATCCGTCAGGGTGCCCCTTTAAGCATATCGGCTGTGAGTTAGCCTAAGCGACCATTGGCTGCAGCGGAATCCATTTTTCAGTACTCTTTGCACAGAAGAGTTCCTTCAGTTGACCAGGGGCGGTAATTCGTCAATTATCTTATTGACACTAGTGTAGACTCTGACCGAGTTCAGTGGAGTGGTGGTGGGACCTGTCTGCATTGATTTCATGTGAGATTGACTGTGCTGTTTTCTTAATACGTCTGCAGGAGAGAGAGA
>CM065700.1:6295092-6297592 GCA_017654935.2 Phymorhynchus buccinoides | reverse complement strand
TCTTAAATAATACACTTAATATCGCAAACATACATAACACTGCCCACAAGTGAAAATCACCGAATCAAGAAATCTTAGATAAAATTATTTTTTGTTGAGCTGTATTATGCAACATATTATTATTTAGTAGAACATGTTCTTAAATAATACACTTAATATCGCAAACATACATAAAGCTGCCCACGAGTGAAACTCTAGCAATGCCAAGCGAATATAACTTATTTGCAAACATACTACAACGTATTCTTGACTGTTATTTGTGAAAGGTTGCTTATGGAAAACTTCGGTTAGCTTGAAAAAACTTCTGAAAATATATCTAAACTAAACACACACATACACACAGCAGTGATTTATGTCTCCAGAGTTGGATAATTGTTGTTATTGTTGTTGTTGACGTACCCTGGCTAAAAGACTCCAGGGATCATCCCAACAGCTGAACACTATGGTACGAATGCCTCAGCTAGGGATGAGAACATTACGTGTGTGACCGTGTGTGTTTTGATTACCCCATCACGTGGGCAGCCACACTCTGTCTTCGAGGGATTTTTGAGACTGATGATGTTATGCTAGGAGTGTGTCATGGGTAAAGACAATCCCCGCGTAGCTATGCATAACATAACAACATTTTGATATAGCCTTGGTGTTCCAGCCTACATCAATCGGTCTGACACAGCTTTAAGCCAAGGCGGAACTTTGGATAAAAGGCACGAAATAATTATTAGCCTTTATCGATCGAAGTAATACAAAAGATAAAAAACATCTTCTGTTTTGGAAGTTTTAAAAAATGATATTGTTTGTGAGAACCTTTTTTGGGGTCAAGGCAAGCCATTCTGGATAAAAAAAAACAAGAAAGGTGGTTGTTGTTGTTGTTTTCCAGTATATCTTGTGTGCATAGTGTGTGTGTGTCCGTGTGTGTGATTGTGTGTATGTGTGTGTGTGTGTGTGTGTGTGTGTGTGTGTGTGTGTGTGTGTGTGTGTGTGTGTGTGTGTGTGTGTGTGTGTGTGCGTGCGTGCGTGTGTGTGTGTGCGTGTGTGCGTGCGTGCGTGTGTGTGTGCGTGTGTGCGTGCGTGTGTGCGTGCGTGTGATTGTGTTTGTGTGTGTGTGTGTGTGTGTGTGTGTGTGTGTGTGTGTGTGTGTGTGTGTGTGTGTGTGTGTGTGTGTGTGTGTGTGTGTGTGTGTGTGTGTGTGTGTGTGTGTATGTGTGTGTGTGTGTGTGTGTGTGTGTGTGTGTGTGTGTGTGTTTGTGTGTGTGTGTGTTCGTTCTTTAGTTTTACGTCTGTTCACCCGCAAGTGATATTATACACACAACAACAACAAAATGTGTATGTGAAATCAATTAAGCCTACAGCAGATAGCTATTGAGGTGAGAGTGTGTGTGAGTGCGTGAATGGTAGTGTTGTTTATGTGTTTTCCCTACACATCTATTCATACAAATCTAACGGAGTGCACATAAAAATTACATTAGCAGATATATAAGATGGGATAGAGGGGGGCGGGGGGCGGCATACAGTAACATTTTAAACTGACTCATGTAACATGAAGAGTTAAACAAAACTGTCTTAATGTATAAATGGCTGACAACAAAAATATAATAACACAATTTAAACCAACAATTAATTAGTAACTCAAAGAAAAATACCAACAGGACTTATGTGCAGGATTTCTGAAAAACTTTTAAGAAGATTAAAGTTGTTTAAGATTTTTTCAATGGTTAAAAGCGTTTGAAGGTTCAGCAATTCACCAACAGTTTTGTTGATTTATTCTTTAATTCTAGGACAACATTGGAGCAAATGATTTACAGATATTTGATTTCCATATATACACTTAACGTTTTTAGAAAATTTTGTTTTAAAAGCATTTAAACAAAGTTTAATTAAACATCAAAGATACGATTTTTCTTGAACTTGTATCATTGAGCTGTTTTAAAATTAAGTAGGAATTCATTGTACTTGAGCCGTTTATACAATAGCGTGAATATTGACTGCCTAAAGTCATTAACATGGGAGGGATGGGAGGGAATCACAATGGGAGGGAACCTCATAAAAAGTTACACTAATGTCTTTACTCGATAATTGATTAATTAAATGTTTGATCTCTAATATCATTTGAAGGCGTATGTTAACATTTTGACCTTTGATAGCTTGTAATGCTGATTTCGAATCTACACAAAGTAATATTTTACAAGCATGTATAGGTAGGTCTGCAGTATAGTATAATGCCATTAAAATAGCTAGCAATTATGCAGTAAAAATTGAATAATATTTACCTATATACTATCGTCTCTCTATTTTTAACGAGGGTATTACAACTGCTGCTCCTGTATTCCCATTCTGAAGGACAGACCCATCTGTGTATATTTTAATGCATCCACTATAACAACTTTCTATATGTAAATTAACTACGTTTTTTAATATGTTTGGAGATTGACTTTTGTTAACATATGTATGATCAATATCAAAAGCAGGTTTAATTTGTTCCCAAGGCGGTACTGGCGATAAA
>CM065700.1:6275092-6290092 GCA_017654935.2 Phymorhynchus buccinoides | reverse complement strand
AAAATGTAGGAGATATATATATATATATATATATATATATATAAACGTACAAGAATTGAAGAAGAAAAAACAACCACACCATTAAACTTTCCTCTTATATATATATAGTTTGCTTGAAAAAAACTTGTTTTGTGTCCAATATTTAAGTTTGTGAGCCTAAGAAAGAAACTGAATAACTTTAATTTTAACTTTACAATTTATTCTGTGTTCTGAAAAGAATAAAAGAAAATAATGTGCTGATTTACTTTTTCTCCCAATGGGGGGGGGAGATAGACAATGCCTATGCAAAGACAGCTGTTTCATCTTTGAGAAAGATTCTTCAGTCTGCATATCGGCCTGCAAAGTATGTCCACAGTGAACATTCAAACTGAGCTAGAAGACTTTCTACAAGAGAAAGGTTGTCCTCTTTGCACCAGATTGAAAGTCCACAATAAAAGCAAACCAGCACTTAATTCAAAAGAAATGGTAACAATCTTGTGTAAAATAACAAAAATAATAATGTTCTAAAGTTACAATCCCTCGAAGAGAGTAGAAGAGATGGGATGCCATGTTGGTGGATCCAGTGAAGGATTCAATAAGGGAGGTCATAGAAATCGTAGTAAACACCAACATACTCCCGGTGAGGAGGAATGTAGAGAGGTGTGCCTGGATCAGGTAGACTGATGCGCTTTCCTTCTTCCAAGTATAATATAAACGTACAAGAATTGAAGAAGAAAAAACAACCACACCATTAAACTTTCCTCTTATATATATATAGTTTGCTTGAAAAAAACTTGTTTTGTGTCCAATATTTAAGTTTGTGAGCCTAAGAAAGAAACTGAATAACTTTAATTTTAACTTTACAATTTATTCTGTGTTCTGAAAAGAATAAAAGAAAATAATGTGCTGATTTACTTTTTCTCCCAATGGGGGGGGGGAGATAGACAATGCCTATGCAAAGACAGCTGTTTCATCTTTGAGAAAGATTCTTCAGTCTGCATATCGGCCTGCAAAGTATGTCCACAGTGAACATTCAAACTGAGCTAGAAGACTTTCTACAAGAGAAAGGTTGTCCTCTTTGCACCAGATTGAAAGTCCACAATAAAAGCAAACCAGCACTTAATTCAAAAGAAATGGTAACAATCTTGTGTAAAATAACAAAAATAATAATGTTCTAAAGTTACAATCCCTCGAAGAGAGTAGAAGAGATGGGATGCCATGTTGGTGGATCCAGTGAAGGATTCAATAAGGGAGGTCATAGAAATCGTAGTAAACACCAACATACTCCCGGTGAGGAGGAATGTAGAGAGGTGTGCCTGGATCAGGTAGACTGATGCGCTTTCCTTCTTCCAAGTATAATATAAACGTACAAGAATTGAAGAAGAAAAAACAACCACACCATTAAACTTTCCTCTTATATATATATATAGTTTGCTTGAAAAAAACTTGTTTTGTGTCCAATATTGAAGTTTGTGAGCCTAAGAAAGAAACTGAATAACTTTAATTTTAACTTTACAATTTATTCTGTGTTCTGAAAAGAATAAAAGAAAATAATGTGCTGATTTACTTTTTCTCCCAATGGGGGGGGGGGAGATAGACAATGCCTATGCAAAGACAGCTGTTTCATCTTTGAGAAAGATTCTTCAGTCTGCATATCGGCCTGCAAAGTATGTCCACAGTGAACATTCAAACTGAGCTAGAAGACTATATATATATATGCACACATGTTATGTATATTATTATTTCCTTTCCCATCAAATAGCACTTAGCCACAGCTACTACTCTATCGCAGACATACAAATATTAACTTATGACTTATGGTTGTAGCTCAGTCACAAGAATTATTGGTCCAACTTCAGGATACTGTCCACTAATGACAAATGCCATTTTGAGTAAAGAGCCCTAACTGACCTAAATATCTCCAATGAGCGACTTAGCAGGCTAATTTCACCACAAGGTGGTGAACAGCTCGAGTGGGTCCAATCCTAGTGATAGCCTTTGTTGGGAGCAACAACAAAGGATATAACTAGGATTAGGCCTACTCGAGCCTTTCGTGACCAGGCGGTGAAATCAGCCAGCTAATCCTAATGATCGCCTTTGTTGGGGAGAGAAAAAGAAGGAAGGAGGGTCTCCTCCCCATCCCCACCCCTCTCTTACTCTCTCTCTCCAACAAAGGCTATCACTAGAATTGGACACACTTGAGCTTTTCGTCACCTGGCGGTGAAATCAGCCAGATCAGATAAGTCGAGCATTCGAAATGACACGAGTGGAGGCTGAAACAATGATTAACTCAAAAGGTTAGAATGGTGCAAGGACATTGCATAACTGAAGTATCACGCAATCGTTCTTATCATCACCACAACCACTGCTGCTATGTAGAACTAAAACTATTAACTTGTAGTTTAAACCCTTTCTCCCCTCACAGCTGTTTCGAGAGGAACATTTACTTCATCTATATTATCAGAATGTTGTTTTCAAGCCAACTTTAGTTTACCATATGTAACTTGTCATAACTAACATTCAAGAGTATGTTGTAGTATGTGGCTAAATTAGTTGTAATCAGTGGGAATTCTATATTTTCACTCATGGGCGATTTTATTTATGTGTGCGATACTAAGTTAATTATTTAAGAAAAGTTTCTACTTTTTCATGATACTGCTCAGCAAAGAAAGATTTACAATTAATCTGTTGGAAGAAACATATTTAAAATACTATGCAGAACATTCACCCAAAATATTTTATAGGGATATGCTTTGTGCATTTGTTATTTAATATTTTTAGATTTAGCCTTTTAGCTAAATAGCTTGATTCTGTGTGCGACGGAACAGATGTGCCCTCTGCGCCCCCACCCCCGACTACGTACATGAAGAAAGGTATGGTCAATACCAGACTTCACTAGGCATTGGACGAGCTTTCTTTGAATAAATCAAGTAGTAGCCCTCTGTGGGGATACCGAGGGGTGTATTTTGTATAGGATACCTTCAATTGGCTCCAACAACACAGTCATAGTTGTGTTTGGCAAGTCTTCAATTCATTCAGATATACCACAAATCAGTTTCAGAAATAAGTACTGAAGCAAGCTTTATGCTCACCATTTACACATTGATCAGTTTAACACCATTTTTATCACGTAACAAAAATGGAATTTGTATATGCACCGTGCATAAAACTCTTTGTTTTGAATTATTATTGAGACTTGCAAAAAAATGTGTATGAACCATTATTGATTTTATTTCTATAATAACAAAACCTCCGTCGTGTAATGTCAATAGCTGTGTAGTGTATGACTGTGTCATCGCATCTCATTGCATTGACTTGAAATATTGCCGTTAATTAACCATGGTTATTCATGTCAAGTGTGTTTTCCATGAATATTCAGTCGTATCTTTAACGCTTTCAAGACCTTTTCCTCCCGTTTTCCACTTTGTTTTAAAGACACTAGACTCTGCAGATAAAACAAAGGGTTTAGTGCTGAGTACATTGGTATCATAAACACTACCATCATGCCGTACACTGTCTGTGATAAAGTGACACCACTCGCTGACATCATCAGGGCCACTCCAAAACTGAACCAAACTAAGACATTAAATACTGTTATTTTTCGGATCAAATTAGCTGAAGTGTAATATAACCTGTTTTCAGGTTTTAATACAAATCTGTATTCTGGCAATCGTCTCTTGATTGAAACCTGAAAGGTTGTAATCATCAAAGACATGATGAAATTGATTCCTGCAATAACCTTGAACCATCTGAATTCATGTTGTGACTCAAAGGATTGAAACAATGCCAAACGACACAGTCCAGACTGGTCGGATAGGCCCCATTGTGACAATCCAGGAAGAAAAGGTGTAAGAGATAATAGAGCTACCCCAAACCATATCAAAGGAATTGTTTTTACATTTAAGCAAATGCAGACATTTGCCGGGTTTGGGGGAAAGCGTACAACAATGGCATGGTGGCAGCTGATGACCAGAATAACCAGCTCTGATATCTCATTAGACAACATGAACAGAAGACCACTCAACTTGCAAAATGTACTTTTGGTCCACTTCTTCTCATTCCAGATGTACTTCCCGTAAAACACTTGATTTGCTGTCAGAACAATGGCTGTGTGTATCCCCATACATACATCAGCAAGATGCACATGGGCCATGGATTTCAAGAAACCGATTCCAATAGTGTCTTTGATTCGAAATGACAGAGCAAGGCAAGCTGAGCTCCCTACAGTAGCAGATGAACTCACAAACCAAAAGTAAAGTGTATGAATTTCTGAGGGTAGCAACGTTTCACAGGAAGAAAGAGTCACATAAGTAGATAAACACTGTATGCTTCTAAGGTGCTCAGGGAATAGCGTCCTGCAGCACAGTCTATAGTTCGAAGTTACAACCATTTTCAGCTGATGGGAACTAGAAAATAAATGGAAAGGAAAATCATTTATGGGATTTCCTAACATGTATAATTCAGTTAACTGAGGCATAAGATTGAAGACTTTAGCTCCAATTGTTTCTACGTGAGAAAACGACACATTCAGATGCTTTAGATGAGGAAAGTAGAACGATACCCCACCACTCAAAATATTGATTGATGTTTCTGACATATCCAGCCTTGTCAAAGAATAAAGTATGTGCTGAACTTGAAGTCTTGAAATTCTCGCAATAGGATTATTTGAGAAATGTGCAAATCTCAGATTCGGTATATTGGTGAACACAGCTAGATCAAGAACAGCAATATGGTTATTGCTTACATCCAGGTATTGCAAGTTCAGTTTATTTCCAGAAATGCCAGAAATGTTGCGCATGGAACAGGATTCTAGGCTCAAGTGAGTAAGATATATATTTGCCACAAGATCGGCCATTTGTAGTTCAGAATGTGCGCCATCAAGATAACGAAGTTCAGGGAAAAGAAACGCTACGAAAGGGTGACGACATGTAAATGAATGACCTTGACACTCACAATCCTGAGGGCACATTCTGTCACAATTGAGTTCATCATCTCGTAGAGGACACTGACTCACACCATCACAGAGATGATATTGATGCAAACAGACTACAGAATTTCTACATCGATAGTGACCAGGACACGTTGCTTTGTCACAGTCTTGTTCATCCTCTCCATAAAGACAGTCAGATAATCCATTACATCGGGTATACACTGGAAGGCAGTGCAGCAGTTCGTCTGTACATTGATAGTGAGATTCAGAACAAAACTGATCTGCACTCATAACTGGCCCGTTGAAATAACCGGTACCATCCAAATCTACGTGCATTTGCTGTGCATTGGTGCCACTTGGGAAGAAGTTATCTTGTTGAAAACAGTCTACTTCGTCAGAACTGTCCAGACAATCTGAATGCTCGTTGCAACGTTGATTATGCGATATACACTGCCCATCAGAGCATTGAAAACCTAGGCATGAAGTGTGCTCACAAAATGATTCATCGCTGTTATCTGGACAGTCCTGCTGTAGATCACAAACAAAAGTGTAATGAAGGTCACTGGCTCCATCCTCACACTGGAACGTGCCATGGCGCGTCGGTGAAGACGTCTGCTTTTGACTGACGTTTCTAAGGTTTACATTAGACGTTGACACGCTGAAAACTCTCCTACAAAGTTGTTTCTCGTCATGGTACAAGAAAGAATGCACCACCTGTCCATGTGTGCATGCAGTTAAAACCTGTTGCGTGGCCACAAAGGCGGATAAAGGCACATATAAATAGACTGGTAAAGTTTGTAGTGGAGGATACGGAATTTCACATAATGCTGCTAATACGCTATGCACGAATTCTGTAGGTGGTTTGATTTCAAAATGCATGGACTTTAATCTTACAGTTTGAATTGTTCTCGAAGGAAAATACGGTCGCAATACCCTTAAATGGGCCACGTTATAAACCAGTGCGTTGACAGACCACTTTACGAACTTGCTGTATAGGAAAGGAACATTGTCCCAGCCTGCTGTCCCTCCCACAGCCACATTAAACCATGCATATTGTTTGAAAATGTGTAGAGAATCTTCCAGTTCCTTTCTGGTTTTAAGTGATGCTAGTTTTCCACCTATTGTTTTGCAGTCATATTTCATAAACTGTGATAACGAGGGTTTGTTCGTTCTGATTAATTTGAAACATTTGTGGTGTGATGCAACCAAGCCCTGACACCAAGGACTGCTGAATGGACAATGTTCTGTTTCATCCTGCTGGTGTTCGCATTCCACTTTTAAGTTACAGTCTAGGTGATCTTGAAATCTAAGGTAACTGGGCGCCGAGCAATTGAACAATCTGCTTGTGACTTTTCGAGGCTGCTCACCTTGATGAATCGTTGAAAAGTATAATCTTAGGAATGAAGGATATAATACCCAAACCACTATTTCCATAGTAATGTATGATGAGATAAATACGTGGCCTGGTGTGACATCGTCTAAGCATATGGACTCGGTGTTTTGCTGAGTGTTGTCTGGCTCTTGATATGTTATTCGTAACTTGAAAATAATGTCGTCAATGTCTTGACAAACACCAGGTGCATTTACCTGCCGAACACTGATCATAAACACAAAGCCAGATGGTACATTCATTAGTTCTCTAATTACCGATTGCCTAACCTCTTTCAATTTGGGCACATTGACATATCCAGAATAACCCAATGAAGGTCTGACAACAAAGCTAGGACGTTCATGGTGGAAAAAATCTAGGTTCACTTTGGGGTTGTTTTTATGCATTACGTATATCCTTTGTGCCTGTGCTTGCACAACAAAATATTCAGGAGAATGTAAACGACATGACATGATTTCTGCACGTTGTGCGAAAACTGTTCCATGCTTGCGAAATGGCAAAAGGACACGAGTTTCCCATGGAGCATTTTCACACCAGTACCTTAATCTGTTCAGATGGACAGAGACATATGTAGGAAAGTTGTTTGTAATGTAAAGGGTACAAAATGTTGTGGACTGTCCACACACACCGTACGTCATACCTGGGTGTGTTCCCGAGTCTGGTGGTCTGTTGTTTAAACTGTCACAGCCTGTTCCATTGACCTGCTGGATTCTCGCATCAGTGACATTGTGGTGGTCAAAATAGTCTGTGCCTGGGCACACTTCTCTGATTTTCCTGATGTCTGACTTGCTGATATCTGCTAGCTTTGTATCTTTAGATTCATATAAAAATGCATGTTTTCAGTGTTTTGATAGCGTGCTAAGCAGGTATCGTTTTACTACCAATCCACATACGTGTGTAGGTATGTTCTATTATTATTCTATTGCAGAACTAAAGTTATGTGTTACCGGCATGTGGTTTTCATACCCATTTTTATATACAAGTATATATATATATATATATATATATATATATATATATATATATATATATATATATATATATATATATATGTAGTTATTCCCTTTATTAAAAAGCGTTAACAAAACACGTGAAAGTGAAACCAGACACATACAGTCCAGATCCTCATCATAGCTAATCTAACAAACCAAACAAAAGCACAAAAACTTAAAACTGAGCAGACATATTTGTACATGCCAGATATCAACTGCAGTATGTGAAATTCAACGGCATTTGCAAACAATAGATTGATAGCAAAAGAATGGGATTTCAGTCTGTTATGAAATCCGGGCCACGGTGTTCAGCTCACTGATGACAATATAACACAGGTCAGAACAATGGCTGAAACTGGGGCAATAATTGAGATGGGCAATGGCCTACTATAACAACTTTTTCCTTTGATTTATGTAAACACATATACATGCATTTAATCCGTGTTTTTTTATCTTAGAGAGAAAGGGAAGGGGTTTGAACAGACATTGATTTCTATCAAGATTCAACACAGTATAAATAATGTATGTTGTTGTTGTTGTTGTTGAACAGACAGACTGAACACATGCATAGATTATAAATTGAGAGAGTTTTCAACAGTCCAATAAAACAAATTACACTCATCATCATATCAGTACATAACCAAATCACAATCGTAATATTATGCAAATATAATATTATCGGTACATAAATAAACAATTAAAAATAGCCATAATATGACAAGATAAATACGCGTCTAAAATTGTTGCCATGATCGAAATGCTGTGAAGGAAAAAGAGGAATTGGTTTACGCTACAATATCTGTGCAAGTGTGCGTGTGTCTCTATGTGTTTCTGATATGAAACATTGTAATTACGCCACTGTACACATTATACATTGAAGATCAAAACATATTTGTATTGTAAGTTATTTGAAGAGATCGTGTTCGCTGGAGCCAAATAGGATTGTGCCAAACGTAGTTGTCGTAAGTTTTCTTCTTTTGCTTTTAAAACATGAATTGTCTTAGAAAATGATTAAAACTTGAAATTAGTGTATATGAAATAGCATCTATATGCAGGCCTATATAATGATGCTAGTCATTCGCTTCCGACTATGACTACCATATAGCAGAGGGGGCAGATACTAATCTGGCGGGCTGGGCGAGAATTTGTTCATAGTGGAGATCCCTTGCCCAGGGTACATCCCCACTCTCTCGGCTAAAGGGATTTGAGGACAACTGGCATTGTGGAAGACCCCCATGTATATATGTTACAGTAAATTCATCAAATCAGTAAATTTATACATTTCCTAGAATTGTCAGTACATTTATGAAGTTACTGTTTCACTCAGGGAATTTACAAATTTCCTAAAAATGTGCATGCTTATTTTTGATGAATTTACTAAGAAGTTAAAGTACTTTCAGTAAATTTGTCAAACTGAATATTCAGCCCATAGCATAAGGGATTCAGTGACTGTGTGATCTTGGGATGTGAACTCACTTCACCAAAAATCATTCAATAGGGTTTGATAAGGGATTCAGTGACTGTGTGATCTTGGGATGTGAACACACTTCACCAAGGCATTCAACAGGACACTGGTATGAGTTGGGTTTTTTCCTAGTCAAGGAAGTTTGCTCTGACATGCAAGGAGGTGTTTGCTGAGCAACGAGATGGCCATTGAAATTGAAAAAAAGTATACAGAGGAGTTATTCAAACAATACAACAGCAAAATTACAATCTCCTCCCAAAATCGGAATACAGCAAGACTCTGAATGAAGTGAAGTGTGCAACTAGCAACAATTCAACAAGAAGTCAAAAGGACTACTATCTGCTCAGAAAGTAAGCATAATCCTTTTCTCTTATGTGAGCATGGAGGGGTGCGGGGCAGGGGAGGGGGGGGGTGCGTTGTAAGTGTTTGTGTGTTGTGGATATGTGTCTGGGGGGATTGATTGTGTGTTGTATGAACGAGTGTATGGGGGGGGGGGGTGGGGGTGGGTTGTGTGTTTACTGTTATGCATGTGTGGGAATGTGTGAACGAGTGTATGGGGGGGGTGTTTACTGTGTGTGTGTGTGTGTGTGTGTGTGTGTGTGTGTGTGTGTGTGTGTGTGTGTGTGTGTGTGACCTTGACCATGACCTTATGACTTTGACCTACTTTTGGAAAAGTTAACTTCGAGTGTAACTTTTTAGCCGTTAACGCTAGGGCTTTGATATTTGGCATGTACATTTCTTGTAACAAGACCTTTCAAACGGTCCCAAACGTTTTGACCTTGTGACCTTGACCGTGACCTTTGACGTTTGTGACAACATTTTTTAGCTAACATTATGGTTCAAAATTTACACACATATGACCTTTGACCAACTTTTCAAAGAAGCTGCCTTTCGGGGGCATCAGTGTTTCACAAACACATCTTTTTTTTAAAAGAAATCTGCACTACAAGTTGTTAGTTAAATTGTCGCCTTGTTTTCTGTTGTCACAGGTATGAAGTTCTCCAATGTGGACCCGTAGAAAAGCTCATCAAGAAAAGAAAAAGTGCAGATGAAAACCCTGTGTACTACGTAACAATAGAGGAAACGTTTAACATTATCAAATGTGCACACATTGCTACAGGTCATGGAGGTCGAGATCGAATGATTAAAGAAACACAAAAGAAATATGCAAATATCAGCACCAGCTCGCTTGAGTTATTCAAATCGCTAAGTGTGGAGTGCCCGAAAAAGAGAAAGAGACCTAAGACAACCGGTGTAGTTGTTCGTCCCATCCTCAGCAGGGAGTTTTCATCACGGGGTCAAGTTGACCTTGTTGATATGCAGTCCATGCCAAGAAACGGCTTCAAATGGATCATGGTGTACCAAGATCACCTCACTAAGTTCTGTGTCCTACGGGCCATAAAAAGCAAACGGTCCGTTGAGGTTGCAGGCCAGCTCCTGGACATTTTTCTTTTGCTGGGAGCCCCAGCGATCCTGCAGAGTGATAATGGCACAGAGTTCACAGCTCACGTCATTTCATAGCTTAAGGAGTGCTGGCCTCCTTTAGTAATGGTGCATGGTAAGCCCCGACACCCCCAAAGCCAGGGATCGGTTGAGCGTACAAACTGCGATCTTAAAGACATGTTGGTGGCTTGGCTTGCAGACAACAACACCCAAGACTGGGTTGCAGGCATCAAATTTGTACAGTTCCAAACAAACTCATCCCACCATTCTGGAATAAAGCAATCCCCATATTCAGCCTTGTTTGGAAATTATGCTCGCATGGGACTGACTACATCAACTTTGCCAGGGGAAATCCTGAACAATTTGGAGACAGAAGAAGATCTCGCAAGACTGGAATTGCCTCAATCTGCCACCACATCAGCTGAATCTGCCACCACATCAGCTGAATCTGCCACCACATCAGCTTAATCTGCTACCACATCAGCTGAATCAACTAGCACTGAGACAGAAGAAGATCTCGCAAGACTGGAAGTGCCTCAATCTGCCACCACATCAGCTGAATCTGCCACCACATCAGCTGAATCTGCCACCACATCAGTTGAATCTGCCACCACATCAGCTGAATCAACTAGCACTGAGACAGCATTGATGTTAACTGATCGCTGTGAGAGAATTAAACGATCTCGGAAGAAGGCTTTCTCCGGACAACTGTGTCAAGCAGAACGGATGGTGAAAAGAAGCAGAGTAGATTTGAAATGGCACCCGTTTAATGAGTCACAAATGTGGATAAATAGGAGATAATGTGGCAGTGCCAGTGCCCATGGTCGATCGGGGCAGAGGTGATGCAAGAAACATTCTAGGTGTTGTTGTCAACAGGGAAATAGAAACTGACATCTAGACGATTGCTGTGAAGGCCGGGATTTTGAGGGGAGGGTATTAAAGAAATCAATTTGATCTATGCCCCCAAAGACTGCTTGCGATGACTGATGTTAATCTTGAAAAACATGTGTCCTTGCGATCAGCTGTTATAGCACAGTCAGCATCAGGGGGGCAAGGTTATGTTAAGTGCAACTGTGGGGGTGGGGCGAAGAAGTGCCAAACAAACAAGTGCAAGTGTTTCAAAGCAAAACTTATTTGCCACAAGCCTCTCTTGCCACAATAAATAAACTCTCATGTGTGTGTGTGTGTGTGTGTGTGAGAGAGAGAGAGAGAGAGAGAGAGAGAGAGAGAGAGAGAGAGAGAGAGAGAGAGAGAGAGAGAGAGAGAGAGAGAGAGAGAGAGAGAGAGAGACAGAGACAGAGACAGAGACAGAGAGAGAGAGAGAAGATAGTGTGATATAATCTTGCATGTTTTTATTATATGTTCTTAAGGTCGGTATGTGTGCACAGGTAATGCACACACACTTTAATGTTCATTTTATTTTATCATATGTTGTTTCGTTAATAAAACATTATGTGGTCTTACTTAAAGTGTGCTGTCTCTGGCTTGCAAGGCTTTAGTAAATTTATAAATTTCCTGCCCGCAAAATTCAGGAAATGTATACATTTCCTAAACAATGTAGGAAAACTAGTGCAAGCTGAGTTATAAGGCCCGTTTCGTGTTTCAGACACACACACACACACACACACACACACACACACACACACACACACACACACACACACAGAGACACACACACACACACACACACACACACACACACACACACACACACACACACGGACAGTTGGCTTATTACTATATGATTGTAAATTCCCCAAGTGAAACAGTAACTTCATAAATGTACTGAAAATTCTAGGAAATTTATAAATTTACTGATTTGATGAATTTACTGTAACATATACTTATGGACACGCGTACTTGCACACACGCGTGCGCGTGCGCGTGCGCGTGCGCGCACACACACGCACACACGCAGCAGGCAGTGGCAAAAAGAAAATGAGTTGTGGGGGTGGTGATAAATGAAAGTCAAGTCAAATCAAGTCAAAATGATCTTTATTGACAAATAAAGGAATAAGCTAAACAAAGCTTTTTTTTCATCCTGTCGTCATAAATAAACAAGAAACACAGCTGAAGCAAATAAGATAAACAACGAAATCTGAAGAAAAAAACCAAGCCGTCATCAATAAATATGGGAATAATACACATATATCACACAAGCACAGTATAATAATTATATGCAAAATATGGACAAATGTAGTACAAAAGATGAGGAAAGAAAATAGACATCATGCTGGCTGGGGTGTTATTTTCCCCTCCTCAAACTTTAACAGATGTTTGCATACGCACACACTGACGAATACATGTGCGACGCACTTCCGAACACCTGAAAACACCTCCCCACACGTCACTTGCCAAGCTCATATATGCATAAAATAACGTCTGAATATAATATTAGAGTGTATTACAATTCGCAACGTTATTACAAAACGCATTGTACACGAATTGCAATAAACTGATGTGACTGCAACGCATTTTGTAATAATTTTTATTACAATTCGCTACTTTATTACAAAAATACTTTATTGCAAAACGCGTTGTACGCGAAATGTACTAAACTGATGTGATCGCAACGTGTTTTGTAATACTTTATTACAAGTCGCTACTTTATTGCAAAACGCGTTGTTACAGACCACTGTGCGGTACCCTTTGTATGGCGCGCCAAAGATACAAAACTCTATCTAGCTGTTCGATAGAGTTTCGAAACTGTATCTATCAGTTCGATAGAGTTTGAAAACCCTATCTAGCTGTTCGATAGAGTTTTAAAACTCTGTCGAACAGCTAGATAGGGTGTCCACAAAATAACCCTATCGATATATAGTTTTTCTATTGCGATTTCTGATTGGTACCTGGCTTCAGCGACAAGTTTGTGGCCTTGGCAGGGCAGTGACCCGTGAATTTGAATAAGACGATAGGCCTAGGCCCCTACATGTAGTCAAACAAACATGGCAGCTGAACGATTTCAACGAGCGAATCTTCCCGGCGTTACATCTGTAATTGAAGCGGGGGGTTGTACCTACATCGAAGATCTAAGTGAGATAGAAGCTCATAGAATGCCACCTATTAGGCTAGGTGTAGGTCACAGTCAAAGATACTAGTCCTATCTACCAATGAAATGCTTCGTTTAAAAAAAGTATCTAGCTGCTCGACAGAGTTTTGAAACTATATCTAACTGCTAGCTATACTTTAGAAACTGTATCTAACAGTTCGATAGGGTTTTTAAACTCTGTCGAACTGCTAGATAGAGTTTTGGTCATTCGGCGCGCCATACCTTTGCTACCCTTTTCAGTTACTCTGACCACTCCCGCTAAGCCTATCGAAGAGCTTGTTCGGAATAAATTATCTACATGCAGGCGGCCTGCTCTCGTGATTGACTCTTATCTCGCCCATCGTAAACTTGTCAACTCGTGTCAAGCTTAGGTTAAAGAGGCCGCGCGGTAACTCACAAAATCATGGTAGGCCTACAGGCGATGGCTTAGAGTCAAAACGGACTATCTTTAGATAGTCCATTGACTTATTATTGATGTCATTACAAAAACTAAGAACTTGTATTAAAAAAGACTGCAATTAATATAAACTGGGGATTATGCTTTTTATCTTTCTGCAGTCTTTTTTTTATACAAGTTATTAGTTTTTGCAACAAGCTCAATAATACATCATAGGACTATCTAAAGATAGTCCGTTTTACTCCAAGCCATCGTAAATAAAACAATGAATTTAAACATATCAGCCTGTCAACCACCCGCACCACCTCTGTGTGTGTGTGTGTGTGTGTGTGTGTGTGTGTGTGTGTGTGCGTGCGTGTGCGTGTGTGTTGTGTGTGTGTGTGTGTGTGTGTGTGTGTGTGTGTGTGTGTGTGTGTGTGTGTGTGTGTGTGTGTGTGTGTGTGTGTGTGTGTGTGTGTGTGTGTGTGTGTGTGTGTGTGTCTGTGTGTGACTGATAGAGGTTATGAGACTAACATTGTGACTAATCATGATTTCACACACAAGTACACACGCCTGCACACCGAAGTGCATGCACACATGCAATAAACGCACGTGCACACGTACACATGCGGACACACAAACATGAATTGTCTGGTTTTGACTCTAAAATCAACACAGGTTTGTTACAAGAAACAACCAGGTTATCTGGAAATGTCCAAATTTGACTCAAAATAAAAGTACTGATATTAACAATACTTTTTGTATCAAAAACGATTATTTATCTTTTGTCTGATTTTTATTGAAAATGTTGCCCACTTTTCGAGTCAAATGAAAAATTGTGTTTTACGTCCTCTCGGTCTGGAACAGACACATATGGGACATTTGTAGATACAACGATGGTGGGAACAATACTGGAGGCAATGCCCAGAGGCAGTGCAACACCAGTAAAGTCCCGATTTTTTAACAATACAGATAAGTGTAGCGGTAACCACGCCTCGGTTAAACCTCATCGGCTATTGTACCGCCACAAAAAAACAAAAACAACAACAAAACATTTTTTAGTCAAACGCTTAATTGTGTGTGATCCTGGTTTGACTCAGAATTAGAATGCTAAAATGTCTTGTGATTTTGGAGTCAAAAGCAGACCGTCTGAAGTTAATCTTGTTTGACTAAAAAAAATGCTGATTTGCTTTCAGTCAAAGGAGAACATCATTTTTATTTATTTATTTATTAAGATATCAAAACGAAAATTTGGGACAACAAAGTTTTGGGTTTTTCCGCATTCGTTTCCGTAATAATAATAAAAAAGGACTATCTGAAGTTAATCCAGTTTGATTGTAAGCCATCGGTTTTATATTCCACTGTGTTGCTTACGA
>CM065700.1:6260092-6270092 GCA_017654935.2 Phymorhynchus buccinoides | reverse complement strand
GAAATATTTGGGTGCAAAATGTTCCTACGTTTTCCTGCAGTAATCAAGACAGTCTTGTGTCATATAACCAGGTTTGTGACTTTATTCCTGACTGTCCTGATCGCAGCGATGAGTCATTTTGTAAGCATATTCAATGTATCAAATCGTTTACATGCGTGAATGGACAGTGTAAGTCCTACGACAACATCTGTGATCAGATTTACCATTGCTTCGATAACTCTGATGAAATCAACTGTGAACAACTCAGATCACAGGGCATTTGGACGAAACGTGTTCCTTCCCCAGCTTTGATCAGTTTTGATGGTGTAAGACAATTCACTATAACACAGATGCGTTTCAATGAAAGCTGTCCAAGTAGTCATTACCGTTGTTCGGGTGACTTCAACGACTGTCTCCCAGTGTACACACGGTGTAATGGGATGTACGACTGTACAGATCATGCTGACGAACAGGGGTGTGAAGCCATGCAATGTTCAGGGTTTTACCTATGCAGGTTGTCTAGTATCTGCTTGCATGCTGACCACATGTGTGATGGCTGGCCTCACTGCCCACTGCGTGATGACGAACTGTGGTGCGACGTTATTTGCCCTGAAGGATGTCTTTGTCAGGCCAACACTTTCCTATGTTCCCTACCTTTCTCTGTGAATTTATTTCCTCGAATTCGCCTTCTGGATGCCGCAGGTTCGGGAATGACACCAAGTGACCTGAATAACCACGTGCACCTGATCTATTTGAGTTTGACAAGGTGCTCTGTTACGCTTTTGCGAGAAATGACATTCTTAAACTTGAAATATCTTGATCTTAGTAGCAATCAGTTAAGGACCGTAAACATGAGTGTCTTCCTCAGACTAGAAAACTTGCAGTTATTGTCACTATCTGGTAATCCTATAAGTGTTATTTTCTCTGCTTTGTCTATTGTCTCAAATGATGCCTTGACTATGATAGACTTGTCACGCACAATGTTGTCCATATTTGATTCCAGAGTTCTGGCACAGTTTGTCCACCTGAAGAAATTGAATTTAACATTTACAAGACTCCATACTATTACTTCCAGTGGATTTCAGTTCACACCCTATCTCACCGAACTGTATTTGAATGGAAATCCTATAATCACTTTCCCACAAGACGTATTCAAAGGTCTTTCCTCTTTGCGTTTCATCACATCAGACAATTATAAACTATGCTGCCATGATGTACTTCCTGAACAAGTGCATGATCTTAGTTGCTATGCTCCTGCAGACGAAATTTCTTCATGCAAAGATTTGCTACAGTCATGGACGTACCGTGGATTTCTATGGCTGATCACCTGTCTGGCATTGTCAGGGAACTTCTTCTGCTTCTGTGTACGTTTGTTCGTGAAAAGCATGAGCTCTTCAAATGGGTTTTACATTTTCGTGACTAATCTCACAGCAGCTGACTTTCTGATGGGAGCTTACATAGCCACCATAGGAGCAGCTGATGAACAGTTCCGTGGCAGATATCTCTATCATGAAATACAATGGAAGAGCAGCATAGCTTGTAAAATAGCTGGGTTTCTCTGCCTGCTGTCCAGCGAAGTATCAGCCCTAATCATCTGCCTGATCACTTTAGACCGTTTCATTGTGCTTTGCTTTCCGTTCAGCACCCTGAGGTTTGAACGAACTTCAGCAACCATCGTTTGTCTGCTGATCTGGTCGGCTGGTGCAGTTTTAGCCGGGTTACCTTTACTTCCTGCAGCATCCCACTGGGAGTTTTACAGCCAGACAGGGATATGCATTCCACTGCCAGTGACGAGGCAAGAGTTTCCTGGGAGATTATACTCTTTCAGCGTGCTGATTGTCCTCAACTTTGCTTTATTCGTACTGATATCCTTTGGGCAGGCTTTCATCTACTGGTCCATACAGAGACACGCCTTGAAGGTTGACAATACAAGAACATCCCAAGACGTGGCTATCGCTAAGCGGTTGATCTCTATCGCGGTGACGGATTTCATATGCTGGTTTCCCGTTGCACTGCTGGGGATGCTGGCATGCTGGCAACTACTGGCATACCCATCTCTGGAGAGGTGAACGTGGCTCTGGCGATATTTGTCGTGCCGCTCAACTCCGCTGTCAACCCATTTCTGTACACGTTCAACACTCTGGCAGAAAAGCGGAGGAAATCCAAAGAATTTGAACTGCTGAAGTGGATGGAATCCCACCCTGACTTGATCTGAATCTAGGCAAGGATGCACATTAGTCCCCCCCCCCCTCATGTTTACGATCCTCAATCTGAAAGTCTGCTTCTGTCCGTTTTATAAAAATAATGAATAAGTTCAACGAGCCCTCCACTGGAGGGTGCTGTTGAACTGTGGTTATTAGAGGTTAGTAACAGACAAGGGGTAGAGACAAATGAGAGATGCTGTGCCTGGTGCCAGACTTCCCGCTTCAGGATTTAGCTATATGCAAGTCCTCTTGACACAGATAGAAAATATAAAGATTTTAGGGTGGGAAAGAAATATAATAACAATGAAACTGGGAGGGAATGCTCTACCCCTTGTCTGTTACTAACCTCTAACTTTAAAGCTATGTCTAAGAGGACTTGCATGAAAATAACATAAGCAAGGTTGTGAACACAACCTTGCTAATTTCAATCACAGACATTTTTTCCTTACCTCGAATGAGGCAACTCTACCTGCCGTAAGGTGTGAAGTGGCTCTTTGCATGGTAACTCCTCAGGCAGATTCGTGTGAAAATAAAATCACTGGTGAATTCACAATAATATGTACAATCCTCACAGAACACAAATTCAAAGGCGACTTAAGAGTCATTTCTTCACAAAATGGTCTAAAATAGTTTGACTGAATGACATTCTGACTTGTTCAGCTTTCTTGTAAAACTTCACAAATGTCCTTTCACTATTCCAGGCGGCACTTTTCACAATTGTTTCTAAAGGCAGTCCCCTTTTCTCTGCTGCTGAAGTCGATGCACTTCTGGTGCTGTGCGCTGTGAAAACTGTCGTGTCAACACCAGCTTCAGCAAGTACTGTTTTCACCCACCTAGAAATCGTGTCTCGACTCACTGCTAAGTGTGGTTTAGTAATTGCTTTAAGAAAACTCCGGTTCTGTGTCAAAAGATTTGGTGTTGTCAAGATACACCCTAAGATGGGAAACTAAACACAGCTTTGGGTTGCTTTTAAAGGCAGAAATCTCAGCCAGTTGCAAGTGAGCACCAGGTTTTGTCTGTTTTTGTTTTTCAGAAAACACAATAACACATCTGTCTGTTTTCAGTCTGATATCTGAACGTTTAAGAGTATGTAGGGCATGGCCCCTTTGTCCAGTCAACAGTGCCAACAACATACATGTGCGAAGGGTAAGGTCTTTAAAAGACAGTTTATCCAAGTCAGGTAATGAGTCCAAATAACTCAAAACTTGATCAACGTCCCAGGTGTCTTTATACTTTGGAAGTGACGGCCTTTTTTCAAACACTCCTTTCATTAATCTACGCACTACATACAGGGTGGTTTCCTATTGTTTGTTCTCCTTGTAATGACAGATAAGAGGATAGAGCACTCCTTGCGGTGTTTAAAGCACTATAACCCACTCCTTCTTTACATAAATGGGCTAAGAAATTGGATACTTCAATGGGTGATGCTGATTGGTGATTCAATTTATTTTGTTCTGCAATTTTTTTCCACTTTTCTATGTAACAGTTATATGACGCTTGGGTGTTGGGTCTCCAAGAACTCATAAACAAGTCAGTAGCTATCTCTGTTAAACCTTGTTTCCTACACTGGCCCCGGATATATAACATGCCAGCAGGACCAGTCTCTTTTTGGTCAGAGGATGAACTTCTTCGGGTTTGCTGGGCAACGTGAGGAGGTATTTCGATGTTGTCAGCGTCACTGGGTCCCGGAGAAGCATCTTCTGGAGCACTGGCCACCACACCTGCGTCGTCCAACGGGGTACAATGATCACCCCCACTGCCCTGTCCTGCTGGAATTTTTGGAGCACCTGGCTGATGACACTAAAAGGAGGAAAACAATGGCAGGTATGACTTTTCCATGAAATGGAGAATGAGTCAATTGCAAAGGCTTCTGGGTCAGGTTTATAGGCTACATATGGTTCAAGCTGCTTATTTAATATGGAGGCACGGTTGGCTTCACTGTCTTGTAACTGTGTTAGAGCTCCTTTCAAGATCTTGCTATCAAGTTTCCACTCTCCAACAAGATTAAATTTTCTAGATTGACTATCTGCCTCCTTATTGTCTTTCCCTGGGATATGCGCTGCTGATAACCATATTTTGTGTGCAATACACCACTGCCAAATAGAGAAAGTGATCTCATTGCATGAGTATGAATGGCTAGAACCCATGTGATTTATGCACGCCACTGCTGTGGTGTTATCGATCATAATGCGAACGTGTTTTCCCTTAATCTGCTCTTTGAAACATTGCAAGGCAAACGAGGCAGCTTTCAACTCCAAATAGTTTATATGAAACTGGGCTTCAACAGGTAGCCAAGCTCCTCCTGAATGCTGGTCATTGCATGCGAAACCCCATCCTGTCATGCTAGCATCTGATGAAACAATAATGTCAGGAGCACAGTCTACAATATTCTTATAAGCTGCAGAGATATGTTCTATCCACCAATCCAGTTCTGCTTTAGCAGCATTTGAAAGTGATAGGAAACAGTCAAAATTGCCTCTGTGTTTTCTGAGTGCAGCTTTCTTGTCCTCCTCTAAATGACCGTAATAAAGAGGCCCGAATGTAATGGCTGGGAAGGCCGCAACCAATTTGCCTATAACTATAATCTCTTTTTCTTCTTTGCTTCAATGCAACATTGGCGTAAAGGTTCACATCTGTCTTTAGTAAGTTTCACTGTCATTGATTTTGAGTCAATAATCACCCCCAAGAACTGTATGCTTTGAGAAGGTTCAAACACTGATTTTGTAGGGTGAATAATGAAGCCCAGAGATCGAAAAAGCTGTACTGTATCGGAAACATTTAATCTACACAAATCCTTTGTCTCAGCCAGAAGCAATGAATCATCAAGAAATGCAGACGAAACATGTCCTCTTTCTCTCAAGGTGGCAAACACTGGTTTAAGTAATTTCGTAAATTTCCTGGGGGCAAGGGCTAGTCCGTTTGGCAGACAGGTAAATTCCCAAAGCTGATTCTGCCACTGAAACCTAAGACACTTCCTGTGCGCATCATATATAGGCACTGAATAGTAGGCGTCCTGAAGATCAATAGAGGCCATAAAACAATCCTTCGTTACCAGCCTAAGTGCTGACTGTAAGGTGTCCATCTTAAAATGTTGGACAAGTACTTCTTCGGAAGGCAGAGAGATCAGAGATAGAGAATTTGTCAGCAATATACAGAAGGCGTTTTTTTAACTGGTTATTTTATGAGTTGAGACAGCCAAAGTGTCCCACACTAATAATAATAACATTTAATGGTAGAGTGATACCATTTCACTGGGATTGACAGAACTTGGACAGAGGCTCAGCAATATACAGAAGGCGTTTTTTTAACTGGTTATTTTATGAGTTGAGACAGCCAAAGTGTCCCACACTAATAATAATAACATTTAATGACAGGGACAGGGATGCTAGTTACACTTAAGCAGTGATATTGTATTATCAATTCGCTTAGATACATTGGCACTTAAAGGGGCACCCTGACGGATGAGATTTTGTAAGAAACACGTCGAGATCACCAAGAAAACACCCTTTACAGAGATTGCAACACTCACGTTGCTCTGGTTTCCTAGAAATCAAACAGTCAAATCGGCGATTCCTCCTTGGCGGAGGTGCTGGAAGTCAAATTATTTCACCCAAAGAGAAGGTGTGTGCCGTCTCTTTTCTAATGGCCACCTGCGTTTAGACCAAATCGTTTGCACGGAATTTTCGCAATGCAAGCCTTTTTAATTGCTTACAATTTATCTAAAGGAACTTCGCTCACAACAAAGGAAACAGGTCCATTTTTTTTATTGCACACAAAAAAAGAAGAAAACGCTTCAACCACAATAAGTGACCTCCACCCACCCTATACACAATGGCTACTCTCTCCGGCATCTCCGCCAAGGAGGAATCGCCGTGTTGACGGTTCCGATCCCTGAAAAGGCTGTCTTTCTGGTGATATTGACGTGTTTCTTGCAAAAACTCATCCGTCAGGGTCCACTTTTAAGTCTGCTTTTAGTTGTAGACATATCGGTTGGCTAAATTATACTAAGTTATAAATCGACGTTTATTTCAAAATGAGAGAAAAAGTCATCCGTTTAAGTATAATGTTTGTTACGCATTAAACTTTATTACTTTGTGTGGTGGTAAATGTACTATAGTCGAGTTTAGAAATGCATAAAAAAGTATCTTTTTATTTTAGTCTATGACCTTTAAAGACAAAATTAACTCAATTTTTTGTGTGAACCTGGCCACCGTTTCACAGGGGCTAACGTTAAGTTGCGCTAGCTAAAATCGGCAAAAACGGTATAAGAAACACGCTTCATTTGCCGATAGTTCTCGTGACGTTTTGTTCTTGCCAAACACCGAGCAAGCGGCGAACTATCCGGAACTATTAAGGGGTGAATACATTTCTTGTTGTTGATTGGTCCATTAAAATGTGGTTAAAATAATCCTATATTTGGACCAATCATTCAAGAGCTTGTAATATTATTCTTCCGCAAACGTTTTCTAAAGTGTTTCTTAGGCCCCTTTTGGCGTAAGCGTTATTCGCGCGGCGACCGTTATCTAGAGAAACTCCACCCAGATGGCGAACTTTTCTTCCTCCATGTGCGGAGTCACATCCTCTACTTCAGACCACTAAAAGTATTAGGGTATGGAGGGGCAGGTCGTGTAGCAAATCTTTGCATGAAGCAATTTCGTCTGCAGCATAGCAACTAAGATCAGACAATCAGACATGCAGACAGACAGAGAGACAGAGAGAACAAGAAAGTGTTTTGTGTCTGTACTTATGTGCAAGCAAGCAATAAGTACTGAGTATACACACTCACCGCAAATCTGTGTGAGTACAAAGAAGAACAGTACACACACACATGCAAACACACAAACGCACAAACGCACACACACATGCGCGCACGCACGCACACACACGCACTCGTGCGAGCATGCACGCACGCACACGCACGCAGGCACGTGCGTGCACACACACACACAGACACACACACAAGCATACACACACGCAAACGCACACGCACACGCACACGCACACGCGCACGCACGCACACACACGCACTTACACACACACACACACACACACACCACACACACACACACACACACACACACACACACACACACACACACACACACACTCCGACTCACACACAATAGCCTGTAGGCCTGCTTGATTTCCTTAGCACACTGCAGATTTTAATCTAAAAATATTTTGGTGGTAAATATTCAAGAGTAATGGAAAAATTACTTCCAACATATTGAAAGAAACAAGCAATCAATCAAACAAAAATAACAAATCCTGTTTGAAAACACTGACTGAAGTTGATCCTTGTGGGGCAGGTTGTGTCTGACACAACCTGCCCCGGCTCAACCTGCCCCAAAGAGGGGTACCGCACGAAATACCTTCCAGAATCACTCAAATAGCTCTTTTAGCGTTGCATTGTAATGTCAATAGACAGAATTATTGTTACATAATGTTCCAGAGTAACTGCAGTCTTACTAAGACAAGATTATATGAAAGAAAAACAAGAACTTCTAAACAGGTCAAAATATTACTTTCCCCCCAAATGTTCACCTCCGTTCAACTTCAGTACTTTCCCAGATCAAAGGAAGGAAACAAAGTAGAGAAAATACTGGAAAAAGGCATCTAAAATCCAGGACAAATACGATAATTATTAACATTTAAGTTTTAATACATGTTTTTGGCACTGACACAACCTGTCCCATGCCCAGCCTTACTATATATATAATATCTGAAGTCATATTATGGCTATTTTTCATTGTTTATTTATGTACCGATAATATTATATTTGTATAATATTACGATTATGATTTGGCTATGTACTGATATGATGATGATTGTTATTTGTTTTTTAGACTGTTGAAAACTCTCTCAATTCATAATATATGCATGTGTTCACTCTGTCTGTTCAACAATAACAACAACATACAGTATTTATACGGCACTGACTCTTGATATGAATCAAATCAAAGCGCACACAAACGTTAGCATGTCTGTTCAAACCCCCTCCCCTCTTTCTCTCTCTAAGATAAAAAAAACCCACACGGATTAAATGCATGTATATGTGTTTACATAAATCAAAGGAAAAAGTTGTCATAGTAGGCCATTGCACATTTATTGCCCCAGTTTCAGCCATTGCTATGACCTGATGTGTTACATTGTCATCAGTGAGCTGAACACTGTGGCCCGGATTTCATAACAGACTGAAATCCCATTCTTTTGCTATCAATCTGTTGTTTGAAAATGCATTTGAATTTCACATACTGCAGTTGATCTCTTGCATGCATGCACAGTTTTAGGTGTTTGTGCTTTTTTGTTAGAATAGCTATGATGAGGATCTAGACTGTATGCATCTGGTTTCACTTTCACTGGTTTTGCTTTTGTTAACTCTTTTTTAATAAAGGGAAGCACTACATAATAGCTTGTAGGGGGCATAAATAACAGCGCATGCCAGTAACACACCACTTTAGAATAATATAATAATACAGTAGAATAATATTGGAACATACATACACACGTATGTGGATTGACAGGGAAACAATACCTGCTTAGCACGCTATCAAAACACTGAAAATATGCATTTGTATATGAATCGTAAGATACAAAGCTGGCAGATATGAGCAAATCAGACATCAGTAAAATCAGAGAAGTGTGCCCAGGCGCAGACTATTTTGACCACCAAAATGTCACTGATGCGAGAATTCAGCAGGTCAATGGAACAGGCTGTGACAGTTTAAACAACAGACCACCAGACTCGGGAACACACCCAGGTGTGACGTACGGTGTGTGTGGACAGTCCACAACATTTTGTACCCTTTACATTACAAACAACGTTCCTACATATTTATCTGTCCATCTGAACAGATTAAGGTACTGGTGTGAAAATGCTCCATGGGAAACTCGTGTCCTTTTGCCATTTCGCAAGCATGAAACCATTTTGTCAAAACGTGCAGAAATCATGTCATGTCTGTTCCATTCTCTTGAATATTTTGTTGTGCAAGCACAGGCACAAAGGATATACGTAATGCATACAAACAAGCCCAAAGTGAACCTAGATTTTACCCACCATGAACGTCCTAGCTTTGTTGTCAGACCTTCATTGGGTTATTCTGGATATGTCAATGTGCCCAAATTGAAACAGCCTATGCAATCGGTAATTAGAGAAGCAATGAGTGTACCATCTGGCTTTGTTTTTATGATCAGTGTTCGGCAGGTATATTCACGTGGTGTTTGTCGAAACCGTGAAGACCCTCATTTGAAATTACGTATAACATATCAAGAGCCACACAACATTCAACAACACACCGAGTCTGTATGCTTAGACGATGTCACACCAGGTCACGTATTTCTCTCATCATACATTACTATCGAAATATCGGTTCATGAAGCAATTCCTTCATTCCTAAGATTATACTTTTCAATGATTCTTCAAGGTGAGCAGCCTCGAAAAGTCACAAGCAGATTGTTCAATTGCTCAGTGCCCAGTTATCTTAGGTTTCAAGATCACCTAGACTGTAACTTAAAAGTGGAATGCGAAAACCAGCAGGATGAAACAGAACATTGTCCATTCAGCAGTCCTCAGTGTCAGGGCTTGGTTGCATCACACCACAAATGTTTCAAATTAATCAGAACGAACCAACCCTTGTTATTACAGTTTATCGCATATGAATGCAAAACAATGGGTGGAAAACTAGCTTCATTTAAGACCAGAAAGGAAGTGGAAGATTCTCTACACATTTTCAAACAATATGCACGGTTTTGCGTGGCTGTGGGAGGGACAGCAGGCTCGGACGATGTTCCTTTCCAATACAGCAAGTTCGTAAAGT
>CM065700.1:6249945-6259592 GCA_017654935.2 Phymorhynchus buccinoides | reverse complement strand
CCCCCTAACAAGCTATTATGTAGTGCTTCCCTTTATTAAAAAAGGTTAACAAAAGCAAAACCAGTGAAGTGAAACCAGATGCTACAGTCTAGATCCTCATCATAGCTTTCCTAACAAAAAGGCAAAACAACCTAAACTGTGCATGCATGCAAGAGATCACTGCAGTTGTGAAATTTCAAATGCATTTTCAACAACAGATTGATAGCAAAAGAATGGATTTCAGTCTGTTTATTAAATCCGGGCCACATGTTCAGCTCACTGAATGACAATGGTAACACATCTGTCTAGCCAATGGCTGAAACCTGGGCAATAATGTGCAATGGCTACTATGACAACTTTTTCCTTTGATTTATTTAAACACATATACATGCATTTAATCCGTGTGGGTTTTTTTTATCTAGAGAGAGAGGGGAGGGTGTTTGAACAGACATGCTAACGTTTGTGTGCGCTTTGATTTGATTCTTCCAAGAGTCAGCCCGTATACATACTTAATGTTGTTATTGTTGAACAGACAGACTGATCACATGCATATAATTATGTATTATTGAGAGAGTTTTCAACAGTCCAAAAACAATTACAATCATCATCATATCAGTCAGATAGCAATCATAATCGTATATTTACAAATATAATATTATCGGTACAAAATAAACAATCAAAAACGAGCCATAATATGTAACTTCAGATATTAATATATATAGTAAGAGCTGGGCATGGGACAGGTTTGTGTCAGTGCAAAAACTGTATTAAAACTAAATTTAATATTATCGTATTGTCCTGGATTTTAGAGTGCCTTTTTTTCCAGTATTTTCTCTACTTTTTGTCCTCCTTTTGATCTGGGAAAGTACTGAAGTTGACCGGAGTAAACCATTTTGGGGTAAAGTAATATTTTGACCCTGTTCGAAGTTCTTCTTTTCTTCTATAATCTTTGTCTTGTAAGGCTACAGTTACTCTGGAACATTATGTAACAATCCTTCTGTCTATTGACATTACATGCAACGCTAAAAGAGCTATTTTAGTGATTCTGGAAGGTATTTTTCGTGCGTACCCCCTCTTTGGGGCAGGTTGATCGGGGTAAGTTGTGTCAAGACCAACACCTAGCCCACAAGGATCAAATTCAGTCAGCTTTTTCAAACAGGATTGTTTATTTTTTGTTTTGATTATTGCTTGTTCTTTCATTATGTTGGCAGTACTTTTTCCATTCCTCTTGAAATATTTACCACCAAAAATATTTTTAGATTTAAAATCTGCAGTGTGCTCAGGAAATCTAAGCAGGCCTACAGGCTATTGTGTTGAGTCGGAGTGTGGTGTGTGTGTTTGTGTTTGTGTTGTGTGTTGATGTGGTTTGTTTGGTTCGTGTGCTGCGTGTGCGTGCGTGTGCGTGCGCGTGTGCGTGGCGTGCGTGTGCGTGTCGTGTCGTTTGCGTGTGTGTATGCTTGTGTGTGTGTCCTTGTGTGTTGTGTGTGCACGCACGTTCCTGCGTGCGTTGCGTGCCGTGCATGCTCGCACGATGCGTGTGTGGCGTGCGTGCGGCGCATAGTGTGTGTGCGTTTGTGCGTGTGTTTGCATTTGTGTGGTCTGTTCTTCTTTGTACTCACACAGATTTGCTGTGAGTGTGTATACTCAGTACTTATTGTTGCTTGCACATAATAAGTACAAACACAAAACACTTTCTTGTTCTCTCTGTCTCTCTGTCCTGTCTACAGTCTTATTGTCTGATCTTAGTTGCTATGCTGCAGACGAAATTGCTTCATGCAAAGATTTGCTACACGGCCTGCCCCTCCATACCCTAATACTTTTATTGGTCTGAAGTAGAGGATGTGACTCCGCACATGGAGGAAGAAAAGTTCGCCATCTGGGTGCGAGTTTCTCTAGATAACGGTCGCCGCGCGAATAACGCTTCACGCCAAAGGGGGCCTAAGAAACACTTTAGAAAACGGTTGTGGAAGAATAATATTACAAGCTCTTGAATGATTGGTCCAAATATAGGATTATTTTAACCACATTTTAATGGACCAATCAACAACAAGAAATGTATTCACCCCTTAATAGTTCAGGATAGTTCGCCGCTTGCTCGTGTTTGGCAAGAACAAAACGTCACGAGAACTATCGGCAAATGAAGGGTGTTTCTTATACCGTTTTTGCCGATTTTAGCTAGCGCAACTTAACGTTAGCCCCTGTGAAACGGTGGCCAGGTTCACACAAAAAAATGAGTTAATTTGGTCTTTAAAGGTCATAGACTAAAATAAAAAGATACTTTTTATGCATTTCTAAACTCGACTATAGTACATTTACCACCACACAAAGTAATAAAGTTTAATGCGTAACAAACATTATACTTAAACGGATTACTTTTTCTCTCATTTTGAAATAAACGTTCGATTTATAACTTAGTATAATTTAGCCAACCAATATGTCTACAACTAAAAGCAGACTTAAAAGTGGACCCTGACGGATGAGTTTTTGCAAAAGAAACACGTTCGAGATCACCAGAAAGACAGCCTTTTAGGGATCGAACCGTCCAAACGGCAGGCGATTCCTCCTTTTGGCGGAGATGCCGGAGAGAGTAGCCATTGTGGATGGGGTGGGTGGAGGTCACTTATTGTGGTTGAAGCGTTTTCTCTTATTTGTAGTGCATTAAAAAAAATGGACCTGTTTCTTTGTTGTGAGCGAAGTTCCTTTAGATAAACTGTATGCAATTAAAAATAATTAAATAAAAAGGCTTGCATTGCGAAAATTCCGTGCAAACGATTTGGTCTAAACGCAGGTGGCCATTAGAAAAGAGACGGCACACACCTTCTCTTTGGGTGAAATAATTTGACTTCCAGCACCTCCGCCAAGGAGGAATCGCCGATTTGACTGTTTGATTTCTAGGAAACCAGAGCAACGTGAGTGTTGCAATCTCTGTAAAGGGTGTTTTCTTGGTGATCTCGACGTGTTTCTTACAAAACCTCATCCGTCAGGGTGCCCCTTTAAGTGCCAATGTATCTAAGCGAATTGATAATACAATATCACTGCTTAAGTGTAGCTAGCATCCCTGTCCCTCTGTCCAAGTCCTGTCAATCCCAGTGAAATGGTATCACTCTACCATTAAATGTTATTATTATTAGTGTGGGACACTTTGGCTGTCTCAACTCATAAAATAACCAGTTTAAAAAAACGCCTTCTGTATATTGCTGACAAATTCTCTATCTCTGATCTCTCTGCCTTCCGAAGAAGAACATTTTAAGATGGACACCTTACAGTCAGCACTTAGGCTTGTGACGAAGGATTGTTTTATGGCCTCTATTGATCTTAAGGACGCCTACTATTCAGTGCCTATATATGATGCGCACAGGAAGTGTCTTAGGTTTCAGTGGTAGGATCAGCTTTGGGAATTTACCTGTCTGCCAAACGGACTAGCCCTTGCCCCCACGAAAATTACGAAATTACTTAGACCAGTATGTGCCAACTTGAGAGAAAAGGGACATATTTCGTCTGCATTTCTGGATGACTCTTTGTTGTTGGCTGAGACAGTAGACCTGTGTAGACAAAATGTTGTTGATGCAGTGCAGCTTTTTTTATCCCTAGGTTTCATTATTCACCCTACCAAATCAGTGTTTGAACCTTCTCAAAGCATACAGTTCTTGGGGGTGATTATTGACTCAAAATCAATGACAGTGAAACTTACTAAAGACAGATGTGAACATTTACACCAATGTTGCATTGAAGCAAAGAAGAAAAAGAGATTATAGTTATAGGCAAATTGGTTGCGGCCTTCCCAACCGTTACATTTGGGCCTCTTTATTACGGTCATTCAGAGGAGGACAAGAAAGCTGCACTCAGAAGACACAGAGGCAATTCTGACTGTTTCCTATCACTTTCAAATACTGCTAAAGCAGAACTGGATTGGTGGATAGAACATATCTCTGCAGCTTATAAGAATATTGTAGACTGTGCTCCTGACATTATTGTTTCATCAGATGCTAGCATGACAGGATGGGGTTGCGCATGCAATGACCAGCATTCAGGAGGAGCTTGGCTACCTGTTGAAGCCCAGTTTCATATAAACTATATGGAGTTGAAAGCTGCCTTGTTTGCCTTGCAATGTTTCAAAGAGCAGATTAAGGGAAAACACGTTCGCATTATGATCGATAACGCCACAGCAGTGGCGTGCATAAATCACATGGGTTCTAGCCATTCATACTCATGCAATGACATCACTTTCTCTATTTGGCAGTGGTGTATTGCACACAAAATATGGTTGTCAGCAGTGCATATCCCAGGGAAAGACAATAAAGAGTCAGATAGTCAATCTAGAAAATTGAATCTTGATGGAGAGTGGAAACTTGATAGTAAGATCTTGAAAGGAGCTCTAACGCAGTTACAAGACAGTGAAGCCAACCGTGCCTCCATATTAAATAAGCAGCTTGAACCATATGTAGCCTATAAACCTGACCCAGAAGCCTTTGCAATTGACTCATTCTCCATTTCATGGAAAAGTCATACCTGCCATTGTTTTTCTCCTTTTAGTGTCATCAGCCAGGAGCTCCAAAAATTCCAGCAGGACAGGGCAGTGGGGGTGATCATTGTACCCCGTTGGACGACCCAGGTGTGGTGGCCAGTGCTCCAGACGATGCTTCTTTGGGACCCAGTGACGCTGACAACATCGAAATACCTCCTCACGTTGCCCAGCAAACCCGAAGAAGTTCATCCTCTGACCAAAAAGAGACTGGTCCTGCTGGCATGTTATATATCCGGGGCCAGAGTAGGAAACAAGGTTTAGCATAGATAGCTACTGACTTGTTTATGAGTTCTTGGAGACCCAACACCCAAGCATAATATAACTGTTACATAGAAAAGTGGAAACAAATTGCAGAGCAAAATAAATTGAATCACCAATCAGCATCACCCATTGAAGTATCCAATTTCTTAGCCCATTTATATAAAGAAGGAGTAGGTTATAGTGCTTTAAACACCGCAAGGAGTGCTATATCGTCTTATCTGTCATCTTACAAGGAGAACAAACAATAGGAAACCACCCTGTATGTAGTGCGTAGATTAATGAAAGGAGTGTTTGAAAAAACACCGTCACTTCCAAAGTATAAAGACACCTGGGACGTTGATCAAGTTTTGAGTTATTTGGACTCATTACCTGACTTGGATAAACTGTCTTTTAAAGACCTTACCCTTCGCACATGTATGCTGTTGGCACTGTTGACTGGACAAAGAGGCCATGCCCTACATACTCTTAAACGTTCAGATATCAGACTGATAACAGAAAGATGTGTTATTGTGTTTTCTGAAAAACAAAAACAAACAAAACCTGGTGCTCACTTGCAACTGGCTGATATTTCTGCCTTTAAAAGCAACCCAAAGCTGTGTTTAGTTACCCATCTTAGGGTGTATCTTGACAACACCAAATCTTTTGACACAGAACCGGAGTTTTCTTAAAGCAATTACTAAACCACACTTAGCAGTGAGTCGAGACACGATTTTTGAGATTGAGGATCGTAAACATGAGGGTGTGTGTGACTAATGTGCATCCTTGCCTAGATTCAGATCAGGTCAGGGTGGGATTCCATCCACTTCATCAGTTCAGATTCTTTAGATTTCCTCCGCTTTTCTGCCAGAGTGTTGAACGTGTACAGAAATGGGTTGACAGCGGAGTTGAGCGGCACGACAAATATCGCCAGAGCCACGTTCACCTCTCCAGAGATAGGTATGCCAGTAGTTGCCAGCATCCCCAGCAGTGCAACGGGAAACCAGCATATGAAATCCGTCACCGCGATAGAGATCAACCGCTTAGCTATAGCCACGTCTTGGGCTGTTCTTGTATTGTCAACCTTCAAGGCGTGTCTCTGTATGGACCAGTAGATGAAAGCCTGCCCAAAGGATATCAGTACGAATAAAGCAAAGTTGAGGACAATCATCACGCTGAAAGAGTATAATCTCCCAGGAAACTCTTGCCTCGTCACTGGCAGTGGAATGCATATCCCTGTCTGGCTGTAAAACTCCCAGTGGGATGCTGCAGGAAGTAAAGGTAACCCGGCTAAAACTGCACCAGCCGACCAGATCAGCAGACAAACGATGGTTGCTGAAGTTCGTTCAAACCTCAGGGTGCTGAACGGAAAGCAAAGCACAATGAAACGGTCTAAAGTGATCAGGCAGATGAGTAGGGCTGATACTTCGCTGGACAGCAGGCAAAGAAACCCAGCTATTTTACAAGCTTTGCTGCTCTTCCATTGGTTGTCATGATACAAATATCTACCACGGAACTGTTCATCAGCTGCTGCTATGGTGGCTATGTAAGCTCCCATCAGTAAGTCAGCTGCTGTGAGATTAGTCACGAAAATGTAAAACCCATTTGAAGAGCTCATGCTTCTCACGAACAAACGTACACAGAAGCAGAAGAAGTTCCCTGACAATGCCAGACAGGTGATCAGCCACAGAAATCCACGGTATGTCCATGACTGTAGTAAATCTTTGCATGAAGAAATTTCGTCTGCAGGAGCATAGCAACTAAGATCGTGCACTTGTTCAGGAAGTACATCATGGCAGCATAGTCTATAATTGTCTGATGTGATGAAACGCAAAGAGGAAAGACCTTTGAATACGTCTTGTGGGAAAGTGATTATAGGGTTTCCATTCAAATACAGTTCGGTGAGATAGGGTGTGAACTGAAATCCACTGGAAGCAATAGTGTGGAGTCTTGTAAATGTTAAATTCAATTTCTTCAGGTGGACAAACTGTGCCAGAACTCTGGAATCAAATATGGACAACATTGTGCGTGACAAGTCTATCATAGTCAAGGCATCATTTGATGCAATAGACAAAGCAGAGAAAATAACACTTATAGGATTACCAGATAGTGACAATAGCTGCATGTTTTCTAGTCTGAGGAAGACACTCATGTTTACGGTCCTTAACTGATTGCTACTAAGATCAAGATATTTCAAGCTTAAGAATGTCATTTCTCGCAAAAACGTAATAGAGCATCTTGTGAAACTCACATAGATCAGGTGCACGTGATTATTCAGGTCACTTGGTGTCATTCCCGAACCTGCGGCATCCAGAAGTCGAATTCGAGGAAATAAATTCACAGAGAAAGGTAGGGAACATAGGAAAGTGTTGGCCTGACATAGACATCCTTCAGGGCAAATAACGTCGCACCACAGTTCGTCATCACGCAGTGGGCAGTGAGGCCAGCCATCACACATGTGGTCAGCATGCAAGCAGATACTAGACAACCTGCATAGGTAAAACCCTGAACATTGCATGGCTTCACACCCCTGTTCGTCAGCATGATCTGTACAGTCGTACATCCCATTACACCGTGTGTACACTGGAAGACAGTCATTGAAGTCACCCAAACAACGGTAATGACTACTTGGACAGCTTTCATTGAAACGCATCTGGGTTGTGGTGAATTGTCTTACACCATCAAAACTGATCACAGCTGGGGAAGGAACACGTTTCGTCCAAATGTCCCGTGATCCGAGTTGTCCACAGGTGATTTCATCAGAGTTATCGAAACAATGGTAAAGTTGATCACAGATGTTGTCGTAGGGCTCACACTGCCCATTCACGCATGTAAACGATTTGATACATTGAATATGCTTACAAAATGACTCATCGCTGCGATCAGGACAGTCATGAATAAAGTCACAAACCTGGTTATATGACACAAAACTGTCTTGATTACTGCAGGAAAACTTAGGAAAATGTTGCACCCAAATATTTCTGGAGTCAGGCGAACCCATGGCAGGATTTTGATTTATGAAAGAACAGGAAGATTCTGCATCGAGATGGCATCCTTGACTTTGTAAGGAATCGCATACCAGAAAAATGAATGTCATGTGACCTTCACTACACTGGACCATGTGTGGCACCACTGAAAAGGTGCTTGGCAATAGCTTTGGTAAGACCACTTCTTGTACATGATGATGTTTTTGCGATATTTCTGTTGTCTCAATATCACAAACTGACCAGAAACCGTTGTCAATGTTAAACACATTGTGCGATTGACCCAAGATGCCCATATCTTGAAGATTAATACAAACTTCCTGTTTCTTACCCTCATGAATAGGGCAATCATCACGCTTACACTGAACAAAGTTATGATAGACAACTGCATGGTCGTGTACAACGTGTCTATACATATTCGGAAAACTCATATCGTTTATATACAAACCAACATGAAGAAGTGATAGAAAACTCCAGTGCCTGCCTGCTCTCTTGGTGAGTACGTCATAGGGATTGAAATGGCAAGTAGGAAAACCTAAACTGCCCCCAAGCTTGCCACACCCTGCTTTAGCTATGTTTCCCACGTTACCATCTACTTTAAATTTTCGTTGATGGTGAATAAATGTGTAGCAATGGCCACACATATCCACCATCCCCATACAGTTATCACTGCTGAATGGACAACGGTCATGCTCATCCCGACCATCGTGACACTCTGTCTTTAAGTTGCAGGACAGATGATGTTTGAAACTAGGGTAGTGATCAACCGAACAGTTCCACAAACCGTCAAACACCTTCTGAGGGGTTTGTTTTTCACTGCATAAAGAAAAGAAAAGCTTGAAACAGGGGGATGTTTCTTTGATGCAGCTATCGCTATGCTTGTGAACCGCAACAGCTATTTTCAATTCGCTTTCAGTGTTAATGTTTGAAAGCAAATGAGCAAAGTCAGCGGCATGGTGTCTTGTATACCAGAATACGGGATAGTGTGATGGTCTTCCAGGCAAGCTGCATAAAGTGTTGTTGCTGGTAAGTGGAAACAGCCATACTGCTGGTGTGTTGGGCGTAAGTTGTGTGAAACTGAACATGATAAAATGGTGAGGTGGCACAGGTACTTCCGTGCATAATCTCCGGGTTTGATTTGTGTGTTCGCTCCTTCCCAGTGTTACGTAGCCAGAAGAGGCCGATGTCATTATGACAACGACTCGTCTCGCTGATTTGATTTAATGCCAAATAATGCACATAATGTGTTTTTGCTGTTAGTACCTAGGATCCGCCATACGAAACCGAATGCTATGAACGACATTTGACATTCATTCACATACATTCAGAATAGCATTGTGTCATATTATTTTGATATCATCAGTTTCTGCGTCTGCGATTATGTTGTTACTTATTTGCGTTTTCCTTTTACATGTACTTTTGTTTTAAGCTTACCATTGCTAATGTTGTCGTTATGGCATCATCAGGGTGGTTGCTGATACTACTACTACTACTACTACTACTACTACTACTACTACTACTACTACTACTACTACGACTACTACTACTACGACTACGACGACTACTACTGCTGTTACTACTACTACTACTACTATAACTAATACTAAACTAAAGATACCCCTACTACTACGATTTCTCGACGACGACCACGACGACTTGACTTTCTTACGACGACGACGACGACGACGACTACGACTATATTTAACACTATTCTGTATACATACTACACTAGCTACTACTACTGCATTAATAATAGTACTACTAACTACTACAATACTACTACTGTACTGTTGTGTGTACTACTACTGCTGCTGCTGCTGTCTGTTTTTGCTGCAACTGCTGTTATTATCATATTCTTATCATTCTTTGTCGATCACTCCTAAAGTATCCTGTCATATGAGTGCAGATTCGTCATTCTGCCG